>JAVJIX010000090.1:600000-1122500 GCA_036785185.1 Paratrypauchen microcephalus | reverse complement strand
CGACTTACAATTAATTGTCGATCAAGACGTTGGCCGAACAAAATGCATTAATTGTAACTAATCGCTAGAGGGCGCTACTCTGGAATGTGAACACGAGATGCAAACCCACTCGCGAGAAAGACCATAGCGTTACATCATGTAACCTATTCCTCACAGTAGAGCTGGACCTAGAACCATATATTTTTGAAATGATAAAAGCATGTAACTTACATGCTTTTATCATTTCTTGATTGTTCTGGTTTGAGGCCCTGTAATGTTTTATGCTGTGTCCAGGGGCCCTGTGAAATTTATATTTTGTACTGTAACCCTTCACAGATTAAGGGAGAGAAATATTGTTGATGCCTTAGTTCAAAATAAATGTTGAGAATGTCCTAAAAATAGCCTGGACTCACTGGTTTCATCATAACATGTAGACTAAATAACATTCTGTTATTTAATTTCTTCTGTTCCTTTTAATTTCAAGATTTCCATGCTGCAAGTGCAACAACTGAGCCAGTCCTCAATTTATTTTCAATAAAGAATGTATTTTGTTATTCAGCATCAATACATTTGTGTGCTTTTTACTAAGGAATAATTAATTGAGGAATATACAATATAATAATACTATGATATATTTATGACTCAGTGTTATGTATACTATAGCTTATATTCTTAAAGACCCTATTGAAACACTAAAATTCAGGTGAAAAACGCCGCTTATCAGTTAATCGTAAGTCGATCGATAAGGGCAATCAACTATAAATTAATAAATTCATTGATAATTTGCATCCCTAGTATTAACAATATTAACAACACTGATACTGATAAATGTAATCATTTATTGGTTACTATCATAGAGCTGGGTGATCTGGCCAAAATATAATAAACATATTTTTGAACATGCAGGACAATTGTAGTTTTAATCTAAGCCAGATCTTTACAATGCCGATACTTTTACTTGCAGAAAATTTTTGTCCAATTAAAAATAATTGCAAAAAAAACTCTTTGCAAGTAAAAAATTAAAGAGTTAAATAGTTCCATAATAATCCTTGTCATGATTTAGCAATTTTTCAAAATTTAAATTATTGGATACACAAATTAATCCTATTAATTTGATTTATTGGCCAGCCTTAGTTACTAGTTTGGTGCAATTGTGAAAACAGCCAAATATTATTCAGGATATGATGTTACATTTTCAGTGAAGCCAAATGGAAACACAAAATACTAATACAGTGGTCCCACTGTTCGCAGCCTCGCTGTTTCGCAATTTATTTATTTTTTTTATAGTGTAATTTTTTTTTTATAGTGTAACATTGTGTTCTGCATCCTGATTGACTAAGAGACTGTAGACCTTTGCCATTTGATAGGTGCGGGATGCGGACTAGACCAGGACTAGACCAGGACTAAACGTGGACTAAACCAGGTCTAGACCAGAACTAAACCAGGTCTAAACCTGGACTGGACCTGGACTAAACCAGGACTGGACCAGGTCTAGACCTGGACTAAACCAGGACTAGACCAGGTCTAAACCAGGATTAAATCACCCCGTGCGGCTCTTTGCTGGTTTCGTGCGGCTCTTGCTTTAGTTTGTGCGTATTCGCTTTGTGGCTCGGGCAGCAAGGACGCGGTCCTGAGGGGGAGGCATTGTCTGGGCGCTGCGGTTCGATCTCATGCTCGCAGCCCCGGCCTTGCGCCAGTCGTGCTGCTCTGTCACGGATTTGACCACGCACACTTCTCCAAGGGGTTGGTGCGCGTCGCGTCCTGGGACATGGCAGTGCCGTTGGATGAGCCGCTCCCCTCGCGCGTCCAGTGGGGCTCCCGGCGGAGCCCCCACGCTTCACTATTAATACATTTTGTTGAAAATCTACGAAAGTTTGAGTGTTTAAACGAGAGAGAAATGTGACGAAACGTTAATTCCAGTGTTTTAAGGCGTTTAAAACATGCTTAAAACATGTATAATAATTGTAAAATATAAAGTTGTCCTACTTTGCGGATTTCACATTACGGGTTATTTCTGGAACCTAACCCACGCAATAAACGAGGGACCACTGTACTGCAAGAATATATATAATGACTGTAAATGAAGGCAACATGAATGTTGCTAAAGTACTAATACTACAAGTATTACTCAATCAAGGTGCCAGGAGAAATAAGAAACACATAACAGTAAAAGTAAGAGCAGTAGTAGTTTGAGCTATTGTGTGATTCCCTTTGTGGATCAAAAACGTTTGTTTAGGTCTCAGATTGTACTAGTAGTAGTCATCATAACAGTGGTAGTAGTCATAGCACTTTGCGATTATAGTAACAGTTTTGCTTCTGGTATTTCTCTTTCATCACCTTTGTAATATTTATGTACACAGCTGCTGAGCTCTGCCTATCATTGTGACAACTCTTTTAATTGCACAGCCCCAAATTAAATATTGTACGAGCTGACAGCCTCTTGATGAACCCAATGAAAGACAAGACGACCATGCAGCCATCACTTCCTGTTTCCTCTGATGGATACACAACCCTATGAGATTGTAATGACACACAAAGGCTTTGAGGGGTTGCCAGATTGATGATCATAGAGTCTGCTTTCTTGGACAAAAATGTGTGCAATCTTCGGTCTAATCAGTAGCAGGATTGGAAGAGGCATATGGCAATAAAGAGTAACAAAATGCCTGCCAGTCCCCATTAGAAGTAAGTACTTTCTCCAAAAACTGGCCACACACAAGCTAACACTTAACACTTATTTGTCAAGATGGACATCTGGACAAGGTCAGGGCTCCATTTGAAGCGGTAAGTGGACAGAAGTGCACGCCTCCTCCCACCGTGATTCACTGCACCCTCGTGGCTTGGAATGGTGAAAAGATTTGGTCAGTTCTTAGCATCTTTGTCCAAAAAACAGTGTATTGCAGAGACTGGATCTCGTTTCTCACATTTCATGATTTACAAGATGATTGTTAAGATGACCAAAAGTTAAAGGGCTCTACTGCATCCATGTCCGGGTGGAATTTAACACATTTTTGTTTTTTTAGTTTGAAATGATACATTAAAAAAAAAAAAAAAATGGAGCTACTTCATTATAACATATGTCATTGCTTTTCCTAGGATTTTCCACAGTATGGCATTAAACTGATCTTTCTTTCATTTATTATTACAGGGGTTTCTTACTGCATTTTTACTGTGAGGAGTGGGCTCAGGCCTGTAACTCGGCTTGACCATGCCATTTGCTTGTTTCCATGGATACAGATAGACAAGATACTGTTGATTTTGTTTAATTTGCACATGTTTGAGTAATCCTGGTTTATTAGTCTGTGGTTTTCAAGTTAACAGCTACCTATTACCTTTTGTCAGTAGAGATTGACAATTCCAGGTCTGAAATCATCCAAATTATTCTAGGGAATGTGTATGAAGGTTAAAAACACAGTGGAGCACTTCCTGTATTACCACACAACATCACCAGGTGACGCAGTGTTTTCTATTTGAGAGAAGAACTCTGCCTAACTATGCATGAATGAAACAAAACACACCTCCAGGCAACGCTCCATCTAAGCTGCGCGCCTGTGCATTTGCGCACTGCTCGCACATTCTCAGCGCACAAGAAAACCTATGCAGCGCAGGGATGAAAGAGTTCCGCTTTTTTTCAGCTGCGGGGTCATCTGAATACGGGGGAATCGTCCAGTATTCAGAAACAAAAGTATGTGTCTCGTATTAAACTTCTACCGGTGTAAGCCACGAGCACGCGCAGCTCTTTCGCAACAGCGTGTAGCGGGGGTGCATGTCGGATGTCGCGCACAGGAGTCCAAGGAGCGCTCAGGGAGTTAGTGTGTTTGCTCAGACACATAAAACATTAGGGGGAACATTGCCTCCAGGTATGTTTTTGATGAGGAAACAACATTATAACATCAGAAATCCACAAAGCGTAATACAGGCATTTAAATCCTAAGCTTTTCTAAATATATTACTAAACATGCTCATTTATCTCCTGTATATTAAGGTCTTCTCAGGGCCAGTCCTCACACCAGGCACTGCTCCATATTTCATTTCTATTGTCATCTTATGAGCGCACTAATAACCTCACAGGCTCAAACCAATATCTCCAGCCAAAAGCATCAAGCCTCAGTCGCACAGCTCCAAACAGGAAATGAGCAGGTGGAAGTAGAAAGGTCTTCACTTCACCGCGGTGAAATCTAAAATCACAATCTCTTTATCGCACAACAAATTCTTTTTCCATTGCTCTTGAAAACAAAAGGATTTTCGGAGGGAGATGGTGGTGGGTTACTTCCCACCCACTGCAGTGCCAAAGGGTCGGATAGCATCTGTGCGCTGGGCTGCTGGTTAATGCTGGTAGATGAATGAAAGGAGAGCCAAGAGGCAAAAGTTCAGCAAGTAATAGTCAGATGCACATACTGAAAACAGATTAAGATTAAGAAAAAGATTAGATTCTACATGCTCCACTGGTTAAATGATGTGAGATACGCCACCTCTGTGTGTTAAATAAAGAATCAAACAGGTTTAGAAAGTGGTTTTCTTAATAACAGTGTATGTCAACACAAGAGAAAAACAGATGATACAAAAAAGCAACTTCTTTTTCCAATCTTTTTAAAAGTCCTATATTACACTCATGTGAGCTTTAAAGGAGAATTAACATTTTTTACAATCTGAGCCTGTAATAAAATAAGTTGTTTTACTCACCCATAGCACTTTGGTGTCATATGGAGCACTTCCGGAGATGTTTTAGATTAGCGATAGCCGTAGCGCGAGTTCTCGGGGCACGGTCTCCAAATAACACAAACTTTAGCACTTTTCAAATCATAGAAGCTCAATGTCTTAGTCTATGCTTTCGTTTGAGTCAAAAGTGGCCTGTAATCCGAGATTTATCCATAGTTTCGAGTAGATGAGGAGGCCAGTGCGCATGTCACAGCTTATTTCACTCTCAGCTCTCGGGACCAAAACATGAAACGCAAAGCTGTAAATTATGGATAAATCTTGGATTACAGGCCACTTTTGACTCAAACGAAAGTGTAGACTAAGACATTGAGCTTCTATGATTTGAAAAGTGCTAAAGTTCGTGTTATTTGGAGACCGCTCAGAGCATATATTACATAGAGAACTCGCGCTACGGCTATCGCTAATCTAAAACATCTCTGGAAGTGCTCCAAATGACACCAAAGTGCTATGGGTGAGTAAAACAACTTGTTTTATTACCGAAATAAGGCTCAGATTAAGCCATGTTAGAATGCTGTTAGCTCCTCAAAAACATTTGTTTCATTCACACGTTTGAGTAATTTTTTATTTTTAGTTTGTCTATATCCCCAAACCTCAAATTGCTATTTCATCTTGTGATGTCATGAAGAGGTAGTTTTTTAGGTTAACAACAACCTTTTACTTTTAGTTCAGTAGAGATTAGCAATTTCAGGGCTGAAATATTCATGTGACCACATGTTACCACATGACAGTTGCAAGAGTTCAGTGTTGCAAACATGGGTATAGAGTCAAAATTGTATTAAAGTAAGAGTACCGTTACTACAACATAATATTATTCATTTAGAAGTACAGGCTATAGTAGGTGTTAAAGAAATTGCTCCAGAAAGAGTGAACAGGTATTTTGGGAAACTACAGTATTACTACTACTCCTATCTTATTGTTTAGTAGTTAGTTTAGCTCCTAGCTTATAACCCTACTGTGCACCCCAAGATAAATACAGTTTTGTGTTTTCTTTTTGCACTTACAATTACAAGTCCTTATGGTTTTATGACAGATTTAGTTCATTTTGACCTATTTTAGTAGTGACACTCCTCTCCGTTATCCCCAGTTCCACACCCATCCCGCCCATGAGACCAAGCAATTACACTGAATACAAAGACTACTGTCAAAGCCCACTTTTAAAACAAAGCCTGTTCTGTACGGTTGTCTCACAAGTGTTCGACCATGACTTACAAAAATGTACGTTTCACGGAGTTTAGCCTGAGAGAAGTAAAGGAAGTCATTGTGTATTATATTTTCTTCACAAGACCAATTTTGAAAGAAAACACACATTTACTAAGCCCATAATGTGACATTTCGACAATTTTTAATATTCAAAACTGTGGTCTGCTTGGGTAAATATATTGGAGGAGACATTGTGGATGATTATTTTGAATAATAATTTTCCAAAAACTAAAAAAAAACAAAAAACCTTCAACTCCAACACCTGCTTGACTCCATGCTGTTTTTAGCAGAAATGTTCTACAGTATGGCATTTAATTTAAATATCTATATGGAGACAAACAAAGCAATAACATCACCATGGAGACAAGCAGATGGTGGAAAAGTTACACAGTGCAACTTTTAAACATCGTATATAATCGTATTAGTGTTTTGTATCCACTGCAAACAATAAGTCACCCTTATGTAATAAACCCTATGTCTCTTGTATATAGCCCAGAAATATATTATATTTACTTTTTTTTTTTTTCATTTCTCTTTGCTATTATATTGTAATGTGTGAGCTACCGTGTCTAAGTCTATGTCACATGTTTTGAGGTGTAAAATAATAAATAATACACAATAATACACCTAAAGATGTCTCCATTAGAGAGCATGACGTCATCACTTTGTAGAACCGAGCAGTCTCCATCATTCATTGGCTTTCACTGACTGGTGTTAGATCTTCCAGACTGACAGACTCCTAAACTGACCTTAATGTACAAACAAGCCCTATGTTTGGCCAGCTGAGTCTTCTCCAAAGGCTATTGTAAACAAGCTTTCCTTTTTGCATCGGAGTGTCAAAAATTCATTCAACATACTGATCACATAGTCCGAAAACCCCATCAATGCTGCTCTTTAAAACCTCATGTCTCTTCACAGCATATGGCAGAATCAGTACCACAGGGCAACTTATATTTTTACACACTGAGGATGAAGTCATTGGAAGACAGATGGTGCAATGTCAACTATATATCTGTCGTTCTATAGCGAATTGAATGATCTAGTACTGCATACATTTGCTTCTACTACATACATAGTGCTAACAGTAATGCAGGACTACTCAAATATGTGAATGAAACAAAACACAACTCAACTCGGGGTATGATTTAAATGAGGTAACAGCATTTTAACATGGCTTAAAGCTCATAATAGTCAACTTTGCATGATATAGGACCTTTAATATTACTGTGTCTGGTCTTATTCTGTTTCTTAGATCAAAACCATTCTAAAGCTACTGGGAAAAGGTCCCATGTTTTTATTAGTACCGATTTCAAAGTTCAAAAGACAATCCTTCTTTTGAGTACAATTTCATTTTTAGTAGCACTTCATTATCGCAAAGGTATAAATAAGTAAAACAAGCATTCATTAATTAAAAGTGCACTGTGTATCTTCTTGTGGATGGTCCTTCAAACGCTTTTCTCCTTCGAAATGTTATTGTTGTTATTGTTTTTTTTTAGGTATTTTTGAACCTGTAATGTAGAGCTGTTTAATGTCATACTGTGGAGCATTCTAAGCAGAGCAATGACATGTCTATAGAAACAAGCAGGTGTCGGACTTTCAACCAAAAAGTTACATAGCGCACCTTTAAACTAACTATGAAGGCAAACGTATACTGTACATACAATACATGGAATTGCCAATATTTTGATAGCAGTACAAAAACAATACCTGCATTTACATAGTATTGAAACCCCAAATCCCATAGCCAGTAATATGCACTGTTTACATAAGGAAACTGGATCTGAGGGTAGTGTAGTTCCTTCAGTCTTACAGCAGCCTTACAGCGGACAAGGATTCATCCCAATATTTGCCTCATAATAAAGACTAAATCCAAACAAATCCAACCTTCCTACAGTGTATCCAACTGTTCTCATCAAACTGCACACAGCCCAAACCAACAAGCAGACAAGTCCGACCACATAAAAACGCTAGAACGCTGTGAAATCCATAAAATCACCCACGGCGACACTAGTAAACATGTTATTCCTGTGTTAGTGATGTAAGCAGGATAAGTATCACAGCCTTAGGGGATGTGGGGAAAGGGAGACCATGTAAGGAGACTGTACAGACATATAGGGTAAAGCAGTGTTAAGTTTATCTCAATGATGCAATGCTTTCTTTGGTGGTGCTGCTGCAATGGCTTTGCTTGGAATATTCCTCAGTATGGCATTAAATGTATGTTTATTCTGTTATAGGTGTTGTTTTTATTGTTCAAAAATACCTTGAAGAAAAAAAGAAATTGTTTCTCCACAGATTAGACCTGTAACTTGGTCTGGTGGTGAAGCATGCTTGTCCTCATGGAGATAGACCGTTTTAACCTCCTGAGACCCGGCCCATTCATTTGGGTCCTTTATAGTGGACATTGAGTTAACCAGTCTGTCTTTTAATTGTTTTGAGATTCTAGTTTGTGGCTTCACTATGATTAAAAAAAAAAAAAAATCAAAAAAAATAAATAAAGTATACATAAAAAATATGTAAATAAATACTCAAATAAATGAATAAAAAATAATACATAATATATAACAAATAAATAAATAAATAAATAAATAAATAAATAAAAAGGGAGTCTAAGAACGTTTTGAGGAACTGCAGAAGCTTGTCAGATGTTGGTCATCAAAAAAAAAAAAAAAAGTTTTTGTTAGGTTGTTAACTTTAACACCAAACTGTCCCCGACGGCCATTACAGAGGACATGTTACAACATTACGAATAAAAATAAAATCAACAATATGTAAATGCTAAGGTGTTAATTTACCTCCAAATAGAAAATTCAATTATTCAATAATTCAATAATAATTTAGATACACTTTTTTTCTTCAGGTCCCAGGAGGTTAATACTCAGGAACATTCAAAGCAATAACATGCAAGCTGTAATATATTCTCCATGAGAAAAGTGACACTGTGAACATTTAAAAAGTGCTCTGGCTATTACTGCAGTTCTTTATGCGGATTAGGTTTAAAAATGGTGAGATTGATTCCTGTCTTTGAAATTTAAATAT
Organism: Paratrypauchen microcephalus; assembly: GCA_036785185.1. NCBI lineage: Eukaryota > Metazoa > Chordata > Actinopteri > Gobiiformes > Gobiidae > Paratrypauchen > Paratrypauchen microcephalus. The sequence goes on along the minus strand of JAVJIX010000090.1, from coordinate 1,113,569 downwards.
TATAGAATGTGTAGTATAATATGTATATGTATAATATAATATGTATAAGTGCATCAAAGTTTAAAGGTGCATTGTGTCATTCTTCTGGTGGAAATGCTTGTCTCCATACAGATCTTATTGCTTTATCTTAAATCTTTCATAGTAGGCATCAAACCATTCTTTCTTCATGGCGACCAAACCAAACCAAGTTACAGGTCAGCTCTGTGGAGAGGTGATGGACCCCCCAACCAAAATGTTACACAATGCACGTTTAAGTCAGATTTTTGGTCAAGTAGCACACTCTATGAAGACACGTGATAGGTCAAATACTGCATGTATCACAAAACTTGTACCTATATCGGTCTATGTTTTAACGATTTTTGTGTAGCAATATTTGGTATTACACAATGCCTTAATTCTCAGTGGGAGTCCAAGAACATCTCCTTCCACATCCACCTCCAGCGTAATGTCCACCATCAGGCTTTCTCCATGAAGCCCGAAGTAGCAGTATACTTGCTGCTTTTTCTTTCTGTGGACTGTCCCTATACCAGAGTATCCTGTTTCGTTTGCTTTCCTCTGCGCTGTCGCTACATTCTGTGAAGCTATATGTAGCCAGCTGAGTTTGGCCCCAGCTGAAATAGCAGAGATCAAATCCCTGCGTAAGTGGTGGGGATTGACTCAGAGGAATGACTGATGGCTGTGTGGAGAAACTTATTCACTGTATTCCATTGGACACCAGGGTTTATAATGTAAATATATTTGTGTAAAGGTCAGTATTTGTCAGTTGGTAAAGTTACTCTTTATCTATGATTCATTTTCCTATATTTTTGTTTTGTTTTGTTTCACTGGAGAGGATAGAAATGGGGGAAAGAACATTCAGAGACATTCAGCAAAATGTTGGATAGTGGGAATCATTATTGTTGAACCTTTCCTTGTTTGGGCTTGCATGCAGACAGAAAAGAAACCCCTTCCACACTGTACTCAATTTGAAGGTACACCATGTAACTCTTTAGGAGGACAGTATATCATTGGCCTGTCTCCATGGAAATGTTATTGCTTTGGCTGGAATGTTCCCCAGTATGTTTTATAGCCATTAAACATATCTCTCTTGCATTTATTCAATCATAGGTGTTTTTATTGCTAAAAAATGACCCTTTTTATGTTGAGCAGTGTCTCTAACTACTACTACTGCTACTACTACTACTACTACGACTACTACTACGACTACTACTACTACTACGACTACTACTACTACTACTACTACGACTACTACTACTACTACTACTACCCAGACCCACTACTTCTAATCACTGATTTGCGCTATGCACATTCAGGTGCATTATCTCAATTCAGTTTTCTCCTGTGACTCCACCCCCCTCCACATCCCCTCCACCCTCCAGGGCCCCTCGTGCTTCAGCATGGCAACCACGAGGGCCCCAGGGACACCTCTCAGACTGCAGCCTCAGCCCTAAGGGACAGAGGCGACAGCAGCAGACACCTAAACAAATGAGATCACTAGTGAGATCACTGCTCCTATAACTACAGGAAGTTACCTCACTCCGCCCCCAGGCTGCTACAACCCACGACCTTGTCCCGTACGGATAATCCTAATTCAATTTTACTGGGTCAGCAAGCCCAAATTGCAAACTGACTTTTTTAGGGACAAGTTCTCTGCCTGCAGGAATCAAACTTAGCACAGATAGAACTATTCCATCTCAAAAATATCTACATTCCTGCATTAAAATGTATTTTGTAACATATTTTGATATATGGTCCAATCTCAGTACTGCATTCTGAATAGTTTGAATACTTTTACACCAAGTTGCATTCAAACTGTGTGTGAAAATACAAGATTAAAAACAGTGGTTATGTTTGTTTCTGTTGCTGACTGGAGAACACATATCACATATCCACAGAGCATAAGGTGGGTTTCTATTTTTTCCACTAATAATGAGCTCTAATATCAAGCCTAAATTGTGTGATCAAGTACAGTAATCCCTTGTTTATCGCGGGGGGTAGGTTCCAGAAATAACCCGCAATAAGCGAAATCCGCAAAGTAGGACAACTTTATATTTTACAATTATTCTACATGTTTTAAGGCTGTAAATTCCTCACCACACATATTATACGCTTTTCTCAGACTGGAATTAACCTATTCTCACATTTCTCTCTAATTGAAACACTCAAACTTTCGTAGATTTTCAACAAAATGTATTAATAGTGACGCGTGGGGGGAGATACGGCCCCGGAAGCCCCGCCAGACGCGCGAGGAGCACTGCCATGTCCCAGGACACAACGAGCACCAACCCCTTGGAGAAGTGCGCGACACGTGCTGCTCTGTCACGGATTTGTCCACGATGAGGGGTTCATCGTGGACAAATCCGTGACAGAGCAGCACGAGGCCGCGCGTACACCGGGGCTGCGAGCACGAGATAGAACCGCGGCGCCCGGACCGCGTGCTCTCAGCCACAAACCGAACACGCACAAACGAACGCAAGAGCCGCACGGAGTGATTTAATCCTGGTTTAGACCTGGTCTAGTCCCGGTTTAGTCCAGGTCTAGACCTGGTCCAGTCCTGGTTTAGTCCAGGGCCAGTCCAGGTTTAGACCTGGTTTAGACCTGGTCTAGACCTGGTCCAGTCCTGGTTTAGTCCAGGGCCAGTCCAGGTTTAGACCTGGTTTAGACCTGGTCTAGACCTGCTTTTGTTCTGGTCTAGACCTGGTTTAAGCCACGTTTAGTCCTGGTCTAGTCTCTTAGCCAATCAGGACGCAGAACACAATGTTACACTATAAAAAAAAAAAAGTTACACTATTTAAAAAAAAAGGTTACACTATAAAAAAAATATTTTAAAAAATCTGCGAAACTGCGAGGCCGCGAACAGTGAATCGCGATAGACCGAGGGATTACTGTACTGCAGTGTGTTCCTTTTGATTTTAGAAAAGTAACTGCATTCTGAATAAGTAGCTGTACTGGAATACAGTTACTCCAAATTTTGATGCAGAATACATATTCTTGGTATATGTATTCAGTTACTTTCAAACATGGGCAATGCATGTTCTTTTCCTGCAGGAGTGGAAAAAAAAAAAAAATCAAAGCTTCAAATACAGCACAGGTAGAACTATTACACCTCAAAAATTTACAAGCAAAACATGGGAAATTGGGAAAACAGTGACTGCCAAAAACGCTTGCAATAACATGATGTGAATTCAACAGTTTTACTACTTTGCAGCAAAAGTGACAATAACTTTTTATTGCTGCCAAGTTTTAAAATGCCAGTGAGCTTGGCTTGGTGTGCAAATACTGTTTCATCAGTGGTGCCTTGTACATTTAATTAATATGGCATCAAAATAGTTCCATAATACACACGCACGATAAAACATGCATTCGGGCGTATTGTATTATTTCACACACTTAGATATTAACTGAGAGCGAGCAAATTATTGCGTGTGACCTGCGTGCAAAACAACCACTGGGGGCAGACACACCCTCGAAAAGACTTCTGCTCGCGCGAGATTCGTTTCTGCTCTCTTAAAGTTGATTTTTCGTTCTTGCCCAAGGTGGATTTTTGCTCCCCCTAGGTAACCATGACAACAAAACATTTCTTTAACACTAACAGTGATTGGACTACTGGATTTTGTGTTAATGCAGAATATCTGAAATAATCAGGTCTCAGATTTCTCCTCCAGAGATAATTTGCTTGCTCACAGTTAATATCTACGCATGTGAAATAATATAGTACGCCCGAATGCATGTTTTATAGTGCATGTATATTGTGGAACTATTTTGTTGTTTAATTAATAGTGGAATAAGTAGTAGCAGCAATAATTTGATAATAATTTTTATTTATTTATTGTTTTATTTTTTAATTAATACTACTGAGTAGTATGAGTATAGTCGATGCTCTTCATTACTTTAGTAATTATTTTATTTAGGGTCAAATATTGTGTACTTTTATCGTATTTTTTTTCTGGTGGAGAGTCAGCCATTTGCATCTCTCCATAAAGAAGTGATTTGTCTAGAACAGGCATGTCCAAACTATGGCTCGTGGGCCAAATGTAACCTGGGAAATCCCAGGCTGCTTTCGTTCGTTCCGATCTCTCCCGATTCTGGGAGCCAATCAGAGAGCGGGGAGGGGTGGCAAGACGGTGACGCGTACTACGTGACAAACGGAAGGTAGTTTGAACTGACAACTGACATGATTGGCTATGGGCTACGTATACGCCAAATGATAGACATTCGTAAAGCTCAATAAACGGCCGTTGGCGATCGCAAACCACACCTCCGGTATGAGATATTTCAAAGGTGGCTCCCAGAGCATATCTCACTTGTGATATGGTCTGGTGTAAACCAGGCAAGGCCAAATGCGGCCATCAGACAAATTGTTCTTGCCCCTTAGGCTTCCAGGTGAATTGGCCCAAATTACCTTGAGCAGAACTTTTGACTGCAAGTTTTTTGGAAATCTACCTTGATAAGACAATATTTAATATTTATTGTGTGGCTTTGAGGATCTTGAGCATGAATAAAAGACTGTGTGACGTGTTAAACATGCATATATTTCAATTATTCACTGTACTGAGCACCAGTCTATGGCCCTCGATTGGCCCTCTGCTTTGTCTGTGTTTAGATATGTGGCCCTTGGTGAAAAAAGTTTGGACACCCCTGGTCTAGAATGTGCCACAGTATAGCATTAAATGTATCTATTACCATGAAAACAAAGAGGTGAATAAGCTATTGACAAGATCTGTGCAAAGATTAGCCCGAATGAGAAGAATACAAAATAAGTTGGCTCGATACCGTGGAACAAACCAGATAAAGCAACATTTCCACAGAGACAAGTATGTAGTGGACCCCCTACAGAAAAATTACACAATGCATCTTTGTAATTTGTTTAAAAAAAATGTTACACAAAGCACCTTTAAGCATTATTTTTTAAAATCTATTTCAATTAATTTCATTTACAGGACGATAAAAGCTTCTCATTTGAAACACATTTAACCAGAGCAGCTGACAGTCGATGCTGACTCAAAACAGTGATGATAGGCGGTAATGTCCAGTCATTTAGTGGGATAAAACTCTTCCTGTATTCTAGACTGGGGCATCTGCTGTGCTTAAAACAGCAGGTGACCACAGACTGACCACAGGCTGCCCACATGGCCCGCCTGCTTAAGCCCCATAACAAGCGCATCATCAAATCCACGCACAACACAAAGAAGTCGTATGAGGAAGGATTAGACTTATCACACCTACGCACGCACACAACCCACGTAATGATGCTTTTGCCACAGCCGCACAAACAAAAGACACTGTAATCTCAGTCTGGGAGAATGGATATGTTATATTTGATTATATTTAAGCTGCTGTATTAAGGCTAAATACATTCTCTTGGATATTCACACCTCCTTTATGCACACTTACACATCCTCTATTATACAAAATGGACTCTTGTGAGCTTTTAGCCATGTTAGAATGATGATACCTCTTCAAAAACATACCCGGATTGGTTTGGTTTCATTCACACATGTTTGAGTAATCCTTCATTATTAGTATGTCTACATCTCCAAAGCTCAAAATGCTCTGTTCCACCTTATGATGTCATGAAGTGGTAGTTTTTCAAGTTAATCGCTACCTTTTACCTTTAATTCAGTAGAGATTGCCAATTCCACGGTTGAGGGTATCCAAATGATTGTAGTGAAGGTGTATGGAGTTTAAAAACACAATGGAGCACACAGTTTGAGCGAAGAACTCAGACTAAACATGCAGGGTTGTGTGATGTGAATGAAACAAAACACAACTGCAGGTATATTTGAATTGAGGAAACAACAATAAAACGTTCAAGATCAGAAAGGGATGGGCACTATGTCAGCGCTATCAAGATTTTTTTTTTTCAAATTTTGGGAGTCTGAAAATTTCCAGATACTGTATATAGCACTTTTTTTTCCTAAGCTGTCCCAGTCTATATCCTCCTGGGACCTGAAGAATAAAAGTTTATCTAAATTATTATTATTATTCAAATTTTCTATTTGGAGGTAAATAAACACCTTAGCATTTACATTTTGTTATTTGTTATTTTTTTTTTTTTCATAATGCCATAACATGTCCTCTGTAATGGACTGCAATAGTGTTAAATCCATGTGAAGTTAACAACCTGACAAAAAAATTTTTCGGTCGGTTCTACAGTCGCCTCAAAATGTTTTTATACTCCCTTTTAATTTCTTATTTATATATTTTTATTTTTTATGTTATTTTTAATGTATTATTTATTTACTTATTTATGTATTTTATTTATATATTTATTTATTTATTATTATTACTATTATTAATTATTTTTATGTATTATTTTTAATGTTATTATTTTTATGTATTATTTATTATTTACTATTATTAATTTATTATTTATATATATTTTTTATTTTTATTCATTTATTATTATTGTTATTATTATTTATTTATTATGAATTTATTTATTTTATTATTATTATTATTTTTTATTTTTTTTATCACAGTGCAGCCACAAACTAGAGTCTATCTCAAAACTTAAAAGATGTCCACTATAAAGGACACACATGAATGGGCGGGTGTCAGGAGGATATGACTTGAACATGCTTTATTAAAAAAAAAAAAAGTGACTGAGTTGGAACGACAAAAATACATTTTATTTTGTATTCTTTCTTGAGTTTTCAGGCAATCTTAGAATCAGACCGTGTTAAATGTGCATCGCGTCACCGTGGTTCCTCCACAAACATATCAATTTGATTTGATATTGGAAGAAAAGCAAATCTATACTCAACCATCTCAACAAAAACAGTAAAAGAACTGAATGTCATGCCTTGAGATTTAAAGACAGACTGTATAAAGAAGTGGACAAAGGGAGTGTGAGCGTTCAGCGCCAGTCGGATGGAGCTCACGAGGCTAGCAGTTACAGGGGCAAATTTGGAGCCAGTTCTATGTTAGAAAAAAGAATTGATTTATGGACAAATAGTGAAATAAAAACACCAGGAATATGTAGAATGGATTAATATGACCATTTTAAGACCAAAATGACGAGACAGGGTTAACATTTTATCAATACAAAGTGAAGTCGATTTAATCAATTATCTTGTCAAATTAGACCCCCAATAAATGCAAACATTTACTGAGCCAAGAAAGCTGTAATGATTCAAATTTTATACCTTTTTTTTTAGATGAGAATTTGGCATTGTGTTCAACATTTTTCATTTTCTCATTCTTGGATAAAAACCAAACCTGAGCATGAACTGCCCATCACTCACACCAAGGTAAAAACCACTCAGCTAATTTAAGTCAGTGCCGTGCCCAGTCATGTCAAAAAATCACAGACGGCGAACAGGAAGTTCGCAAAGGCCACCCCGCCCAGCAGTCGGTCTGAACTCATTTTTATTAATAACCTATGACAACCAACGCACTTCCATCAAGGCTCCTTCTCTCCCCCGTCCTTCCAGAGACCCCATTTTTATTTAGCTGCTTGAGAAATGACTACCGCCAGACCGACCCAGCGGGGAGGGGGGCTGTGTCTGCACCTCGATGACCAAATGCAGAGGATGGCCTTAGAGACAGCCCAGTGTCAGTGATCTGTCAGGGGGTAACAGTGTGGAGCAGGTGTGTGAGTGGCCGGTCAGGAAGGAGGACACGAGAGAAGAAAGAATGGCCAGACACAGACAAAGAGAAAGAGAGAGAGGAAGTTAAGCGTGCAATGCTAACACACACCAAAGTGCACACTAAAAACACGACGCGCTTCATTTGTCCATCCTGACAGCAGAGAAGAGGGATGGTTTTGCACAAGAGTATGCCTGGAGGGAGGACAGGTGTGAGGGGTAGAAATAAAAAAAAAAACACAAAAGTTTAAGTTCAAATATAAAAGTCAACCAATTATTGTCGTTGGTTGTTGTTTATTGCAAGAAATTTCTACAGATTTTCAAATTATAGTAGGGGTCAAGAATATAGTCAAATTACTTTCTATCTTCATTTTGTGAACTCTGGTCTAAACCACATGCTTTTCCCAGATGTTGAGAATGTCCTCAAAATAGCCTGGATTCACTGGTTTCATCATAATATGTAGACTAAATAACATTCTGTTATTTAATTTCTTCTGTTCCTTTTAATTTCAAGATTTCCATGCTGCAAGTGCAACAACTGAGCCAGTCCTCAATTTATTTTCAATAAAGAATGTATTTTGTTATTCAGCATCAATAAATATGTCTGCTTTTTATTAAGGAATAATTAATTGAGGAATATACAATATAATAATACTATGATATATTTTTGACTCAGTGTTATGTATACTATAGCTTATATTCTTAAAGACCCTATTGAAACACTAAAATTCAGGTGAAAAACGCCGCTTATCAGTTAATCGTAAGTCGATCGATAAGGTCAGTCAACTATAGATTAATGAATTAATCGATAATTTGCATCCTAGTGCAAAATGTCAAATTTGTTCTGATTTTTTTAATTGGATGTGAAAACTTTTGAAAATCTTTGCTTATCTAGATGTCTCAATTTTTTTTATTTATTTTTTTATTTTATTTTATATATATATTTATTTTTTGAGAATTTGTTCACAGTTTTAAGAGTCACTCTTTTTAACAAAGTGCAACTTCAGCACTGTGATACCAATCCCAGCTATTCTGGTATTGTTGTTTCATATCTCGTATCTTGTGCATCTTATCCAGCTCGTGATGTCTTTTGTGTGGGAGGGCAGCCTTGGCACTGATGGACCAAGCTTGACCCAGGACCAGCCCCAGTCCAGACAGAGGAGGGGTCATTGAAGCAGTCACTCCACTCTGAGTCTCAGTACAACAGAAGCATCTGAAAGAAAAAACTTCAAATAGGACTGCACTAATGTGGCTTCATGCTCCTGTGGCCTCACCCCCAATAATACATTAATTATAGATCACGGGACCATTAGCCTGTGTTGGGTTTTAGTGCTACAATGGATAGTGCAAGGAAGATGGAAAAATCTAAATACAACTGGAGGCATCGTGTGGTATTAGGATCACAATAGCCACGTTGCAACAGGCTGCTGTATTTAGCTCTATGGTAGAAGTGAACCATAATGACAAAAATAAAAATGAAATTGAGTTTTTGAGGATGACCATGGTAATAGATAATAATCCAGACTATATATATTTTTACATGGTATAAGAAATGTGCTTAAGTGATTAAAATATTAGAATTTATTTTAGAATAAAAAAGACAAATCTCGAAATAATTGTTTGTGAATTATTTTTGATGATTTTTGATGAATGAACTGTTAGATTTATTATTATTAGGCCCGAGCGCTAAAGCGTAGGGCCTATTGTTATTGTTCTGTTTTTTCTTATTCGTATTATTATTTTCCTATACACTTTTTTCAAGGTTCGGGTACTTCCCGTGTTAGCCATTCGGGTACTTCCCGAATGGCTAACGCGCCATTTTCCTCCCCTTTTTTCTAGCTGGATTCACGTGTGAGTTTGTGCGTTATCTGCATGCACGTGTGTGTTGAATGCCTGGTGTTGAGGTGGGGAGAGGGTTGTTTGTTTCGCCTTTTAATTTCAATTATTTTAAGAGGAGGGTCACTCATAAGCCTTTCCTGCACTGTTCTGTTATTTTTGATTAAAGTTTATTTTCGATTAAAGTTTGAGTGAAATCGGTCAAAGTATGCACAAATTATCACTCGTCGAAATTTGATGGCGAGCTGCAAAAACAAACCTAAAATTTGTGTCATTTTCACGGAAACACCGTTCAGTCTTTTAGAACGCTTTTGATAACTTTTAATGTCCCACTTGTCTAGATGATACAGCACAATTCTGGTGAGTCTGCGTCAGTTCGTTAAAATACGAGGACAGGAAAATTTGCCTTCGGCGCCGGGTCACATGCTCAGTCCAATATGGCTGACTTCCTGTTGGTCGCCTAGCAACGGTGTAATATACTTTTTTGTTCCTATTCCCATGATGCATCTGTGTACCATTATTATTATTATTATTATTATTATTATTATTGACAATATACTCAAATAGACAGACATTTGTACTCAAAAACCTTTAGAATACCTTCCTCTACTCTATGATTTATTTATTTATTTAAAAAAAAAGAAAAGAAAAAGATTCTATTCAAGCCATAAATAAACAAAACTCATGTTGAAATGCCCACACTGTAATTTCCAGCGCATCTGTAAGATCTAGGAGGGCTAATGCAAATACCATCATTAGACTGGGGAACTGATGTGGGCTCGGCCGCTTTGCTCATACACAGCGTACATGTTGTTTTTCACATAATTAAGTGTGGACTTCGCCTTTCGTCTAAAAATATGCACCCTATGTGGTCAATTAATGTGAGACATACACCCCAGTGTACACTACCCTGTTACAGCCATACATTTTAATTAGAATGCACTGCTTTACTGTATAGGCTTAATAGTTGTATTCATTCCTAGAATTTGGTGTTGCCATGATTTCAGACAGAGGGCAGGGGTTAGAACTCTATAGGAGATTGACTGTTTGTGAAAAATAAGTTCCAGTCAAAAGTTTGGATTTTACTCCAACTCATTTCAAAATGTAGACCTTATAGAATATCACATGAACATTTTCAGTTGTTTATTTATACTCAGAGACAACGTCGAACTTTGAGCCAGTTTTTGTTTTATGAGGATATAGGCCAGTAATTACAGATATTAACCATAAACATCTGCAAACTGACAATTCCACAATAGACTTCAGACCTGTCCTCCAACTCCATTTCAAAATATAGACTTTCTAGAATACAGTGAACCCTCGTTTATCGCGGGGGTTAGGTTCCAGAAATAGCCCGCAATAAGTGAAATCCGCGAAGTAGGACAATTTTATATTTTACAATTATTCTACATGTTTTAAGGCTGAAAACGCTTCACCAGACACATTATACACCTTTCTGAGACTGGTATTAACATTTTCTCACATTTTTCTCTTGTTTAAACACTCAAACTTTTGTAGATTTTCATTAAAATATATTAATAGTGGGGCGGGGGCACGTGACGCGCGGGCACGTGCGCGCGGGCACGTGCGCGCGGACACGTGCGTTTGTTTTGGTACCACATATCCATGCCATGTGCGAAAGTCGAGTGGAAAGCGACCTGGATATCATTTTGGGCAAGACTCAAGCCACTGCTAACAGTGCCGAACCGCTAACAGACGCCTCTGAGCACCACAAGACCAGGTAAGACCAACCTGCGCTCACAAGAGTTGGTTGCATTTCACCCCGGCTCCAAAATCAGACCGCTATCAATGCGTCGCCAATACTCCACAGCTCTCTAGGACGGGGTCGGGTTCATCCTCTCGTCCTCTCACGGGGAAGAGCCACTGTCTCCACAGTGCGCGCGAGTGTCCTCTCCCCGCTGCGGCTCCCCCGGACGCCGCAGCGGGCCCGTCCATGTTGATTCTTGGAAGAGTCCATGTTGATTCTTGGCTCTTCCATGGTCCGGCTCGCACTCTCTTCCATGGCTCGTGCAAGTAAACAAAGGCCACACCCCCTGTCACCCAGGCGCTCTCGTGAAGGAAATCTGAGACTCTGTCCCTACCATCCCTGGTCTAGACCTGGTTTAGTCCTGGTTTAGACCTGCTTTAGTCCTGGTTTAGACCTGCTTTAGACCTGGTTTAGTCCTGGTCTAGTCTCTTAGCTAATCAGGGCGCAGGACAGAATGTTACACTGTAAAAAAAAAAGTTACACTATAAAAAAAATTGAAAAAAAAAAAAAAAAAAATTGGAAAAAAAAATCCGCGAAACAGCGAGGCCGCGAAGAGTGAACCGCGATACAGCGAGGGTTCACTGTATTATATTATTATCACATTCATATTTTAACTTTTTTTATGTATTGGTAGTTTTCAGATTCTAGGATGTGATAATGTCATACTCCCAGAAGGGGGGCATGAGCCAGACTAATAACACTGTACTTTGCCATGAAATATCCAAAAGGTAAATTCACACTGGTATTTTCAATTATTAACTAAACCCAAGAACTGACTGTATACAACACTGTTTTGCATTTTAACAATATTTAATTTAGCTGCCCCCTTTCTGTATTAACTAATATTGGCCTATAGAATGCTGTGAAATCTACTGAAACCCACCAAAACAGAGACGATGTTGGACTTTGTGCCTGTTTTTGTTTCATGTGGACAGGCCCACTAATTACAGTGGGCCTGATTTATCCATAAATCAGGTACAAACATCTGCAATATCACATTTTCAGTAGAATTCTAATCTGTTCTTTGAAACTCCATTTCAAAATATCGACTATCGCTACTATTTTGAACACATTTTCAGTTGTGTTCATTTCAAACAAGCAGATTTGACTTTGCCTTTTGTTAAGTCGTGGTTTCTTTCTTTTGAACCCTCACAGCTGTCGACAACATGCTTCAGGCCTCTGGCTATTCCAAACAAATTGTGGTGGCTCCAGGCCCCATGTACGACACAGGCTTTCCTCTGATGTCGTGGATTCAAAGACTTACATCATGCTCCTTGTTTACACCAGTGAAAGCCTGGCCCACCAAATAAAAGCTTTATGAACACACTGTATGTTTAATAACTGCTGTGTTATGACATTCGTGCAGGACCTCTTCTTCTATTTGTGAAGGTTAGACGTTTTCACATTCTACCGACTCCTTTTGAGAAGCAATATGTATTTTCTCTCCATTCATGTATACAGGTTTTGTACTGTTGTTGCTCAAACGGGTAAATAGCTGTTTTCCTGTTATTCATGGCTTTAGCTTCCAGTTATATGCAACATTTTGAGGATTTTTCCCATTCAAAAGATATAATTATTTTGTTATTTTTTTATTTTAATCATAAAAAAAAAAATCATCATTAATTTTTCATCAATATGAAACCCATGAATGGGGTGGTGGGTGGGTGAAGGTTATCCCAGTGATTATGTGTTTTCAGTGGGATGCATGCAGTTTTGGACAAAATTTATAAATAAATGTTAGAATTAATTAGATGGAGAAAAGACTTAAATATGACCTGCTATCTTAAAGCCCCAGTGTGTAGGATTCTTGGCGCATAGGTGGATGGTGCTATTGCACTTTCTGTTTTAGCTACGGCAGACCTCGAGGGTCACCCGGGCGTGCCGTAACGCGGACAGCTCTTGTACCCGCGCACGAGCCGCGCGCCGCTACTGTATGAATAAAACGCGGTCCCGTTTTTTTTTTCCTCATGAAAACACACATTACCGATCATGTACCATGACACTCTACACATCAAATGAAACCTTACAGTCTCCTCTTTTTGACTATGCAATTCATTTCCCTGCACAACAATCACTCCCTGAGCACATGGGGCTTTTATACGGAAAAGCACAAAACGAGGTTACCTTAGAATGCTTTGCACAGGTCATACTCTGTATTTCACCATAAACTTGCTCTCAATTTGTCCGTAAGGATCCAGCAAATAAAATCCAGTAAAACAATTTAGTCCAAAACACATGTTAGATCCATTACGACGTCTGATCCGGCAGCATGCTTGTGTTGTTTACCCAAAACCACGAGCCTTGCCGAAGGCGGAGCCCAAATGTCCTTCTGCGGCTCTCGTATTCAAAATGGCTGCCTCTGTATGGGGAAGATCCCCCTTTTATGTGACTATATCTAAGTCCAAAAGAATACTTTGATTTCATGATGGAAGTGAAAAGGCTTGGAAAACAATGTATTTTTGAATGGGTATCTTCAATTTCAGTAATTAACGGGTAAAAATCTTACACACTCTCCCTTTAAGCAGACATACTATGCTAAATTGACTTTTCAGAGCTTTTAATCATATTATAGTTGTTTCCCTTCACTATTTACCTTCTCGAAGTTGTATTTGGAGTGATTCGTCCATGTTTAAGTCATTTTTAATTCTTATTTCCAAAGCTCCATCTTGCAGTTTTCACTGCCACTGGCAAGCGCCCACTGTTCTGTACTTCATTTTTCAGTTTCTTAATCAATGATACGCATTGTGTGGATACTTTTGGTACAAATGAAAAAAAAAACCTTGCTTGCAGTATGATCTGTAGCTATCCATCGAAGAGGCTGATAGCTACACAAATCTTTGTTGTGATGATGTTTACAGTGACATCAGCTGTCATTGGGCATCGCACTTTTTTATGAAGTCATTGTAGTTGAATATTTAGGCCCGAGCGCTAAAGCGTAGGGCCTATTGTTATTGTTCTGTTTTTTCTTATTATTATTATTTCTTCTTCTTCTTCTTCTTCTTATTATTATTTTCCTCCCCATCCTTTTTGCAAGTTTTGGGTACTTCCCACTAACGAAAACTCACGAAATTTTGCACAAAATTCAAGAATGCCAAAAAAGGAATTTACAAATAATCTGTATTAAAAGATCTTTAAAAATGGCTCAACAGCGCCCCTGGAAAATCAAAATACATTGTGCCTATGGCTATACCTGTGTTGCCATGGCAACAGGCCAAACATCTGTCCTCGCCAATGGGACGCCTGGCAAAAGCGTTTTCACGGAAACACCGTTCAGTCTTTTAGAACGCTTTTAATAACTTTTAATGTCCCACTTGTCGAGATGATCCAGCACGATTTTGGTGAGTCTGGGTCAAAAACCCGAGGAGGAGTTCGTTAAAATACGAGGACAGGAAAATTTGCCTTCGCGCCGGGTCACGTGCTCGGTCCAATATGGCTGACTTCCTGTTGGTCAGGTATCATAGATTATAACTGTATAGCAGAGATTATAACTGTATAGCAGAAACAAGCACAATATGTCTTCTTTAATACAAAAAACCCATATATTTCAGAGCTGGTTGGTAAAGGTCATGTTATTATACTTACCATTGTGGTCCCATTCATTCACTATGCGCTGTATAATCAACACTTCACCTGACAGATGGGAGAAAGAAGACAAGCCACAATAGCACAGGGAGGAAATGCACACCCATACACTAACCTTCAACCTCTGCTCAGAAACACCGGTGTAACCACTTCAACTATGCAAGGACACAAATGATAAGTGGAAAATCCTACTGCCACATGCCTTTTTTTGTACAGTAAAATGAAGGGAATGTACACAAGTTTGTCACTAAAGAATCTAAAGGAAAGAACATATATGGCCTATACTGTATTTAAGTGTACATTTTAGGAATCTGTACTTTACTTGAGTGGTTACTTTTTACTTTTATGGGTACTTCTTCCACCACTGCATATGACCATACTGAAACGCTATCGCCACACTGTAACGTGCTGTATTGAATTTTCATTGTGTGACAGTAAACCCAAATTAAATTATGCCTTTATAAGCACTAGAGAGCCAACCATGTGACTTTCCAGCCCCGGCGGATCGTCCTTCTTACTAAATGCAGAACAGCTGGAGAATTAGAACTGCTTTTAATAATGGATTCCTTTTTCCACTTGGCTCTAGCTTTTCGACTTCTTCTTCTTCTTTTTTGGATGCTTTTTCCCATCTTTGGAGACACAAGTGGTACACGCTTTCCAGTTGCCAGTCTACGATTTACCCTTGTAGCTTTTAGCCTGCTGACGCAACTGGGACATCCCGAAAATCCATTTGTGCTTTTTTTCTCAGAACATCTCAAGGGTGCAGTATCTTAAAATGTCAATATGAACACGGCTGAGCTTAAGGCCTTTTCAAGCAGCGAGCGAAAAGACAGCATTTACATTCAGCACAGCACACTGGCGTCTCCCCAAACGGTAAACAACTCATGGGAGAAGAAACAACGTGACTCACAAGGATTAGGGAGGGCCTGATATGAATTTGTTCCTTTTTTCCTTAGTCCTTTTTTTTTTGCTGATACCGATTAGGGATGGGACAAAAAAACAATAACATTAATGATTATATGATAAAAAGCATAGACAATAATCATTTGTAGAACATTTTATATATAAGTGATAATCACCAACAAAGACAATCACCATAAAGCATCAGAATTCTTTTAGATCATTGTTGTTTTCACTTATCAGTGTTATTAAGTACAACACTATAACAGTCGTTTAAATGTGGAACCTATTCATAATAGGGATGTCAACAATTAATCGACTTACAATTAATTGTCGGTCAAGACGTTGGTCGAACAAAATGCATTAATTGTAATTAATCGCTAATCGCGGACACGCGCAACCGCGTGGTCACGAAACAAGGCAACCGCGCACCGGGCTCACTCAACGGCACTGTCCGGTGTACGCACGGTGGGGCTGCTGAGCACGAGATCGAACCGCGGCGCCCGGAATGTGTAGTCTCAGCTCTAGCCACAAACCAGCCGCACGAAACCAGCAGCGGCACGTGGTGGTTTAATCATGGTTTAGTCCAGGTCTAGACCTGGTCCAGTCCTGGTTTAGTCCAGGCCCAGTCCAGGTTTAGACCTGGTTTAGTTCTGGTCTAGACCTGGTTTAGTCCACGTTTAGTCCTGGTCTAGTCTCTTAGCCAATCAGGATGCAGAACACAATGTTACACTATAAAAAAAATGTTACACTATAAAAAAATAAAATAAATAAATAAAAAAATAAAAAAATCAGCGAACCGCGATAGAGTGAGGGATTACTGTATTTTGTTATTCAGCATCAATACATTTGTCTGCTTTTTACTAAGGAATAATTCATTGAGGAATATACAATATAATAATACTATGATATATGTTTGACTCAGTGTTATGTATACTATAGCTTATATTCTTAAAGACCCTATTGAAACACTAAAATTCGCTTATCAGTTAATCGTTAATCGATCGATAAGGTCAATCAACTAGCCTATAGATGAATGAATTAATCGATAATTTGCATCCCTAATTCATAATATTCAAATTATCATTATTCATGTCCATAACATTTTTAAAATGTCAGAAACGTTCATAATTATCGTGACCTAAACAATAATGCAATTACTTTGGCCATGATAATCGTGACATTAAATTTCTATATCGTCCCATGCCTAATACCGATATACGATACTGATCTTGCTGTTGTTTTCGATTTTAAAATCCATAGTAAGGACCACAAATGTATGTTTTGTTCTAATAAAGCTATAGTTTATAGTTATAGTTTGCGCAGTATAGTTCAAACATTTACTAGAAAGTTAAAAGCATACTGCGGAACATTTGCTGTGGATATAAATACGTATTATGTTATAATGTGAAATATAATAGCCGAACAAACAAGTCAGGTATGTGGAGATGTGTTGATATATTTTCTGTTTTTGTATGTTTTCTTTGTTTTTCAGTGCAATAAAAACAAAATGTTTTAAATTAAAAGTTGCAATCTGTGGCTTATTTTTTTTTACTCTTTGCACTGAGGACAAACTAGAAATGACACAAGCACACAGAGACTAGAGCAGTGCAGAAAAAAATCTGTGCCAATTATCAGCAACATTTTTAATATCGCATCAACCGATATCTGGGAAACCCCTCCGATTCCACTGTTACCATTAGTGTAGCCCATATCGCCCATCATAACATGGAAAATAACATCACAGAAATGATGTTATTAGAAGTGCTCAAAACTGTCAGGAGATTAAATTAAGCTCTCCACTCAGAACTCCTCTCCTCCTCACATCTAACCCACCTCCAAAGTGAAGCAAGTGGATTCAGTGGAGCTGTAATGGACAGGCTCTGACTGCGTTAAGAAGAAATGCTACGTGTTAAAATCCCTTTTACGCAGGCCGACCGCTCGATGCAGGTAAATCGCTTATATCGGGAGCTGTGATGGAGAGATAGTTTGGGGATGAGTGATTTCAAGTGTAATTGGATTGTACTGGATTGGTTTTCGCGTGGGTGTCATTTTAATACGATAATTCTAGTTCAGGGCTGGCAGGTGCTTCACTTTATAGACAACTATAAGTTTGGGGAAATGCTATTAGTTTGAGGGGAATTTTGTTATCAACAGTTGTCAGAAATGAGAAAGATAACATGATGACAATGCACTAGCATTTGTGACCGACCGCAGCAAAACAAGACTCAAGTCGTCCCGGGGGCATTTGGAGTTATTCACAGATTCTGAAAGTGTAGATTCTAAACTTTCCAACGATGCCTTACACATGGAAATCTGAGAACATTTGAAGAAGTTGTGGCCATTTGAAAGCAGCACATTGATTTTTGCTGAGTGGAGAAAACAGCTCGTAAGATTTAGTCCTGGTTTAGTCCTGGTTTATTCCTGGTTTAGTCCTGTTTAAGTCCTGGTTTAGTCCTGTTTAAGTCCTGGTTTAGTCCTGCTTTAGTCCTGTTTAAGTCCTGGTTTAGTCCTGGTTTAGTCCTGTTTTAGTCCTGGTTTAGCCCTGGTTTTAGCCCTGGTTTAGTCCTGGTTTAGTGCTGTTTAAGTCCTGTTTTAGTCCTGGTTTAGTCCTGTTTAAGTCCTGTTTTAGTCCTGTTTTAGTCCTGTTTAAGTCCTGGTTTAGTCCTGTTTTAGTCCTGTTTTAGTCCTGGTTTAGTCCTGTTTTAGTCCTGGTTTAGTCCTGGTTTAGTCCTGTTCAAATCCTGTTTTAGTCCTGTTTTAGTCCTGTTTAAGTCCTGTTTTAGTCCTGGTTTAGTCCTGTTTAAATCCTGGTTTAGTCCTGGTTTAGTCCTGTTTTAGTCCTGGTTTAGTCCTGTTTAAGTCCTGGTTTAGTCCTGGTTTAGTCCTGTTTAAATCCTGGTTTAGTCCTGGTTTAGTCCTGTTTTAGTCCTGGTTTAGTCCTGTTTAAGTCCTGTTTTAGTCCTGGTTTAGTCCTGTTTAAATCCTGGTTTAGTCCTGTTTTAGTCCTGGTTTAGTCCTGTTTAAGTCCTGGTTTAGTCTTGTTTAAATCCTGGTTTAGTCCTGCTTTAGTCCTGTTTAAGTCCTGGTTTAGTCCTGGTTTAGTCCTGTTTTAGTCCTGGTTTAGCCCTGGTTTTAGCCCTGGTTTAGTCCTGGTTTAGTGCTGTTTAAGTCCTGTTTTAGTCCTGGTTTAGTCCTGTTTAAGTCCTGGTTTAGTCCTGTTTTAGTCCTGGTTTAGTCCTGGTTTAGTCTTGTTTTAGTCCTGTTTTAGTCCTGTTTTAGTCCTGTTTTAGTCCTGTTTAAGTCCTGGTTTAGTCCTGTTCAAATCCTGTTTTAGTCCTGTTTTAGTCCTGTTTAAGTCCTGTTTTAGTCCTGGTTTAGTCCTGTTTAAATCCTGGTTTAGTCCTGGTTTAGTCCTGTTTTAGTCCTGGTTTAGTCCTGTTTAAGTCCTGGTTTAGTCCTGGTTTAGTCCTGTTTAAATCCTGGTTTAGTCCTGGTTTAGTCCTGTTTTAGTCCTGGTTTAGTCCTGTTTAAGTCCTGTTTTAGTCCTGGTTTAGTCCTGTTTAAATCCTGGTTTAGTCCTGTTTTAGTCCTGGTTTAGTCCTGTTTAAGTCCTGGTTTAGTCTTGTTTAAATCCTGGTTTAGTCCTGCTTTAGTCCTGTTTAAGTCCTGGTTTAGTCCTGGTTTAGTCCTGTTTTAGTCCTGGTTTAGCCCTGGTTTTAGCCCTGGTTTAGTCCTGGTTTAGTGCTGTTTAAGTCCTGTTTTAGTCCTGGTTTAGTCCTGTTTAAGTCCTGGTTTAGTCCTGGTTTAGTCCTGTTTTAGTCCTGGTTTAGTCCTGGTTTAGTCTTGTTTTAGTCCTGTTTTAGTCCTGTTTTAGTCCTGTTTTAGTCCTGTTTAAGTCCTGGTTTAGTCCTGTTTTAGTCCTGTTTTAGTCCTGGTTTAGTCCTGTTTTAGTCCTGGTTTAGTCCTGGTTTAGTCCTGTTCAAATCCTGTTTTAGTCCTGTTTTAGTCCTGTTTAAGTCCTGTTTTAGTCCTGGTTTAGTCCTGTTTAAATCCTGGTTTAGTCCTGGTTTAGTCCTGTTTTAGTCCTGGTTTAGTCCTGTTTAAGTCCTGGTTTAGTCCTGGTTTAGTCCTGTTTAAATCCTGGTTTAGTCCTGGTTTAGTCCTGTTTTAGTCCTGGTTTAGTCCTGTTTAAGTCCTGTTTTAGTCCTGGTTTAGTCCTGTTTAAATCCTAGTTTAGTCCTGTTTTAGTCCTGGTTTAGTCCTGTTTAAGTCCTGGTTTAGTCCTGTTTAAATCCTGGTTTAGTCCTGGTTTAGTCCTGTTTAAGTCCTGGTTTAGTCCTGGTTTAGTCCTGTTTAAATCCTGGTTTAGTCCTGGTTTAGTCCTGTTTTAGTCCTGGTTTAGTCCTGTTTTAGTCCTGGTTTAGTCCTGTTTAAATCCTGGTTTAGTCCTGGTTTAGTCCTGTTTTAGTCCTGGTTTAGTCCTGGTTTAGTCCTGTTTAAATCCTGGTTTAGTCCTGGTTTAGTCCTGTTTTAGTCCTGTTTAAGTCCTGGTTTAGTCCTGTTTTAGTCCTGGTTTAGTCCTGTTTTAGTCCTGTTTTAGTCCTGGTTTAGTCCTGTTTTAGTCCTGTTTTAGTCCTGTTTTAGTCCTGGTTTAGTCCTGTTTTAGTCCTGTTTTAGTCCTGTTTTAGTCCTGGTTTAGTCCTGTTTTAGTCCTGTTTTAGTCCTGGTTTAGTCCTGGTTTAGCCCTAGCCTAGCACATTCTGCAAAAAAACTATTTCACAAATTTTGAAAAAAAAAATACTTCTAATGCAAATATCTCCGTTTTTTAATGGCGACATGTGGCCGGTTTTAACGTGGTCGGACACATTTGTGTATTATTGGTTGGATTACTGACAGGACATGACTTGCATTTTCTGCTAACTTCTCAGAAAAATATTTAAGACAACTGATAAAATACCATGCATTTGTGAGTTTTTGTTGTTGTTTTTTGTACAAATATGTTGCAAACAGTGGTGGAAGGAGTACTTAATTTTGTTACTTAAAAATGTTCAAGTAAAGCATTTCACACAGATTCAAAAACTTACAAATGTAGTGATATTGCTAAAGATTTTTGCTGAATTTTGTTCAACAGAAACAAATGGATTGAGAAAAATAGTAAAGTAAAAATACTTTCAGTTTTGAAAAAATGTAGTCAAGTAGAAAGTATATACAACTGCTCTCAAATGTTGTGAAGTAAAAGTACTAATTATACTTTCCACCACCGGTTGCACACCAAAACTATGATGATATCATTTGATTAAAAGCCTACATACTGTATATTACGAATTATGAAAAAAATTACACTATTAATAAGCAAAATTAGCAAGTTTTCCACAGCAAAAATAAACTTTGAACTAAATGATATAAGACGAAACACAGAGGGAGAAGCATGCTGGTCAGGTCAGCTGCTCTGTCATGTGATGGAGCATAAAAAGTTGATTTTTCAGGCTGGTTAGCAGATGCGCCAGAGCAAACATCATTACTTCACCTACATAACACCCCAGATGGACACTCAATAAACTTGATGCCATTCCAAACAAGACGTAAACATCTATAGAACTCCTAAATATGTAGCTTTTTTTAACTTTCCAGCCATCCACAAATTGAAGGGTTTATAAGTACAGAATATACGGTAAATGTAAAGAAACCAGTTTAAAGCTTCACTATGTAACTTTTCTGGTTGAGGTTCTCATTCCATTTGGTGATGTTATTTCTCAGTATAAACCAGGCCAAGTTACAGATCAGATCTTTGGAAATGGTGATGATATCTCCATGGACACAGGAAGGTGGCTTCCCCTTCCCCTCAACCAGAAAGTAGATACAGGGCTATGTGGATACTGAATGAGTCAGTGAATTCAAAAGCACAAAGCTATACAGTCAGTCTGAGCTGGGAAAAAAAAGGTTCATAAAAGATAAAAAATAAATGAAAATAAAAACAGCCTAGGGCCTAAAGCATAGAGAAATCAAGCTGCCTGCAAGTACAAATTGACCAGTTTAAAAGGAAGTACTGAGCCTGGACTGCTGACAGCAAGCAGGAGTGGACTCATCTGTCACAGACTCCCATTGACATTTATTCATGGATCCTTCCTCATGATGTTTTCCATTGTATTGTCTTAAGAGGTAAATTACCTCTTTTTTTCTCGGTATTTTTAGACAATTTCCTCAAAGTAAGACAGTTTAACTGCCTGTTGAACTAAATGACAACAATTAAAGTTATTTTGGGATTTTTTTCTCTCCTGATTGCTTCCATTTAAAGACAAGACAACACAGAGAGAAAAGGATAGAGCTCAAATTGTTGATGGTTATAAAACACTTTTGAATAAGGTTTCAAAAATATAAATTATCCAGTAAATTTTTACATCCCTAAAACAAACCTGAATAGAATAGAGTAGAATTTTCATAAATTACTAACCATAAATACGTTTGGATATAGATCACGACCCTTTAAGGTGCCTTGTGTAACTTTTTTTGGTGGAGGGTCTGTCACCTGCTTGTTTCTACGCTTGCTCTGCCAAGAATGTTCCACAGTATGATATTAAATAGCTCTACCTTACATTTATTCAATTACAGG
Source organism: Paratrypauchen microcephalus (assembly GCA_036785185.1). Lineage (NCBI taxonomy): Eukaryota > Metazoa > Chordata > Actinopteri > Gobiiformes > Gobiidae > Paratrypauchen > Paratrypauchen microcephalus. The sequence goes on along the minus strand of JAVJIX010000090.1, from coordinate 1,091,281 downwards.
TGGTTTTATAGCTCAAAATACCTAGAAAAACAGGCATTCTGACTGTGAGCAGGGTTGCCTCTCCACAGTTCTGACCTACAACTTAGTCTGGGTTGGTCTCCAAGAAGATAGAAAGGTTTAATGCTCCAGACAACGCAATAACATCACCATGACAAAAAGTATTTGACGGACCCTTCACCTGAAAAGTTACACAATGCACCTTGAAACTATTTTTAAAAAGCCCCTATTGTTCTTTTAATGTGTTTTTTAGACAGTACAAATTCAAATAAAGAAATAAAAATGCTAACTGTACTTTTAACACCTGAACAAAAGCTGAACACAATTCACATGCAATTATATTTAAATCAAATTCCACAATAGGCCACAGCGCTTCCCCAAAACAAGTCTGCCACTCTTTTAATACAACACAAAGCCAGTCATTCAACACTGTTTCAATCAACCATTATTAAATATTGTGGCACAACACGACCTGTGACCAAAGAGGAACAGTCAAGCTACAGCCCTGCCCCTTTAAAATCAAGGTTAGACAAGAAAGATGGTTGGTCATTTTTGTAACGGCAATGGGAAAACAAAAACGGCAGGGAGTCTGGACGGGGAGCGGGGAGGGGAGGAGTGACAGCAGCCAAAAGAAATCAAATAAAAACTGACAATAAGTGAAGTGCAGAGGAGGCCTGTGGTCACGGAGCACGGAGGAGGGGTGCTGATGGCCACAACTGCAAACTCAGCCTTTGCTTTTTTGCCATTTCGACATTTCCTGTTACTTTCCACTAAGTTTTCTATCACAATTTCTCATAATATTCTAGACTATGTGTTTCCTCAGTTCAACGTTTGTATATACTTTTTAATCTAACCAAATGGGGGGCCAGTTTTCTTTATGCTAATACTAGGTCAAAGGTATCAGGCATTAAAAAACAACAACTACAAAATCAATGTGCTGGTGGAGTAGACAGAATCTTTTCACCTTTTGGTCAAATCCCTTTAATTCCAATTAGAGGTCAATATCTGAAACCGATATTTGCACTTTTTAGCGTATCAGATATTAGGGGTGGCACGGTTCACAAAATTCACGGTTCGGTTCGTATCAAGGTTTAAGGGTCACGGTTTTCGGTTCTGTACGGTTCTTATTGGTTTCTTTCAAAATACACCTTATATCCATTTATCTTAATAATCCACAATAACAGGATATAACATTAAAAAGGTTATAAGATTATATAATAATCTAATGTAATATAAAATCTTAATACAATGTAATAATCACACAATCTGAATTTGACATGACTTTAAGCCCATTATTGGAACCATCTCTCCATGTCACCTGCTGTTGAAAAAACCCTTTCACTCGATATTGAAGAAACAGAAACAAAAGTACGTGTTAAACTTCTACCGCACTCCGTCTGGAGCTGCGGATACCGCACGTCTCCTCCTGTTAGCTTCCCTGATAGCATAAGCATAAGCTCCCTCCTCAATGCCTCTAATTAAAGCGCATTTTGATGGCGGCGTGGGGGGGGGTGTCATTTAAGTCCCAGACACCGGACTTAAATGACACTGGTGCATCCTCTATGTCCTTGCCGCTATCTCCACTCTCACTTGCCATTTCTATCTAACTTTATTTACCGCACTCATTCATCTTTCTCGCGAAAGGGAAACACGAGCCGAGGTCACATACGGGCATGCCAGGGGCAAGTATACATTGCACATGGCCAGAACCGTCAGGTGCGCACCAAATGGTTCGTCGGTTTTTCATGAACCGCGCCACCCCTATCAAATATCGACCTTAAATCTTCAGCACAGGCCGATATTTTGTTTTGGCCAACTTGCTGCCTAAACAATACACATAAACACTTCAGTGCAAATAGATACAAAATGTGACTATGCAGCTCTTTTAAAAGGGTTTGCAGTAAAAAAAGAGTTTATTGCGAATTGGCCCAAAAATATCGGGAGCTCTTATCACCCACTGGTTGTATCAGCTGATCTCTAATTACAATTCAAAGTTATCAATATTTAAAATTACAATATATTTTGACATTGGCATTCCAGTTATTAACAATGCAAACAGCTCTGGCATTGCCCTCATGATTAAAATAAAAAGTCAAAATTTTGATTAGCAACAGGGCTTTTAACTAATTGTTACCTGCATGCTTTCTTTTCAGACTTTTTACAAAGCTGTCCTTCTTTGTTAGGCTGTAATTTCTCATTTGCCATTGAAAGGTTAGACTTTATGAGCTTGTGTTTTTTTAGTTTGTAAGATTAGGAAGCACTGCCGCAAATTTGATAGCCTCGTTTTTAGGATAACACGGTGAGGGAGATCAGATATTCAAAATAAAAAACTGGGACACATCAGGGTTTGAGTGGTTGGTAATGATAAAACTGTGAAAAGAGCACGTAATTAAGTATTTTATTATGCGCTCAGTCCATTCATGGCGTATTCACAGATCTTGTTGTGAGTCAGTACACAATATGAGAGATTTCAGCTGGTAAAATTGAATAGACTGGTCATTTTCAAGCAAGTTTTTCTGTATTTTGGATAAACAAATGAAAATATATCCTCCTCTTTACTGCTGGTGGAGGTCAGATTGGTCAAAAAGTGGACATCTGGGACACTGGGAAACACAGCTCAGTTGGTAGAGCCTTTGTGGTTGGAAGGTTGGTGGTTCAAATCCCGCTCTTGACATACTGTAAACCTTGGTTGATGGGTCTTAACCACTGACCCACAGGTTGGTGATGATTCCAGCTCAAACAGATTATGTTGTGTTCTTGTGCAAGACACTTAACTCACCTCTCCTCTAGCGTTTGTGAATATGTGTGCGCATGAATGAGTGGTTCCTTGATGTAAAGCGTTTTGATTGCTTTGAAGGTGAAAACGCACTATATACTTATATCCTCCTGGGACCCGAAGAAAAAAGTGTATCTAAATTATTATTATTATTATTTAAATGTTCTATTTGGAGGTAAATGAACACCTTAGCATTTACATTTTGTTAATTTTATTTTTATTCATAATTTTGTAACGTGTCCTCTGTAATGGACGTTAATAGTGTTAAATCCAAGTGAAGTTAACAACCTGACGACCAACATCTCTGACAAGCTTCTACAGCCACCTCAAAAAGTTTTTAGATTCAGTTTTAATTTCTTATTTATTTATTAACTTATTTATGCATGTTTGTTATTTTTTATTTATGTTTTTTATTTATTTATTTACTTATGTATTTATATTTATTATTTTTAATGTATTATTATTATTTTTATTTATTTATTTATTTATTTATTTTAATCATAGTGCAGCTACAAACTAGTCTATCTCAAAACACTTAAAAGATAAACTGGTTAACTAATGTCCACTATAAAGGACACAAATGAATGGGTAAAGTGAACTGGGTAAATCAGATGCACCTCTTCAGCACCTCTTCCTTAACTTTAAAGATTGCCTTCATGTTTAAAAATGAAAGGGTAGCATTCCCAGTAGTAGCTCAGGCGCTAACTGCTGCGAGCGCCGCAGGGCTCTCGCGCACGCTCCGAGACGTCTTCATTGTGATGGAACAGCGTCTCGGATCCTCTCGGGCTCGAGGTGTTGAAAGCTGTGTCAAGCTGGGTGCTATAATCCAGGTAAGAACACAGAGAGAAGGTATAAATAAATCTTTAAGTGAATGTTTTAATATTTCCGACGCCCCGTGTGATCTGGAACGGGTTATGGGGCAGAGAATGAGAGATTTATGAGGCAATAGCTTGATAGTTTGGCTTGTTCTTGTTGACTGTTCTATAATATATGAGCTTTTTAATGTGCACTGTGTTACTTTTCCGGTGGAGAATTTGTTGTCTGTTTCTCTCCAAAGAGATGTTATTGCTTTGGCTGGAAAGTCCCACAGTATGGCTTTATTATAGGGCCTATATTAGTTATTTTCTGATTTATGTTGTTTCCTCATCAGAAACATACCCGGAGGTTTGTTTTGTTTCATTCACGCATGTTTATCACACAAACCTCTATATTTAGGCTGAGTTCTTCTCACTCTGTTCCACCTTGTGATGTCATGTGGTAATACAGGATGTACCCCATTGTGTTTTTACACTCCATACACCTTTACTAAAATAATTTGGATACAGAGCATTCTGAGCTTTGGAGATGCAGTCAGACTAATATTAAAAGATTACAAAAATGTCTATGAATGAAACAAGATACAACTCCAGGCATGTTTTTGAGGAGGTAACAACATTATAACATGGCTTAAAACTCAATTTTGTGTAATATAGGACCTTTACACTTACCTATTATCATGGAAACAAACAGGTGACGCCATCTGGTGTTTACAAGTCAGATTTTGGACAGGCAACCCCATTCATATTAGTAATAATATGTTTCAAGGTATTTCATTATAAATAAAACCTGTGATTGAATGTAGCATGATAAGTATAATGTTAGACTGTGGAACATTTCAGGCAAAGCAAAAACCAAAAAAAAAGCCGTAAGTGCTGTAAGCTCCACCAGAAAATGCATGAAGAATCCCTCAGTTGTCCAGGTAGAATCCATGATACAAGGAGAAATTCAATTTGTCAACTGGACAAAGTTGACAAATTGGTCGAAAACGTTTCGCCGCTCATCCGAGAGGCTTTGTCAGTTCAAAACTGACCAAATAAACTTTGTCCTGTTGACAAATTTAATTTCTCCTTGTACCTCCACCAGAAAAGTTACATTCTGCAACTTTAATTTCAATTGAGAATAGGGATGCAAATTATTGATTAATTCATTAATCTATAGTTGATTGACCTTATCGATCGAATTACGATTAATTGATAAGCGGCGTTTTTCACCTGAATTTTAGTGTTTCAATAGGGTCTTTGAGAATATAAGCTATAGTATACATAACACTGAGTCAAACATATATCATAGTATTATTATATTGTATATTCCTCAATTAATTATTCCTTAGTAAAAAGCAGACAAATGTATTGATGCTGAATAACAAAATACAGTAATCCCTCGCTCTTTCGCGGTTTTATTATTTTTTTTCCTATTTTTTTTTTTATAGTGTAACATTGTGTTCTGCATCCTGATTGGCTAAGAGACTAGACCAGGACTAAATGTGGACTAAACCAGGTCTAGACCAGAACTAAACCAGGTCTAAACCAGTTCTAGACCTGGACTAAACCAGGATTAAACCACCACGTGCCGCTGCTGGTTTCGTGTGGCTGGTTTGTGGCTAGGGCTGAGACTACGCATTCCGGGCGCCGCGGTTCGATCTCGTGCTCAGCAGCCCCGGTGTACGTGTGGTGAGCAGTGCCGTTGGCGCCTGCAGTCGGCTGTGAGTTGAGCTTGGCGCGGCGTGGTGCGTGGTTGCCTTGTTTCGTGACTACGCGGGTGCACGTGTCCACGATTAGCGATTAATTGCAATTAATGCATTTTGTTCGACCAACGTCTTGATCGACAATTAATCATAAGTCGATTAATTGTTTACATCCCTAATTGAGAATAGGGCTCAGGAACGGCCAAAATACTACCTTTGTTAGAAGCATGCTGCAACTCTGAAGAATTAACATTAGACAAATTATTTTAAAAAGCAAACAAAAGAGACGTGCATCAACTCCCTCAGCAATAACACACCAAAGTAAAACTAGACTGGAAAATCACCTTCATTTAGCTATAATTTCAGGACAATCTGACAAGTTAATGTATCTTAAATTATGGTCTATTTAAGGCTGGCTGTTATGCGCTAGGTTTCCACAGTTACTGCACATAGGCATCAAATGTCCAAGTTTGATTGACACTGTCCTTGTCAGATGTAAATGTGTGATTTTCTTGTAACCCACTTAGCCTTTAAAATGCTACTTTCTTACCTTATTGCTCCATGTGAACTCCTTTTATAGCAATCTGCATATATTTATTTCAGGAGCTTTTAGCATGCGTGCTTCAATGACCAGATTGACTTGGTCTATTGATTTTCTTTGTTGGTGTATTGCATAGGGGCGGGGCATCCAGCATAAAATGTACCAAATCAATACACCAATGCATCACTTTCTGAGACATTGCTGATTAATTTTGGTGCACGTTGCAAGCAGTGTTGGGAATAACGGCGTTTAAGTATAATGGCGCTACATTTTCAGTAGAGTAATCTAATCAATTACACTCCCCATCGTTACAACACCGTTATTGTTACCGGGAAAGCAAAGTGGCACGTTACAGTTGGGTTGAATAAGGCGCCGCTGTGTCAGGCTTCATGCAGCAGACAGCCACACATCATCAGCAGGAGCGGGGTGGGGTCGCAAGAACAAGGAAGCAGAGGTGCGAAGAGAACAGAGAAGGCAAACAAGCGAAGAGGCGAAATCAGAATTAAATATAAGAATTATATCGATATACAGTGGTCCCTCGCTCTATCACGGTTCACTGTTCGCGGCCTCGCTGTTTCGCAGATTTTTTTTTTTTTTTCCTTTTTTTTTATAGTGTAACATTGTGTTCTGCGTCCTGATTGGCTAAGAGACTAGACCAGGACTAAACATGGACTAAACTAGGTCTAGACCAGAACTAAACCAGGTCTAGACCAGGTCTAAACCGGGTCTAAACCTGGACTGGTCCTGGACTAAACCAGGACTGGACCAGGTCTAGGCCAGGATTAAACCACTCTTTGCTGGTTTCGTGCGGCTGTTTTGTGGCTCGGGCTGAGAGGACGCGGTCCAGACGCGGCAGTTCGATCTCGTGCTCGCAGCCCCGGTGTACGCGCGGTGTCGCACCGGTCACGCTGCTCTGTCACAGATTTGTCCACGATGAGGGGTGCACGTGGCCCGCACTTCTCCAAGGGGTTGGTGCGTGTCGCGTCTCGGGACGTGGCAGTGCTCCTCACACGTCCGGCAGGTCTTCTGGAGCCGTGTCTCCCCCCACGCGTCACTATTAATACATTTTGTTGAAAATCTATGAAAGTTTGAGTGTTTAAACGAGAGACAAATGTGAGAAAAGGTTAATTCCAGTCTGAGAAAAGTGTGTAATATGTGTGGTGAGGCATTTACAGCCTTAAAACATGTAGAATAATTGTAAAATATAAAGTTGTCCTACTTCGCGGATTTCTCTTATTGCGGGTTATTTCTGGAACCTAACCCCCGCGATAAACGAGGGATTACAGTATATACGATATGTCAAAATCCATACTGAGTTTTAAAAAATATCTTGATGTGTTTCAAATATCGAGATATCGCCCGCCTCTACAAAGTTACACACAAATGAGTATGTGCCTATAGTGAGAGGTGTGAGATAGAAGTAGCCAACACAACAAAACAAGTGAGGAGGAAGTGTGTCTGCATGTGTCAAACGGCTGCAGATCACATGTTTGCTGTTGATTTTTCGCAGCCGATTTCTCTGCGCACGCTGGCAATAATTGCGTGTCCCAAACCGCGGATGCCGTTCCAAACCACACGTCTTAATCTCCGAGCAGAGATCCTCGTCTGCTAACTGGGTTTAATAAAGTCCAGTGGGAGCCTACGCTGTCATTCACGCACATGCAGATATTAATAATAGGACAAAGCAAAGGCGGAGGCAAAGCTTTTAGACGAGTCAATATCTCTTCACAAACACAATGAAAACAGAAATAATTGTATTCTGTAGGAGTTTTCTTCAGGCCCACCATCATAAAATGCTAATCAGTTTGGGACAGAGGGGTAATAAAATGCAGACAATGGCTAGGGAGGGGTGATATCGGTGCCCAGAGCAATAATCAATATCACAACATGTTCAAAAAATGCACTGTTTTGTAAATAGAATATGTTTTTTTTTAAAAGCTGATTTTATTAATGATTTTCCTTATTAAGTCCAGCGTCTGTTAAGTTTTTATTTTTATTTTGACAGTTTCACTAGTAAATTAAAGCATGTTATTTTTTAATATAACTGAAATTATTGAGTCAAAAAAATACTGACATTGCAGTTCTTATGAGCTATATCACATACTGCTAAATTTTTCAGTATTCTGCAGCCCTATCCCAGATATCTGTATTGATCTAATACTGAAATTTTAACTAATATCTATACTTAATAATAGTGGCTCCAGTCTGTGTCCCCATGTGTCATCCATAGTTGTTCTTCCTCTGATTAGTCTAATCTAACAGACTAATGAGTGAAAATGGAAATAGAAGACATGGAAATAGAAGAAACTAGGCTCAAATATGGCTGGCTGTGTGTTAACACAATAATGCAACAAACTGCTCCATATGTCCCAGCTAGATTTTGTCATTATTTTTACAAAACCGTTTTGCATTTGTGTAGGCAAATATTGATTATTGATATCGCCGCAAAAAATCCATACGAGACCATCCCTAAGAACAGTCATATAAACCTAATTAAACAAGTCAATAGCAGTAATTAGCAGGCATGGCTCACAGATGAGGCTGGCCGATCAAACACGACTGTGACGGTGAAGAAGACACTTTTATGGCTCTGTCCTCCACCAGTCTGAGGTCAGGATGAGCTTCATCCTTCTGCAAACGCTATAGCTTTGATCACTGACTAAATATTTGAGTCACTTTATTTTACTGTGCAAATGATTTACTGTATCATACTGTACCATGTAACAACTTGTAATTGTATTTACAGTTTATGGTTAGAGGGTTTGGTTTACAAGTGACTACGGGTTGTTTATTGAACTGTACTTTAATATGTTGTAATGTAAAATTCAAGTGTTATCAATATTTTGACTACAGTGCTATTTAAAAAAACTATAACCAAGTAAGCACAAAGCTGTTTTGTTATTCAGTTAAAACTTTTAACAGGCACACTAGTCCAGTCAATATCTTGTGGTAAACACACTGAGATCACAAGCGCTGTGGGTGAAGTTAGCACTCCCCCTCCCAGACACAAAGCAACAGCTATCCAGACACAAAGACAAGAATTTTCAACAGACGGCATGGGCCTGGCTGTGCGCACTGGCAGACCCTCCACCAGAAACATGACGCACAGAAACCCCCGCAGATAAATACAAATAAATAATGAAATACAAAACAGAATCCCAGCTTACCACCGGCAGCTCAGTGAGCCATGATGCAAACGCTGATCTGTCCAAGAGTGGTTTTCACGAGCTGCATAAAAGGGCCGCAGTCACTCAGTCGTTATCGAATCGAAATGGCAAATTAGCAAATCACAAAGGGTGCAAATTTTGAAGTATTATAATTTCCTATTCTGCGTAAAACACACTAAACCTGTAGTTTAGATCTGTACAAACATGTTCTGAAATGTTCTTCTGGATGGGTTCAAATGTGAACTTTAGAGTGAATATTATTAAAGGTCCTATATTACGCTATTTTCTGATCTAAAGTTGTTTCCTCATCACAGACATACCTGGAGTTATGTTTTGTTTCATTCACACATGTTTAACACACAAACCCTGCATATTTATATTAGAGTTCTTCTCACAAATAGAAAACCCTTTTCCACCTTGTGATGTCATGTGGTAATAAAAGAAGTGCTCCAAACATCTTCAATACGATCATTTGGAAGATTTCAGCCCTGCTCTCTACTGAACGAAAGGTAAAAGGAGCTGGTAACTTGAAAACTACCACTTCATGACATCACAAGGTGGAACAGAGTATTTTGAGCTTTGGAGATGTAAATGGTCACATCTTTATATAGCGCTTTTCCACCTTCAAGGCACCCAAAGCGCTTTACAACAAGGAACTATTCACCCATTCACACACACATTCACACACCAGTGTACGCAGACACTGGGGGCGAGGTGGGTTAAGTGTCTTGCCCAAGGACACAACGGCAGCATTCATCTGTGGGAGCTGGAATCGTACCAACCAACCTGTGGGTCAGTGGATCTGACCGCTCAACCACTGATGTTTCTTATGTCAAGAGCGGGATTTGAACCGCCAACCTTTGGATCAGTGGACAAACACTCTACCAACTGAGCTACTGCCGCCCCAGATGTAGAGACTAATACTAAATTATTACGCAAACATGTGTAAATGAAACAAAACACAACTCCAGGTATGTTTTTAAGGTGGTAACAACATTCTAACATGGCTTAAAGCTCACAAGAGTCAATGTTGATGAATATTGAACTGGTAAATCATAAATAGCAAATGCTTGCAAAAAAAAAAAAATTACAATTAGATATTTTTCCCCAAATCCTTCAAAGTGTGAAGAGCCATTTAACAATATACTGGCTCGTCCAAATTAACAAAAAGACAGGACCGTGCACCTGGGAAAAAGACAGAAAAAAGGAAATTTTGCATCCAAAGCACACAATGGAGCACTCAGATTACAAAGAGATTGATGTTTCTAAGGTTTCCATTGTGATAAAAACAAGGATTTACATGTGCGGCTGTCGAGACAGGTGCGTAAGAGGAGGTGTGATGACAGGAAATATGAGGAAAAAAATAAATGAGGATTTTTTTCCAGTCAATCATAAAGTTTGAGAATGTAAAAAATGTGTTTTAGCATACAAAATAATTCAAAATTCAGTGTATTTTAAAATAGTATTTTAAAAGGTGTGGCAGAGTGGGTAACATTTCAGCAAGGAGGTTGTTAGTTTGATTTCAGGATAGGGAAAGATGAATGAAAATAATAATTCAAAATTCAGTAGTCCAAGAAAAATGTTTGTCAACCAAATACTAGGATTTGGCTTGGAAATCATAGGTTTTGTTCCAGCTTTAGTATAGAGTAGAGAAAGATCTAATTTGTCTTTGTATATTTGTGTTAAAGCCTTGCTACGTTGTCCAAATACAGTTTTATAAGTATCCATACTCATTTCCAACACTGGCTGAAGTTCAGTGCATGCTGCAAGTTAATTTTGTACTTGGGGGTCAGTTCACAAGGATGATTTTCAATTATTTTTATTTTATTTTATTTATTATTGTCTGTAAATCTTTCAGGTTTTCCCAGTTTGCATTTCAGAGTTGCCCTCACCTAATGAAAATCAACCATGAATCAGACTTATTATCAGCACATTAAAGATATTGAACAATAGCTAGAGGAGCCCCAAGCCTCGCCCTGCTCTACCCTCTGAGGATCTCCGCTCACACACCAAGCGCAGCCGCTAACTTCATTTCAAAATCAATTAATTAAAAAGCATGGCCGTGTCCCAGTGGGAGTGAAAGACAAATTTGAGGAATTTAATCCTGCTACACAAATCAGAGCTGTTGGGTTAGAGAGAGATATAAGAGCCAGGATGGACTGGGGAGTGGACGACCGCCAATGAATTTTAAACAGGCAAGTTGATTTAAGACTCCGGCCCACACATACAACTTTGTTTTTTTACTTCCTCTGATCCGTCTTACCAAGTGCTCTCAACTTAAGGGACCTTATTTTGCTCTTGTTCATATACTAGACCACATACCGTGACCAGGTTTATGAATTAAATGTTTTTTTTTTTGTCAGTGCAAAACAATTTTAACACTATTTACCATTTAATTTAGCTCTACTAGTATACTAACTCTTATCAGGTGTTAAAGGTACACTATGTAACTTTTCATTTGACGGGTACGCCACAAGTGTCCATAAAGATGTTATTGCTTTGCCTAGAATGTTTCACAGTACGGCTTTAAACTTATATATCTTCATAGAGACAAGACAGTGGTGACATCACTAGTTAGTTTTGTGGAGGGTCAACTCTACACATAGTAAGAATGCATGTTTTCTTATGATCAATATTAATGACTGAAAGAGAGGTCAGAGTGGAGTTTCACTGTCACAGACTGGTGTCAAATAAGGCATAATTATATAGATGTACAAGTAAAAATGAAATAAAACAGAAATAAGTAATAAATATAGCTGCAAGCGGCGATGATCGGCCCTCACTTGCACTCACAAGCCCGGCAAAAACTTTGTCGTAGCCAAACCAAATTTGGTACACAGAAACAACGTTGCTAGGCGACCAACAGGAAGTCAGCCATATTGGACCGAGCACGTGACCGAAGGCTAATTTTCCTGTCCTCGTATTATAACAAACTCCTCCTCGGGTTTTTGACCCAGACTCACCAGAATCGTGCTGGATCATATCGACAAGTGGGACATTAAAAGTTCTTAAAAGCGTTCTAAAAGACTGAACAGTGTTTCTGTGAAAACACTTTTGCCAGGCGTCCCATTGGCAAGGACAGATGTTTAGCCTGTTGCCATGGGAACACGGGTATAGCAATAGAAGCAATGTATTTTGATTTTCCAAGGGGCGCTGTCGAGCCATTTTTAAAGATTTTTTTATACAGATTATTTTTAAATTCCTTTTTTGGCATTCTTGAATTTTGTGCAAAATTGTGTGAGTTTTCGTCGGTGGGAAGTACCTGAACCTTGCAAAAAAGGGGGGAGGAAAATAATAATAATAATAAGAAGAAGAAGAATAAATAATAATAAGAAAAAACAGAACAATAACAATAGGCCCTACGCTTTAGCGCTCGGGCCTAAAAATATCTCAGCAATATACAAGAGATCTTAAGAGAACAGCGCATAGATAGTCTCATTTTTACCTTAAGAGTTGATTTTACAATACATATATCTTTACTTGGGCAAGACAAAACTATTTGACTGCATAATCAATAACACGGGTACTGCCCCTTTAAGACAGTGTTTCCATCTATCGAGCAGTCTTTACATCTGTCTATTGCGCGTCCTGCTGATCTGTCCAAACATCAGGAGAAAAAGCTCTCTCAGCAGTGATGTGGACAGAAATCCTGTTGTGTAATGGTCTTGGTGGAGAACATTGGCACCCTCCTGTCTCCCCCCCTGTATATTTCCATTAAGTCTGTATTTTTTTTTTTTTTTTATTGATTTATTTTTAATGTGTGGAGGCAGGGGTTCATGTGACTCTGCACCAAAGCTGTTCTAACCTCAGGCGAAAAAATCATAATAAAGAGTGAGTTTCTCTCCTTACTGGTGTTCCTTAAAAGATTTTCCCCAAAAGAGGTATGAAAAAATAACAGATGAAAATGGTTCCATATGGTATGTATATATAGTTTAAGTTCAAGTCTTATGCCAGATGCCCTTCCAGATGGAACAAACTTAATTTATCCATACTTGAAATGTCACAAAGTTTACAACAGCTTTAGCACTGAAAGATGAAGATATTTTCAATAAAAAAAGCTATTACTAATAACCTGATATCCTCCTGGGACCCGAAGAAAAAAAGTGTATCTAAATTATTATTATTATTATTTTAATTTTCTGTTTGGAGGTAAATGAACACCTTAGCATTTACATTTTGTTAATTTTATTTTTTATTTTTATTCATATTTTTGTAACATGTCCTCTGTAATGAACTGTAATAGTGTTAAATCCATGTCAAGTTAACCTAACCTGAACCTAACAAAAACATTTTTTCGGTCGGTTTTACAGTCGCCTCAAAAAGTTTTTAGACTCCTTTTTAATTAATTATTTATTTATTTATTTTTATTTATTATTTTTTATGTTGTATTTAAAATGTGTATGTATGTATGTATGTATGTATGTATTATTATTATTATTATTATTATTATTATTGTTGTTAATAATAATAATAATAATAATAATAATAATAATAATAATAATAATAATAATAATAATAATAATAATACTTTCTTTATTTTATTAATTGATTTATTTTTTTATCATAGTGCAGCCACAAACTAGAGTCTATCTCAAAACTTAAAAGATGTCCACTATAAAGGACACAAATGAATGGGCGGGTCTCAGGAGGTTAAATATTCATTGCGTGTTTGTCTCTGTGGAGATGTTATTGCTTTGCCAGGAATGTTCCACAGTGTGGCATTAAACTTATCTAACTCCGTGGAGACAGAAAGGTGACATGATCAAGCAAGTTACAGGCCAAATCTGTGGAGAGGCAGACCCGCTCACAACATCAGCTCACAATACATACAGGATAGATGTTTAATGCCCTACTCTGGAACATCCAAGGTAAAACCATCATTTTCATGGAGACAAGCAGGCTACAGACCCTACATCAGAAAAATTACACAGTGTAACTTTAAATAATTTTGATATAGGTATGTACTGTACACATTAAACCCAACGTAATGAATTTAGTGAAGTAGAGATTCTAGTTCACTAAATTCCATTAAAACAAACAAACAAATAATGTCCAATAGCTGTTCCTATTGGGACTAGAGATAAAGCTCCAAAAATATCTGGTAACTGTAACAATGCATAAGAGACCTATGTGTGTTGCCAATGGTTACGGGCCAGCATTTGTCCAGGTAAATCAAAAACCCTAAATGTCAGTGACATGGTGTATCCTTCTGCTGCTCAGCACACAGCAACATCGAAAAAACAGATGGAAAAATGTCACTATGAAAGGGCAAACGTGTGGGCAAAATTGGTGGTTCGATTTTTTCCTCTGTATGCCCCAAAAAAATCCTTAGATTTTGGATCTTGTGCGAAAAGTTTTGAAAAGAAACAGGAAAAACAGGTACAGATATACTGCTTTTGTGCACCATGTAACATTCCTCCAGTTGCTTGTTTCCATGGAGATGCTATTGCTTTGCCTACAATGTTCCACTTCTATCAACTAGCATGCTAACAGCGCACCAGCATTAGGTCCCATTTTGCAATCAGTGATGAGACATTCATGAACAAGTAGGCTCTTTGAACAGTTCCTTCATGTGAATGGCTGAAATCGGATCAAATTTTGATTTAAAAGACCTAAATCTTTTATACAAACAAATCTGGCATCATAATAACAGTTTTAAATCATTATTATTGTAGCTCACGTTTTATTTAGATTATGTATATATTTTCAAAGGGTAAACACACTCTCGCTCTCAGTTCGAAACATTTCTTGCCTTGGTCATTTCTCTCTGTGATTAGTTTGTAGATACAATCGGTTCTCACACTGGCTTCTGTATTCGGATTCCATAAAAGAGCCGAAAATGTCATCACTATTTGCGAAGATATTATTGCTTTATAGTTAGATGCAGATAGGACTTTTGAGCTGCTTTTATAATATATCAGCACTGGGGAAGAACTAAAAAATAAGCTACAAGAAGTTTCTATTCTTGTACCGTGGTTAAATGCTTTTCTTTACCTTGTTCAGCCTCAAATAATTCAACGTATGGTCAGACTTAAGAGTTCAATTACAAGGCTACACAGTTTTCACACAAACGACTTGCTATATTCAATTCAGGGAGGTGAGAAAGATTTAAAAATGTGAACATTTATGGTGCAACTGTTGACTGCCGGTTGGCTCTTATCTTGGTCTCTCAGCGTTCTTGTCTGGGCACCCTGGCGTCTCCCCTCGTTTCCGCTATCTCTGGCCCTTGCTGTGAAGTGTGGACCGAACCTGGCATCCCATAAACAACCACCCTGCCCTACGCTTTCTTGTCCTCCCAACCTGGCGATGTCCTATCTATCTTCTCCCCAGCCTTTATCTGGTCTCTGTCGCGTCGCTTTGGCCTTATCCCGTAAAGTATCTCCGCCCCTCCCCACCCCTTCCACCCCTCCCGCCTTCGCGTCCTCGCCGGCTGTTCAAACATCGGAGCGTGCTGGGTAGGGGGGAGGAGGAGATGGACAGACAGGCCGGGGTCAGAGGTCAGTCTGCAGCCGGATGAGGCCAGATAAGGGCCGAGCTGTTTTGTCCCGAGCCCACACGCCACCAGCTACCATCAACAATGAGCGGCTAATGGGCATGTCACAGCGCGTTACAGTGTGGGTTTTGCATTGGGGTTATATGGGGTACCTGTGGATGATGTATTAGCTTCATAACAAGGCATCAGCATAGTTAAATTTGGAACTGGCAGATCTGGGTCAGAAAAAAACCCATGTAAAGGTCTAAGAGCACTGCAGCATACAGTATAAAGAGTGCTAGTAAAGCTGTGCAGGCCAATGAGACCCATTCCCTGGCTAAACAATAATTTTGAGTAACATATATATATTTTTAAGTGTGTACTATTGATAGTTCCTCTAAGTATCTGTGGAAAGAGACACATTTTCAAGGTAATAAAAACACCTGTGATTGAATAAATGCAGGATGATAAAAGGAGAAGTTCAATTTGTCAGGATGTTTAATGCCATACTCTGGAACATCCAAGATAATTTCCAAGGAGACAAGCAGGCAGACAAAAGGATGTACACATTAAAGGTGCGCATCTTTTCTGGTGCAGGGTCCGCTACCTAAATGTCTCCATGGAGATGTTTTTGCTTTGCCTGGAAATGTTCCATGATATCACGTTAAATATACAGTAATCCCTTGTTTGTCGAGGGGGTTAGGTTCCAGAAATAACCCGCAATAAGAGAAATCCACGAAGTAGGACAACTTTATATTTTACAATTATTCTACATGTTTTAAGGCTGGAATGTGGTAATACCTCACCACACATATTATACGCTTTTCTCAGACTGGAATTAACCTTTTGTCATATTTGTCTCTCGTTTAAACAGTCAAACTTTCATAGATTTTCAACAAAATGTATTAATAGTGATGCGTGGGAGGAGACACGGCCCCGGAAGCCCCGCCGGACGCGCGAGGAGCACTGCCACATCACGGGACGTGACGCGCACCAACCCCTTGGAGAAGTGTGCGACACGTGCACCCCTCATAGTGGTCAAATCCGTGACAGAGCAGCACGACCGGTGCGATGCAGCACGAGAGCACGAGATCGAACCGCGGCGCCTGGACCGCGTCCTCTCAGTCCGAGCCACAAACCAGCCGCATGAAACCAGCAAAGAGCGGCACGTGGTGGTTTAATCCTGGTTTAGACCTGGTCTAGTCCCGGTTTAGTCCAGGGCCAGTCCAGCTTTAGACCTGGTTTAGACCTGGTCTAGACCTGGTTTAGTTCTGGTCTAGACCTGGTTTAGTCCATGTTTAGTCCTGGTCTAGTCTCTTAGCCAATCAGGATGCAGAACACAATGTTACACTATAAATTTTTTTTTACACTATTAAAAAAAAAAAAAAAAAATCAGCGAAACAGCGAGGCCGCGAACAGTGAACCGCCATAGAGTGAGGGATTACTGTACATCGAGCATTTACTCATTACGGGTGTTTCTGTTGCTCAAAATATATATATATGAACTGTATAGTATATTTTGTCTATTGAAATTGTTTATCTTCAACTCAAATCAACAAGTCTTATTTTCAACATAAGCTGAACCTGAGTGAGTATATGTATGGTCATGCTATATATAGGAATAGTGAAGTAATTAAATCCTCATAAGGAAATCACCCATCTCCAAATCTAGACCAGTGCCTGGTGGCCTACACATGAAGACAAGCATGCAAAATCAATACAGAAAGGTCTGGGATGGTTTGGTTGGTTTGGGAGTCAAACCAGAAACTTTCTAGTTGTGAGGCGAGAGTAGCTAAAGGTGCAATGTGTAAATTTTCTGGTGGAGGGTCAGTCAGATGCTTTTCGCCATGGAAATGTTATTGCTTTGTCAGAAATGTTTCACAGTATCATGTTAAACCTTTCTATCTTCATGGAGACCAAACCAGATCAAGTTACAGGTCAGATCTATGGAGAGGCAACCCTGTTCACAGTCAGAATGCCTGTATTATTCTAGGTATTTTTGAGCTATAAAACCACCTGTAACTGAATAAATGTGAGGTAGAGCTGTTAAATGTCATACTGTAGGACAAGCAGGTGACAGACCCCCAACCAAAAAGGTAAATTCTGTATAATATGCTAGTCCTGAGCCTGAATAAAGAGGCTTGGCACAATCTATGAATCACTGCTGGCAAGCCAAATAGACAACATTATAACAACAAGCACCATTTACTTCTAGAATAATATTTCCTGGGGATTTCAAGAGTTAGTATGTGCAATGTATACAAACCCGTGCAATCTATTCTTCCTATAACACAACTCAATGCACCCTAAAGATTACTCTTATCCACTACTATTGTCTCCATCACAAAACAGCACAAGCCTAACTAATGAGCAACAACATAAAGGTCAGTGCAACATGTTATCCTACGTAAGTCTAATGTTTAGCCATCGTCTAGCACCACACCACCTTCCGTTTCCTTTTGTCTGAAATCTCATCTACATTCATTATTATACATCAAGTTGCTCTTATCTCCGGGAGCTCATTTCATCTTCAGCGGGTAATATGCAAAACAAGACAAGTAGGAGGCGAGATGGCTCTGACAACAACAGCAGGTTTGAGCTACGTGGGCTCGGTCTGTGTTTGGCTTTCATTTAAGGCCCTGTTTAACAAATCTTTTCTCGGGACATGGCACGGAGCTGACAGGTTCTGGTGCATTCGTGAGCGTTGGAGCAGCTTCTCTCTGGCCGCGGACAAAATGCGTGGAGTCACTCTGGAGCCTTCACAGCGGCGAAATCGGATGACTCGGCGTGGGGCCAAGCTGCAGCGTTTCACCTCCTAACTTCTGAAATGATTTTGTACGGGTCTGGCTGATTTTGTCGATTCACGGAAGCATCCTGTGTCTGTCGTGTTCAAAGGAGTCTAATTTTGTTGCAGTTGCCAAAAGTGCCCTGTGCTATTTGAATTAAATACTAGCTTAGTTAGAGAGAGATTGAGTGTGCCATTGATTTTTATGTTTAAGTGTATTACTGAACTAAATACAATGTTTTTGTCTGGAATTTGGTGAAAAAGACCAATGCACTGGAGGTACATTTCCAATTAGAAGTGCCACCTTGAGTAAACATCTGTATTTTCCTTTAACAGGAGCTAACAGCTAGCTTTGATTTCCTTACCGGCTGTGTTAAAGCAAGACAAACAGCAGGAAATAGGCAGAGTTACAAACAGGCTCTCACTCAGGGCTGTCAGGGCAGACCGTGTGGGGCCCCAGTGTTGATAAGCCTGGCCCCTCCAGTCCAGGAGCCATTAGTCCACTCCAGCTCCTTCCTGGATCCGCTGCACCTCGCAAACTAATATGCCAGAGGGCGTCTTTTTATTGTCCTCCCAAAGTTTGTGTGAGTAAGAGCTGATGAAGAGGAGGGGCAGCGAGCTGTACTGTATATGTGAGTTCAAGCTGCGCACTCCCAGCACTTCCTGTCCCATAACGGCCAATCCCACGGTAGGGAGGTCGAGCTCCACTGGACCAGAACAATGCCCAAAAAGGCTGTCATAAAAACAAACTGGTATGCTCTGGTTAGCACCGGATGAGGTGGCGAAGGGCTTTTGGATTGTACCCCCACGCAGAGTCTACGAGCAGGGCACTGTTGCTCTGTTGTTATCGCTCTCACATTCACACAAGCCAGAGTGATTGGGGCTGAATATGCGCTAGCTGAATACGCATGGCTTCTCACATCTCACACACCGCCAGCTACGGCAAACAATGGAAACCTCCGCAGACCTGGCCAGAAGAGCTTTGACGTGTCACCAATCCGGCTGTAACAAAAGCATTTAGAGGTGCATGCTACACAACACAGAGCGGACCACAAAACATCTGCTGAGCTAACAAACGCAAACGCCAACAGGCAGCCAGGGGCCCAAAGCAACATGCTAAATACCTACAGTGTGCCCCCCAAACACACTTGGCTCCACGTCAAGGCTTCTGGCTCAGAGTGCCATCGATCCACCACAGCACCAACCAGCACTCACACTCAAAGATCCAGGAAACAGGAGAACAAGGAAAAATGAGTCCAGCTGCTTGTCAGGGGCGGAAATTACAGGATAAGTATCAAATAGCGCACAACGAACATCTCTCCATCTTCCTCTCATAGGTTTTCAGCAGACAGATGATTGAAGGAGGAAGATTAGTAGGATAAAGTATACCGGAGAAGGCAGATTTAAATACCAGAACATGCAACATTTTATCCACTACATTCTTCAACTTCAACTAACTTGCAAAGAAGTTCCACAAGGGATATCAAGCATGCTGCATTGAATTCTTATATACTCAGAAATATAGAAAGTACATACAAAAGAGTCACATATTTTATTCATGAGACAGAACTTCCAAATACACTATTTCAACGATATGTCAGCAAAGATCAAGAGCTGGGTTTGTACAGAATATAGCTTTATATCTTAGCAGTTTAAAGATGCACTATGTAACTTTTCTAGTGTAGGGTGCATCAAATACTTTTTTTTTCTATGGATATGTCATTGCTCTGCCTGAAATGTTCCACAGTATGACATTAAACAGCTCTACCTTACATTTATTTAATGACAGGCGGTTTTATAGCAAGAAAAAAAACCTACCTACAAACATACCTAGAAAAACAGGCATTCTGACTATGAGCGGATTTGCCTCTTCATAGATCTGACCTGTAACTTGGTCTGATTTGGTCTCCGTGAAAATAAAAAGTTTTAATGCCATACATTCCAGACTAGGGATGCAAATCATCGATTAATTCATTAATCTGTAGTTGATTGACCTTATCGATCGACTTACGATTAACTGATAAGCAGCGTTTTTCACCTGAATTTTAGTGTTTCAATAGGGTCTTTAAGAATATGAGCTATAGTGTACATAACACTGAGTCATAAATATATCATAGTATTATTATATTGTATTATCCTCAATTAATTATTCCTTAGTAAAAAGCAGACAAATGTATTGATGCTGAATAACAAAATACATTCTTTAAAAATAAATTGAGGACTGGCTCAGTTGTTGCACTTGCAGCATGGAAATCTTATCTAATCTCTTTAACTACATATTATGATGAAACCAGTGAATCCAGGCTATTTTTTAGGACATTCTCAACATTTATTTTGAACTGAAGCATCAACAATATTTCTCTCCCTTAATCTGTGAAGGGTTACAGTACAAAATATAAATTTCACAGGGCCCCTGGACACAGCATAAAACATTACAGGGCCTCAAACCAGAACAATCAAGAAATTATAAAAGCATGTAAGTTACATGCTTTTATCATTTCAAAAATATATGGTTCTAGGTCCAGCTCTACTGTGAGTTGTATGGCAACATCCAGAGAGGAAAGGGTTACATGATGTAACGCTATGGTCTTTCTCACGAGTGGGTTCGCATCTTGGGTTCACATTCCAGAGTAGCGCCCTCTAGCGATTAGTTACAATTAATGCATTTTGTTTGGCCAACGTCTTGATCGACAATTAATTGTAAGTCGATTAATTGTTGACATCCCTATTCCAGACAAAGCAATAACATATGGAAAAAAAAACCATTTGTACTCTCTGCCAGGAAAGTTACACAATGCATGAAATGTGGCACGACTGAATCAAAATTTCAATTGTTGCAATAGCTGTAATCATGTGGGTATCGGAATGTCCTTTACAAACAATATACCATGTTTTTGTAGTTTAGATCTCTACAAACATGTCCTAAAATGCATGTTTCTTGAATTAAGTTACCAGTTAATATTTCAGTTTTCTCCCCAAATGGCAATGGTCCTGGATCTGTCTAAAAATTTACAAATATAGCAAATCTAATTGTGAAGGCCAGAAAATTGCAAAGCTTTTCCCCCCAAAATAGTGTGACCACAACAGCAATTAAAACTATTCACTTACTATCCACAATTATGCCAAAGATGTGTTCACTACTACTGCAATGGTGAAATGTAATGAAGTAAAAGTAGTAAAGTACAGTACTTAAGTAAAAATTGTATCTGTACTTTACTTAAGTTGATTTTAAAGTGGATACTTTTTCTTTTTCTTCACTACATTTGAGAGCAAATATCTGTACTTTCTACTCTGCCACATTTTTGAGCAGGACTGAAAAGTAAAAGTATTTTTATTATAGTTATATAGTAACAGAGATAAGAGAACAGAGTAAACAAAAATATACAACGAAACCAAAGATTCAGCACAAATCTGTAACAAAATCCCCACATTCAAAGTTTTATTAGATCTGAACAAAGTACTCTTTAAGTACATTTTTAAACAGGTACTTTAATATTTTTACTTAAGTTTTCTTGCTCCAGTATCTGTACTTTCACTTAAGTAACAAAATTCAGTGCTTCTTCCACCGCAGTACTATTGTAAGGATGGGTCAAATGCAGAGAACCAACTTTTCTATTGGAACATTAAAGTGGCCCTTAACCTTTATAATTGTCAGTCATAAACTGCCGTATCTTGTTAGCAAAATACCAGTTTAACCTTTGTAACTCTGCGGGAACCTCTCTCGTTCATCGATTGCTGGTCACATGGGCCAGTTAGGGTGAGTGGGTAGCAGATGGCCAATTGTGTGGGTCTGGGGACAAAACAAGAAGGTCAAGTTTGGACAGTCATAAATTTTGCAATAGGCACATCACAAAAACAATTCAGGGCTCTTCGGTAACTTTGAGCGAATGGCAAGACTGATTTGGTGCAGGAAAAGCTCCAAAGCCTTTATATAACAGTGAGAGCTATGGATTAGTCTCCATCTGTTTATTCATTTGTTTCTGCCGACAGTAATTACGCTCGGGCGCTTCTGGCTGCTGAGTTCTGACACTTTTTAAAATCCCATTGATCAGCAAAAGGCAAGTAGCGGAAATTACAGGTCAGCATGAAAACATTTGATAAAACCCGTTCTAAGAAGAATTGAGGTAAAGACTACAGTAATGTCTCAACTGGAGGAGAGGACAAAGCAGGACTAAACCAGGATTAAATCAGGTCTAAACCAAGTCTAAATTAAAAAAAACAAACCAGGACTGAACCAAGGCTGAACCTAGCCAAGGTTCTATATTACGCAAATAGACTCTTGCTATTACCTCCTCAGAAACAGACCTGGAGTTATGTTTTGTTTCATTCATACATGTTTGAGTAATTTTTTGAAAAATTATTTTGTCTACATCTCCAAAGCTCAAAATGCTCTGTTCCACCTTGTGATGTCATGTAGTGGTAGTCTTCAAGTTAACAGCTACCCTTTACATTTTGATCAGTAAAGAAATGCCAATAAAAAGTTAAAACCATACTTCGGGACATCCTCCATGGAGCTAGATACGATTCATACCATACTGTGGAAGGAAAAATATTTCCATGGAAACAAGAGGGGAAGGCCCTTCTCCAGACCAAGTAAGAGTCAGGTTTACGGAGATGCAAGCCTACGCACTCCCATGTTTTCAGGATAAACACAACCAGAATGAACAAAAAGATTATTTTATTTTAGTCTATTGTTTGGACTAAAAAGTTACATACTGTTGCTTTAAACAGGAGTATGACTAAAATAATAATAATTCAAAACTGTAAATCTGAAGATAACAAGGACCAAACCAGACTACACTACGTCAGAACTAAACCAGGATTTAACCTGACTGAAACCATGAATAAAATTTAAAACAGATTTAAAGTGGTCTGGCTCTTTCTAAAATCACTCTGATCAGAAGAGGGAAATTACAGGTCAGTCTGCAAACATGTGATAATCCCAAACTTCCAAAATGATGGCCAGAGTGTGAAGGAGCTGGTGTAGCCAACCATACTGGCTCCATGATAACTGCTCCAGGACCCGCCGCGTGCACCCTAGCCCATTTTCCAACAGTTGGTGGAAAAATTTTACTGGAAAAATGCTTCTCTTTCTCCATGGGCTTATTTTTCGTTCTAACCCTCCCCGAAGACGGAGCCTGCATTTTTTATGAAGTGAGACAAATATTTATTACTGCTCGGCACTGTATCGTGATGCATGCTGGCGTGTTTAAAATAAAGCCAATATGGTGAATTAAGATGGATTGATTTGGAGTGATGGATGAGGTAGCCCTTTGAGGTTGCACTCCAAGCTCCCACAGGATAAAGCCTCTTCCCACTCGGTGCTAGACAGGGCACTATCGATCAAATCATTAGCTGGATCATTGTTTAAATTGTATTGATCATTATAATTGAATCATATATAGTATTTTAGGGATGGGATGAGACACTTTCTACGAGATGAGACATGTCACGAGATTTGGTCCATGAAAATGAGACAAAACTAAATTTTGATATCACTGTTCATTGTACTATTTAGTTCACAATTTTGGCTTCATAATTTTTTTTATTTATTAAATGCAATAGTATTGCTGTGATTGTAAAACTGATTTTTGATCATCAAGAGACGTTACTCAGCAAAGTGAACTCTTTTTTATTCAAGGACAAGATGTCATGAAATTTGGTCCACAAGAACGAGAAAAAAAAGAGATTTTTACTCTTTTTTATCCAAGGGAAATGTAAAAATATGAGGGAAAAAAATCAGGCTAATAATAAAATTTATAAGTATTTTTTGTATTGCATACATTTTATTTGATTTTGAGGGGGCAACAACATTTTAACAAGGCTAAAACGTCACAAAAGTCAATTTTGTGTTATATAGGACCTTTAAACAGTACTTTGTCACAATAAACACATTTTCCCACCCTACAATTTGCTCATCGAAAAATTATTTGCAACGGACTGAATATCCACTTGTCTGTTCAATTAAACCTGAGCAATATGAGTACTAAGTGCCAATGCAAAAACAACATCATTATGCTACTTGAATAGAGTGGAGCTGGGCGAGCGGGGCAGACAGGGGGTGGAGGGGGAGAGAGATAAAGGAGCACAGAGCGAGAATGCACTCAAAGGGAGGGCCCTGCTCCACTCCAGCTAAAGCTTCTTGGTCGCGGAACAACTGCAATCACAGGCTCTGCCAACAGCCACTGGATCTATATCCCACGGGCTGAAGGCTACTTGTCAACAGGGCCCAGAAAAGAGGAGGGCAGGGGCTTGTCTGCACACTACAGCACGTTCACCCGTATACTGGTAATGACAGTCTGGGCATCAAGACAATCAGCATATTTATGGAGGAATAGATAGTGTGCAAAGGGGATTTCATATTGCAATCTTGTGACCAGCTGTGGCAAAACCAGACACAAGTCGTCCCGTAGGCGTTTTGAGTTATTCACACATTCTGAAAGTGTAGATTCTAAGCTTTCCAATGATGCCTTACACATGGAAATCTGAGAACATTTGAAGAATTTGTGGCTATTCGAAAGCAGCACATCCAAAATGAACGAGCTGAGAAAATCTGCGTTAAAGACCAGTCCAGGCCTACAGAGCTCATTCACATGACATTAAGCTAAGCCCTCCCCCATCACTAACTATCACTGTGGTGTGGTGTTCCAGGGCAGGTCAGAATTAGAAGGTACTTTGTTAAAATGGACATGCTTTAATAACAAAAAGTCCATATAATCATTCAATAATTCAATAATACACAGGATATGTTAAGTTAAAAATCACCTGTATTGTCAGTTACAATACAATAGTACAGGACACTACACACACACACACACACACACACACACACACACAATTCAGTTCAGTTGACCAGCAGACTGAAACAGGGACTTTATCTTAATTTGAACAGTTTAATGCAAAGAGAGCACTGCTCAAAGTGTGACTATACCACGCCGATGCAGTGAAGTCCTTTATACAGTAAGCTTGTTCCCATTTCAAACCATATAATTTGGGTAGAAAAGCACAAAATCTGCCCTATATATTGGCCCAAAAATATCGCCAGAGCTTATCGGTCATCTGTTGCTCTAGTTTGTAAACAGTCGTATCGGTATGGGCCATGAAAAAACTCCTATCAATCACTAATTTGCCCATAGAGTTTGTTTAATCATTGTTTCTTTCAGTATTCCCTTTTGAGCAGATTCACGTGGTTGAAAACAATCCAGTTTTTTTTTTATTAGCAATATAGCAATATTTTCTAAATAAGATAAGATAAGATAATCCTTTATTTGTCCCACAATGGGGAAATTGCAGTGTCACAACGCAAGTTTCAGAAACAGTAGGAAAATATGAGCATGCATCAAAATTAAGATAAATAATAATAATAATAATAATAAGTATGCACAATCAACTAAAAAACACTGTAAGGTTAAAAGGCACAGGAATAAATAATAAAAATAAATAACAAACAGGATAATTCGATTTTCAATTAATTTCACATTGTAACTTGATTAAATGTTATGAATATTTTTATTTCTTTGCACCAGAATGTTATTAAAACCTTTGCCAAAGTTGAAAAGTCTAGTTATTAATTCGCGGAACCACAACAGGAGATAGTTTTATGTCAATGTTAAAGGTGCATTGTGTAACTTTTCTGGTAGAGGGTCCAGAGAGATGTTATAGCTTTGTCCAGAATGTTCCACGGTAGTGATTAAACTGCAATTTCAAGAGAGACTATAGGATACATTACAGGTCAGATCTGTGGAGAGGTAACCCTATTCACAGAGAGAATTATTGTATTTTTGAGCAACACAAACACACATAATTCAAAATGCTAACATCTCCATGGAGACAAGCAGGTGATGGACTCTTAACCAGAAAAGTTGCGCAATGCATCTTTAAAGTTGTAGAGTTCAGAGTAGCTAATACCCAAAATACAGTTCCCATCATCTCCAGTGTATAAAAACAGGCTTGAAAAGTTGCAGTCTTGTTTGACAGCGGGTGTAGCGTTTGAGTGGCACACGTTGAGTGATGTCTAAAACCTGACACCAATGGATCAGTGGAAGTCATTCTTGTCTCCAAGATCTCTTTGGTTATTCTCTGCTGTCGAAACAGCTACAGATTTAAAAAACTTCTTTACATTTTTGTCTCTCCTCAACTTAAAACACACTTGAACTCACAGATATCACAATGTTGCATGCGGTTTAAATCTTTCCGAAACAATGACAACTTTAAACTTTGACTTAAATGTGCATTGTGTAACTTTTCTTCTGGCGAATCCGCAGAGTAAGACATGATATTTTGTATGAGGAGAAAATGATCGTACTTCAAAAGTTGCAGCCTTAACACACGCACCTGCAAAACACACCACCTTGTAATGTCATATGGTAATACAGGAAGTGCTCCACTGTGTTTTCAAACTCCACACACCTTCACTAGAATCATTTGGATATTTTCAGCTCTGGAAATGCCTATATCTACTAAACAAAAGGTAAAATGTAGCTGTTAACTTGAAAAATACAGCTTCATGACATCACAAAGTGGAACAGAGCATTTTGAGCTTTGGTGATGTAGGCAGACTAATAATAAAGGAAACAAAACACAACTCCAGGCAAGTTTTTGATGAAGTAACAACATTTTAACATGTCTTAAAGCTCAAAAGAGTCAATTTTGTGTAACATATGACTTATGATATATGACTATATCTTGCAGCCTTACTTTCTACCACCATTCATATTACCATGACCCTGTCCACTGCTTTGTACACTGCACGCAACAGCTGGTTCTTATCACTTTGACCCATTCAGCCTGATGTTCCTGTAAACAAGCCCTCTTCTCTTCCTCTCTCCTCTCCAAACATGGGGCGGTCCATCCAAGCTCTGCCTCCTGCTGTTCCCCTCCAGCACACACACACATTCATCCCAAAACACACAAGCTGTCCCATCTGTGAATAGTCTGAAGTCAGTGCATCTGACCTGCCCTGAACCCCTACACTCTACACTCCAGTGCTTCTCAATGTACGGTGAACGCACAACTGGGGGTTTGTATAGACTTTGGCAGTGCTGATTTCTTTTTTGTTACGAGTAATGATAGGTGATATTGGCAAAAAAGAATATCTCAATAAAAAAGTTCAAACAATACTTTAAACTTTTCTGGTGGAAGGTCCGTCAAATTCTTTTCTCCATGGAGATTCTCCATTATCGCTTTGTGTGGAATGTTTCACAGTATGGCATTAAACCTTTCTACATGGAGTCTAAACTAGGGATGCAAATTATCGATGAATTCATTAATCTATAGTTAATTGACCTTATCGATCGACTTACGATTAACTGATAAGCGGCGTTTTTCACCTGAATTTTAGTGTTTCAATAGGGTCTTTAAGAATATAAGCTATAGTATACATAACACTGAGTCAAAAATATATCATAGTATTATTATATTGTATATTCCTCAATTAATTATTCCTTAGTAAAAGCAGACAAATGTATTGATGCTGAATAACAAAATACAGTAATCCCTCGCTCTATCGCGGTTCACTGTTCGTGGCCTTGCTATTTCGCAGATTTTTTATTAATTTTTTTCTATTTTTTTTAAAATAGTGTAACTTTTTTTTTCTTATAGTGTAACATTGTGTTCTGCGTCCTGATT
Source organism: Paratrypauchen microcephalus (assembly GCA_036785185.1). Classification (NCBI taxonomy): domain Eukaryota; kingdom Metazoa; phylum Chordata; class Actinopteri; order Gobiiformes; family Gobiidae; genus Paratrypauchen; species Paratrypauchen microcephalus. The sequence continues at coordinate 1,063,413 of JAVJIX010000090.1, read as the reverse complement.
GGCTAAGAGACTAGACCAGGACTAAACGTGGACTAAACCAGGTCTAGACCAGAAAACCAGGTCTAGACCAGGTCTAAACCAGGTCTAAACTTGGACTGGACCTGGACTAAACCAGGACTGGACCAGGTCTAGACCTGGACTAAACCGGGATTAAACCACCACGTGCCGCTCTTTACTGGTTTCGTGTGGCTGGTTTGTGGCTCGGGCTAAGAGTGCGCGGTCCGGGCGCCGCGGATTGATCTTGTGCTCGCAGCCCCGGTGTACGCGGGGCTCGCGCCGGTGGTGCAAGTGTCGCGCACTTCTCCAAGGGGTTGGTGCGCGTCTCGTCCCGGGACATGGCAGTGCCGTTAAATGAGCGCGGTGCGCCCTGCCCAAGACTAGACCAGGTCTAAACCAGAATTGCGGCTCTTTGCCTTGTTTCGTGACCACGAGTGCGCGTGTCCGCGCAACTGCGCAGCATGAAATTACATGCTTTTATAATTTCAAAAATATATGGTTCTAGGTCCAGCTCTACTGTGAGTTGTATGGCAACATCCAGAGAGGAAAGGGTTACATGATGTAACGCTATGGTCTTTCTCGCGAGTGGGTTCGCATCTCTTGATCGACAATTAATTGTAAGTCGATTAATTGTTGACATCCCTAGTCTAAACCAGACCAAGTTACAGGTCAGATCTGTGGAGAGGTGACCATGCTTAAAGTCAGAATGCCTATTGTTCTAGGTGTTTTTGAGCTTTAAAACCATATGAAATTGAATAAATGTAAGGTTAATATCGAATCTAGATAGCGATACTGTAAATACAAATCAAAACTGAGTTTTAAATTTTGAATTAAGAATATACTGTATACAAGGTTTTCTTTGTTACTATTGACAATACTGAATTTCTTATATAGGCCAATACACACCATTGTACTCTACACACGTACACAGAATTTGTCAGGGCACTCAGTAGGAAGTAAGACTGAGCATTTCACAAAACAAAAACAAACAACAAAAAAGGCAATCTGCTTCTGAATGAACAACAAAGGAAGATAGAGCATGAATTAAATTGTTGCTCACTGGGATGAAAAGGCTCCTTGTCGAAAAACATGTCACACAAACAATTCATGCCACATATCAACTGTTAAAAACCTATGAGATAGCAAATTTGAAGCGTGATATATTGTTGATGTACATATAGATGATAAATGATAATACTGAAACCAAACCGTAAAGTTGACGCATCCCGCAAAAAGTATTCTTAAAGGAGCATTGTGTAACTTTTCTGGTGGAGGGTCCGTCAAATGCTTTTTCGATGGAACTGCTTTGCCTGGAATGTTCCACAGCAGGGCATTAATCTCCCTTATATCTCCTTTGCATTTATTCATTTACAGGCGTTTTATAGCTCGCTTAAAAACTCAAATTATCATGTGCAGGCTTCTCCATAGATCTGACCATTAACCTCTCCATTGTGATTATCAAGTTTATTTCATTACTGTGAGATAATCGAGACAAAATGGTAATGTCTCCATGGGGACAAACAGATTACCATACACCAGAAAATTAACACAGCGCACCTTTAATGTAAAAAATATAAACTACACTAAATAAATAAATAACGGAATGCAACACTTACGTAGTTAATTTATCTCTACTAAGAGTAATAGAAGTTCATAATTCAACCGTCGACAGCTCATATCCAGGGCGGTAAACAGAGGGGTTTTAGGGGCCCAGAATTGAACCCTCTTCTTATTAATTTATATTAGAGGGGGGCAAGTGAGACTTTTTGACTCATCATATATCAGAAAAACAGAAAAATAACCAACATTTCCCACTAGAAGAAAGAAAAGTCCCCACAATAAACACTGACCCCTAAAATGATTGTTCCACCTTTATTGAAGTCAATGTAATTGTCATGTCAGGCCTAGAAGCTCCTGCTTATACCACCATCAAAAATGCATTCAGATCCATATTCTCTCTTTCAGTGTCCCTCGTGCTTCCTTGTTTTGCAAAGCTGCCAGTTACATAAGCACAGATCATCCAGTTATCACGGGAGTTAGGAGAGGAGAGGGCTTTGGGACACGAGAGGGGAGATGTTGTGTTGATGTGAAGCTTGTGACACTGGAGTGACAGCAAAGACACAGGCTACAACGCTGTCATGTAATGTTAGCTATAACTTATAACACGTAGGTGATTATAGGTAAACATGGGATGAGATACGAAGAGTTAAGAGGGTTATGGTCCGGGGCGTTGCAAGAATATTGGGGGCCGTATGCAAAAGGCTGTTTGGGGGGCCCCCGTAGTAAGATAAGAGATAAGATAAGATAAGACTTTATTGATCTCACACAGGAGAAATTTACTTGCCACAGTAGCTCCAGGACAGTATGGACAAGAAAGAAAAGTGCATGCAGGCAATGATGGAATAAAGTAAGTAATAATAAAAATAGTAATAAGTAATAAGTAATACTACTACTACTACTACTACTACTAATAATAATAATAATAAAAATAATAATAATACAAGCATCAACAGGGAGAGCATGGAAAAGAGGATATTGCACGTTGGCACGATTATTGGCCTATATAGTAGAGTTATAAACACTTGAGTAACACTATGAGGACTAGAAAGACTTGATTTAGGCTTAATAAAACATGAAGAAGTTTATTAAGAATTAGTAACTACTTAATTAAAGGGCTTGAGTTAAGGTGCACTGTGTAACTTTTCAGTTGGGGGTCCATCACCTGCTTGTTTCTATGGAGATGTCATTGCTCTGACTGGAATGTTCCACAGTATGACATTAAACAGCTTTACCTTATATTTAGTGGTTTTATTGCTCAAAAATACCTAGAAAAACTGGTATTCTGACTATGATCATGGCCGCTGCTCCACAGCTCTCATCTGTAACTTGGTCTGGTTTGGTCTCCATGGAGATAGAAAGGTTTAATGCCATACTGTGACAATTTCCAGACATAGCAGTAACATTTCCATGGAAAAAAAGCATTTTACAGACCCTCCAACAGGAAAGTTACTAAGCTTGAATCATTATTTGAATTATTATGAATTAGGTTTAAGTTTTGTTTGTGTCTTTATTAGGCTGTAGAATATACTTTTATTTTAGTTGGCATAAAATAAAAGTGTACATTTTATTTATTTCTTAATAAAATAGGATAGTGGTCAACAGTCAACTAATCTCTGATTAAGCGTTTCACTATAGCCCCCTTTTGTCGATCTGGGCCCATGTGAGCATTTCCTGTAGCTAAAAATGTCTCTTGTTCTAGTGACGGATGCAGGGACCCAGCCTTGCCAACACTGTACAAGTCTATATTGTACTCGAACAAACTAAATGTTGACTGTGCAAATAGTGCGAATAATGTTTCAAACTGTTTAATTAACAGCTTGTCTCAGCTGTACTTCTCATATTCCAGAACTTTATCATTTTCAGTGTGAAAAGAAAAATGATTTTACACTTTTTTACAACAGCGGCTCACATTAGCATAATTTTGCAGAGTAAACACAGCTATGTAAATCAGAACCACTGTCTCTATTACTATTTGAAACACTGAAGCACTTAATGCACACAGACTACAGCAATTTATTTGTAATGTGAAGTGCATTTATGTAAAACCATATTCACTTTAGAGCTATAATATTAGTCGCAATAGAATCAAAATCGCAATCTACTCAGTTAGCAAATCACAAAGGCTGCCATTTTTGAAGTACCATAACTTCCTCCATAAATAACAAGCCCAACATTCATTCTTATTCTGCATAAAAACTTACCCTGTAGCTTAGATCAGTAACATGTTCTGAAATACATTGCTTGTCGGTTAATATTTTAACTTTATTTTAACTCTTTTTATCAGTTCAAAATGCAAACTTTGAGCAGAATTCTATTATTAAAACATAAATTGCAAATCTAATCCCAATGCTATATATTATTCCCAAAGCCCTAATTTAAGGTGCACTGTGTAACTTTTCTGGAGAGGACTGGCAACTTGTTTGTCTCCATGGAGATGTGAATGCTTTGGATTAAATTATCCATACTATATTATGACACTAATCTGTCTTGCATTTATCCAAATACAGGTGTTATTTATTGCTCAAAAAAATCTTAAAAAACAAAATTTTTACTGTGGGTTTGGCTTGCGAGCCTCCATGGTGATTCATAAATTTATGGACATACTGTGGAACATCCTGGGCACATCTCCATGGAGACAAGCAGGTGATGCATCCTCCATCAGACCAGTTATCTTTAAGTTAAACAGCTCATTCAGAACAGCTTTAATTTACTAATATTCCAATCACTGCTTTGTTTCTGCTTGTAAAATTAACTCAACAATACCTCTACTCTTGATTGTGTAACTTCCCAGTATCGGACAGTGGTTGGTCTGTGTGTAATGGGACAGTGTGTAGGTTTAATAGTGCGAGGGGGGAGAACCGGATGAAGCTTGTCAGGATGTGGACTCTATTGTGTGTGGCACAAAAGGAAGGCGTCCTGTGGCATTCTCAATGAAGACGTTAACATCTGGACATTGCCTCTATATGTCTATTTGTTTCTATGTACCAAGTGTCCCGCGCAAGACTCCTGTATCTTCATAGTTGTAATAGGACTGGGACTCTTTTAAATGGTATTAAAGGAGAATTAACGTTTTTTTACAATCTGAGCCTTATTTCGGTAATAAAACAAGTTGTTTTACTCACCCATAGCACTTTGGTGTCATATGAAGCACTTCTGGAGATGTTTATATCCGTAATGTGAGTTCTCGGGGCATATAATACATGCCCCAAGCATATAATATATGCCCCGAGCGGTCTCCAAATAACACAAACTTTAGCACTTTTCAAATCATAGAAGCTCAATGTCTTAGTCTACACTTTCGTTGTGTGGTGGCCTGTAATCTGAGATTTATCCATAATTTACAGCTTTGCGTTTCATGTTTGGGTCCCGGGAGCTGAGAGCGAAATAAGATGCAACTCCGCACATGCGCACTGGCCTCCTCATCGACTCGAAACTATGGCTTAATCTCGGATTACAGGCCACTTTTGACTCAAACGAAAGCGTAGACTAAGACATTGAGCTTCTATGATTTGAAAAGTGCTAAAGTTTGTGTTATTTGGAGACCGCAAACATGTGCCCCGAGAACTCACATTACGGAGATCGCAAATCTAAAACATCTCCGGAAGTGCTCCATATGACACCAAAGTGCTATGGGTGAGTAAAACATTCATTCATTCATTCATTTTCTTCCGCTTTTCCATTTTCTGGGTCGCGGGGGCAGCAGTCCAAGCAGAACACAATGCACCAGCCCCCATGAACCCTTCCGCAGGTGGTGGGTCCACAGGAGGACGGCTCACGTCACAACAGGCCTTGATGTATCTTCTGCCATGGGGGCTACCAGTGTCCACAGACACTGGGGGCGAGGTGGGGTTAAGTGTCTTGCCCCAAGGACACAACGGCAGCGCTCATCTGTGGGAGCTGGGATCATATGCGGTCAACCCATCCAGAACGGGATTCGAACCGTTCTAACCCTAACCCTAACCCCTGGATCACGAGACATATGCTCTACCAACTGAGCTACTGCCGCCCCAGGTGAGTAAAACAACTTGTTTTATTACCGAAATAAGGTTCAGATTGTAAAAAAAAACGTTAATTCTCCTTTAAGAGCTGTGTAATTCCACTGCAAATTGTATAATAATGTCACTCTTGTTAATATAGTGATAGAAAATAAAGATTTTTAGAGAATTCATGTTTGAAATTGTGTAAATTGGTAGAATCTGGGGTGACAATTATATTTTGATTCAGTACTCAGTACAACTTAACACACCTCCTTGCATGCTTTAAAATTGGAATTGTGATAACATTTAAAGGTGTTTTATTTTGTAAAACTGACTCTTGTGAGCTTTTAAGCCGAGTTATAACCTCATTAAAAACACACTCGAAATTGTGTTTCGTTTCAGTCGCACCTTTTGAGTAATCCTTTGTTATTAGTCTGTCCACATCCCCAAAGCTCAAAATGCTCTGTTCCACCTTGTGATGTCATGTAGGGTTAGTTTTCAAGTTATCAGCTACCTTCAGTTACACAGAGATTGGCAATTGCAGGGCTGAAATGTGATTCTAGTGAAGTTGTGTGGAGTTTAAAAACACAGTGGAGAATTCGTGTATCACCACATGACACACGGTGTTTGCAGTTTGAGAGAAGAACACAATCTAAATATGCAGGGTTTGTGTGTTACACATATTAAAATGAAACAAAACACAACTCCAGGTGAGTTTTTGATGAGGAAACAACATTATAACAGATCGATTTAAATTACGAAGCAGATTCTACGAAAAGATCGCCCACGTATACTTCACTCTGTCGGCTACATTTTCAAATTATCCTGAAATATCTGTCAAATGATCAACAAATTAGGACATTTACTTTGAAATAAATCACTTTTTTCTCTTGGAGATTGTAGCCATCTGAACCAATATAAGCCTAAGCTAGGGACAGTGGCAGGACAGCTGACACAGACCAGTGTAGTTTAATAATAAAAAAGAAATATTAATCAAATTCTAACTCAAAATTTAAAGTGTTATGACAGATCTCTTTGGCAGAAATTGAAAATAACTTCTTTTCATAAGAGGCACTCATGGGTTTTACGGTGTGTATTCCTCCCATTAATCACCCCAGTGACGCTAACACACTGCGACATGCACCGAACAGAGCACCGGTCTCGTGAAAAACTTTATATACCAGACAAATATCCCAGAGGAGTACACGTCCAACAGCACAATACTGCACTGTCCCTCCCTCCCACACACCAATAACTCCACGAACTTCTCCTCCTAACACCCTTCGAAACATTTTACACTTTTTTCCACAGACCCCTGCACCGTCTGATTGTTAACCGGCACTGGCACCATTGGGCTTGTAAAATAAAACAAGAAAACACACACACACATACAGCTTTGGAGTCATTTTCAAGCTATAGCTACCTTTTAAACAAGCCCCATTCAGTGTCCAGCGAACCCACTTCCCCTCCCAGCCAGTAATTACAATAATCACTCAACTGAGGCTAATACTTACTTCATTATGGGCCAAAAAAGTCGAGAGGCGAAATAGCAGTTTAAGGTAATCCTAAAGAAACTGATGACTTTTAAGAAGTCTTGCAAAATAAGTTAAATTTGGACATTGTAGTACAAATATCTGTTTCTTGGTGATAATTTAAGCATCAAATTTCTCACATATCCTTCAATTTTACCATGAAACTGTATAAACTAAAGGACTTTCTTTAAACTTTCTGTTGTATTACATGATGTGCAATGGTGAGGCAATGATTCAAAGTACCAAACTATAAGAGCATAGTGCATTTTGGAGATTTATTTAGTATTGCTGATCTGTTACACTCTGACAATAGAGGACGCCTGACTCAGTACTACTTTCTGCAACTTCATTGTTGGCATTTTGAGCGCACTGAATGGAAATACTCGGGCTAAAAAGTAGACAGTACAGTATTTTTCCTGATCAAAATACTTGTACACGTGATTAAAGTAGGTTATATTTGTGCACTTTGGAGAGCAGATTAACCCTAAAGATTTTGGGAGCAATTTAATAACAGAAAACACTGAGAGGCATTGCAGAAGAGCCCATATATGTGCAATTTGGAGTTTAAATCCGGAGCTTTCTATACAGCCACTGATGACAGGAAACAGCAGTGATTTGAAAACGCACCAGACTGAGTTGAGTCTCTTCCAGCCCGCAGTGCGCCTGTGTTTACACTGCGCGAAAGTTGCACCACATGCAGCTTTGGATCCAAAAGATAGGACACCAGAATAACGTTTTCCAAAAGCGAGTGGAAATGACCCACCAAAAGATGCGCAAAATTGTAATATACTGGGCTTTATCGTGGCAACAGTTGGAGACAGACCCCGTTCCGGACGCAGGATAACGCTGTCTCCTTTGGATGTGCTCTCATTGCGTTCACTTTGTCTCAAGCAACAGAGTAGAACAAATAAAAGGCGCAAACTTACCTCGCTATCACGCAGATGGTGTTGGATGATTGAAGCCAATGCGTCCTGCGCGTCTCTCCGTCTCCTTTTCTTTTCTCTTCGGTGAAAGATCCACTATCCTTCCTCTTCTCGCTCCGCTATCTGGGCTTTTGTTTGAGAAATAGACTCAGATATAATTCCACACCGTCACCAGCGCATCTCAAAACAAACTAGTCCGAGCTTTCTCTCCTCGCGTCCTCCTTTTTCGTATTTTCAGACTAGGAGGCGATGGGAGCCATATGATCATGTCATTCACTTACTACACGCAGGGACTGGCTCTCCGCGCAACTCCCTCCCGAGGCTTTGTAACACGAAACCCGCACGAAGAGGAGGAGGAAGAAGGGGAAAAAAAAGAAAGGAAAAGCGTGAATTTAATCCGCTATCTGTGGGACGGAGTGCATGCGTCTCTCCGCGCTGTGGAAGTTTCTCAGCACTAGTGTTCCAGGGCTTTTCGCAGCGCAGTGGGGTCGTGGCGCTGCGTCTCTGTGCCAATCTCCACTGGAACTGATGTGTGCGCGCCCCCAGCCCACTTCTGCAGCACGCACCGCAGCAGGGACCCGCGAGGCTTTCAAAAAACACGTCTCCGCCCATTTGCCTTCGCGAACAAGGGCCCCGGCTGAGTCCAGGGGCCTCTAGCAGCTATTACGCCGCTTGATTAAGATATGTTTATTGTGTTGGTGAAGTTTGGGGTCTGACCCGGTCTTTTATGGGAGCGCACAGCCAAATGAGCATGTGGTGTGCAGCAGGGTGGCCCGCAGCTTAAAGGGGGCATTGTTCACACAAGGATCTGCTTTATCTTCACTTCCTGGTCTGAGGGACCCCTGAGCAGGCACCAATTACTTGAAGTACCGTTTTTTCCGCACTATAAGGCGCACCTAAACAGATACTAAATCTAGCATCAAAACTAGATACTCATTTGAGCAGGTATCGATACTAAAAAAATCACATTCACAGGACAAAAATTAACCTTTCCTGAACTGTATCAGAACAAGTATTTTCCGCACTATAAGGCGCACCTAAAAGCCTTCAATTTTCTCAGTGCGCCTTATAATCCGATACGCCTTATATATGGATCAATATTGGTTAATCATGGCTACCGTAGTCAGCCACTACTGTAGCTTCTATTCTATGCGCCTCATAATGCCTTATATATGAAAACAGTTTTAAAATAAGGCATTCATTGAAGTGCGCCTTATAATCCGATGCGCCTTATAGTGCGGAAAATACGATAATTGGTTAATTATACAGATCAATACAGATCAATCAAATCTAAAGAGACCTTGATCTTTTACTTTTTAAATATTTTATACTTTTTATGATTCAAATTTATCCTTGACCAATTTCTAAGGGCAGAATCTACAAATTCTTCCAGGCTCTGTGGCCAACAATAGAAATGGGTCCTTGTGCAGTGTAATAATAGCTCTCCAAATGGTCTGATTAAATCAAGAAAATTGCGGTGAATAAAATCTGGTCTTATTTTACGGGCAGTGGCGGAGAGGTTGGGTTTTGTCCGTCACAATCATGATTCAGATTTTGCTCTGGGTCATAGTTCTGGGTTCTGTATCTGCACAGTCAGTAGGTACTTTAAGGACATTCTGATTGTACCTCCCATTTACATTTTTCTGACAAAATGTGTTGGCTACCCAGGGTAAGAAAACAAGTGCTAAAATTTGAATGCCTTACACGATAATGTGAGGAGACATGCATGTTTCTGGAGGATCCACCACCTGTTTATCTCCATGGATAGCCTATATGTTTCATGCCTTGTCTGGAAAGCTACACAATATGGTATTCCATGGAGAAAAGCAGGCGCCACCACCAAGTTACAGGTCAGATCTGTGGAGAGGCAAACCACTCAGAATGTTTGTAAGTATTACAGTAGAATAGAGATGGGCCAATTAAGGTATACCACAGTACTGAAATGTCACGGTATCGATACTGTGAGGGTGGGCTTCTGACGGTATTGACACCTCATTTATTTGACTGGGTGTATGGAAAAAAGCAGCGCTCATCACAGTAGTGCCGTTTGTCCCTTAACTTAGTCTTGGACTAAAACAAACTTTATTGATTCACAAGGGAAATTGTTTGGGGACAGTAGCTCACACATCACAATATAATATATAACACAGGATAACAAAAAAATAGATGAAATAGCAAAAAAGAGCAATAGACCGGTGTCAGATGAAACATAATTATAAAAATTTTAAAAAGATAATAAATGTATATGTACAAATCAGAATAAAATAGAAAAATAAGTAATAAAATATAAAATACAGTATCTAATAAAATGTCCAGTCACAGCTATATACAGTTGTAGGGAGTATTATCTATTACATAAGGGTGAGTTGTTGTACAGTTGTATGGAGTATGGTATGAATGTAGTCCTGTATCTCTCACTGTTTGAGTGGAGCTGTAGGAGCCTGTTGGAGAATGAGCTCCTCTGTCCCTCTATGGTCTGGTGCAGTGGGTGAGCAGGAGTGTCCATGATGGAGAGCAGTTTGTCCAATGTCCTCCTGTCCCTCACTGTGACAAATGTCTCCAGCTCACGGTCGATCACATGACCAGCTTGGCGGACCAATTTGTCAATCCGTCCAATGTCTCTTTTACTGGTGCTACTCCCCCAGCAGACCACAGCGAAGTACAGGGCACTGGCCACCACAGACTGATAGAAGATCTCCAGTAACTTACTGCCCACATTGAAAGACCTGAGCTTTCTGCAGTCCTTATGTCTGCGCTGTATCCTCTGCTCCCCTTGACCCTCGCTCGCACCCACCTTGTACCAGACCAGACCATGCCACGGAGCACCCACGCGCTCCCGTAAACACACGCAGAATTAAGAGCTTACCCGCCTGCCTTCATATTAAAAGTAGAATAGCCTAAAAGTTCAGAGCTGATAATAATAGTGTCTGGGTATTAGACATCTATAGTAAAGAAAGGAGGCGGTTATCATTCCGTGGAAATTTCATACCGTCTCATCCCTACAGCAGAATAACAACTTGTAAAACATAATTTAATGCCATACTGTGGAACATTCTAGACAAATCAATAACATCTCCATGGAGACAAGTTGATACCAGACCTCCCATTGGTAAGGTTACATAGTGCACCATCAAACAGTTATAATTATGTACATTTACAAAGCTGAGAGTCACTCTTCTGTTCATGTTAAGATGTCAGCATTACATTTCTCCAGAAGTGGCTGGAGTCACCATCTGCCCTTCAGTGTAGAGTCTCACAAGAAAATGAAGTGTGTCTTTTTATGTTTTCTATAGGGCAGAGTCACACTACTCTCAGATCAATACAGCATTTATACAACAATATTATTATTACCCACTATCTGCAATCTGCACATGGCACCGAGGCAAACGACTGCATGAATAATAATAAACTCAATTGAGGTGAGACTCTTGTGAAAACTGTTTTTGTTTCTAGTCATTGTTTTGATTGGTTGCTTCTTGAAAACAAAAGAAAAAGATGAATGGGGTTGGGGAATTGAGTCAAGTGCACGAAGCATTAATAATTGCAGATTCAGACATGGAATACACCCAGGATTATGATCTGAAGATTAACACCACAGATTAGACACTCAATATTCAAGTTATAATCTAGATGGGTTTTGTTGAAAACAAAAACAGCGAGGGACTAACATAATGTGTATTGTCCTGTAGGCTGTAGTGGGTTTGTGAGGGGACGTTAGGGGGGCTTTTAACCCTTGGACCGATCGATGTTCTGAGTACGACAAAGGCACTTTCCCAATGGAGAAAACTGCATCTACAGTTTCTCTCTCTCTGCTCCAGTACACTCTCTCACTCTCTTTCTTTCAACTCCTTATTCAAGGAAAAACACGCCAGCAGTGTCCAAAATCTGAATTAATAAATCACTGATTTTTTTTTTTTTTATGCAACAAAAAGCTACAGTGGTGGAATGTAATGAAGTGGTAAAGTAATGTACTTAAAGTTGCACTATGTAACTTTTTGGCTGAGGGTCCATCACCTGCTTGTTTGTATGGCTATGCCCTTGCTCTGCCTGTAATGTTCCACAGTATGACTTTAAACAGCTCTACCTTATATTTGGTGGTTTTATAGCTCTAAAATACCTAGAAAAACAGGCATTTTAGCTGTGAGTGGGGTCACCTTTCCACAGATCTTACATGTAACTTAGTTTGGTTTAGTCACCATGATGATAGAATGGTTTAATACCATACTGTGAAACATTTCAGCCAAAGCAATAACATCTCCACGGAGGAAAGTATCTGATGGGCCCTCCACCAGAAAAGTTACACAATGCACCTTTTAGTAGATTTTAAAGTGAATACTTTTTACTTTTACTTCACTACATTTGAGAGCACATACCTGTACTTTCAACTTCACTATATTTTTTAGCAGTATTGAAAAGTAAAAGTATTTTTTTATTATAGTTTGAGACCTGCTGTAAAGGCTGAGAGTTTATTTTTAACACATTCATAGTTTGAGCAAACAAAAAATAGACAAATAACAGCTAGGAAAAAATGATATTTTATACTTTTACTTGAGTAGTAATCTTGGTAAATAACTCATAGAAGAACTTGGCAAGTGAATGTGATGGGGAGTGTTTTTCAAAAGAGCAGCATGCACTAAATGAGAACTGCAAACCTACTCTTCAGGCACTATAGTTTTGAAAATAAGGTTGAATTCTGTCAGCTTCACAAACAAAACCTGGAATTCCTGAGCTCTAATGAACTAAAGGTAAAAGGGTAGCTGCTAACTGAAAAAACATTGCTTTATGACTTCACAAGGTGGAACAGAGCATTTTGAGCTTTAGGACTATAGGCAGACTAATAATGCAGGATCACTCCAACATGGGTGAATGAAACAAAACAGAACTCCGGGTATGTTTTTGTAGAGGTAACAGCATTGTAACATGGCTTAAATCTCAAAGTCAATTTTGAGCTAACACTTTGAAACAAACACACCCTAGTTTTTTATTGATTGAACTTTTCTAGGGTGTTACACATATAGTCAGACTTGTCCAAAGTACAGGGAAGAACTCTAAAAACTTTCATTTGACCATATTCAACCTTCTTTTGCTATGGATCCTACCTGGACGTCTGAGGGATTACACAGATAAAAAAAAATAACTCATATCCTCCTGAGACCCGCCCATTCATTTGTGTCCTTTACAGTGGACATCTTTTAAGTTTTGAGATAGACTCTAGTTTGTGGCTGCACTATGATAAAAAAAAAAGAATAATAATAATAAAATAACTAAATTAATAATAATAATAAATAAAAATAATAATAATAATAATAATGCATAAAAATAAAAAATAAAAAATATATAAATAAAATACATAAATAAGTAAATAAATAAAACATAAAAAAATTAAAATAAAACATAAAAAAGAATAAAAACAAACAAATAAATAAATAAATAAATTAATTAATTAATTAATTAGTTAATAAATAAATAAATAAATAAATTAATTAATTAATTAAAAAGGAGTCTAAAAACTTTTTGAGGCGACTGTAAAACCGACCGAAAAAATGTTTTTGTTAGGTTTAGGTTAGGTTAACTTGACATGGATTTAACACTATTACAGTCCATTACAGAGGACATGTTACAAAAATATGATTAAATATAAAATTAATTTACGTCCAAATAGAAAATTAAAATAATACACTTTTTTTCTTCGGGTCCCAGGAGGTTAAACTGTATGAGTTAGTTTTTATCTGTGTAATCCCTATGTTTAAAAGTTTATCCACAAGAGGTAGAAAAATATATAATATGGTTTGAATATTACAGTACTATAAGCTACTACAATGCTATAGCAGGCTCATTTACTCCGTTCTGTATAATGAAGGCCAGGCTGATGCTAAATTATATGCATTGTCCTAATTTGCATCTTGTCCCAAATCCCTACACAAGACATGCAGTCAGATTAATCAAATAAACAAGGTTGACTCCATGAGATCATAATCTAACACGTACATGGGGTCGGAGAGACAGCGGCGGGCATGTGTCTGTTTGCTTTAGGAGATAATGAGTTTGGATGTGGGACAGTCATTTTCACATGGACTCATTACACAAGGAGGTATAAGGAGCTCCGAAATAGCACAGCCCCAGGCCACATCCAGTGAGCTCAGCAAAGTGACTTGAAGATATGCAACTTTAGTATGACTGATGTAGCGCTCCAGGAATTTTAAGAGAAATCCAATAGATACTGACCTCTTGGGCCCACTTGGCTTGGGGTGTGCTAAAAATCATCAAAGTTATTGGTTAAACTTGTACTGTGTAAACGTTCCTGGTGGAGGGTTCGCTACAAGGCTTTCAACGTGGAGACTGCATTGCTTTGCCAAGGATGTTCCACAGTATGGCATTATACATAGCAATCTTCACCTGATAGTTTTGTTTAAAAGGCTCATATTGTGCTATTTTCTGATCTACGTTATAATGTTTCCTCGTCAAAAGCATACTTGGAATTGTATTTTGTTTCATTCACATAAATCCTGCATATTTAGGCTGAGTTCTTCGGAAAACACTCTGTTCCACCTGGTGATGTCATGCGATAATACAGAGAGTGCTTTACTGTTTTTAAAGATGCAGTGTGTAGCCGTGTCCCATTACCCAGAGTGCACGGTTCGGAGCGTGGTTTAAAGGGCATGTGCGTCACATCCGGCGTGACGACTGCTGTCCCATTTCTTTTTTGTTAACACGCAGTCGTTTCCATGGAAATCGAGGTGTGGACCAAGCGCATGAAAATGCACGCATCGCACACTCATATATCCCAGCATGCACCGCGCGCTACTTCTTCTACGGGAGAAAATGGAGTTGGCGGCTGCTTCCCCTAGTTGCGAGAGCTGTCCCATTTCGCAGATGGCCCTGCGGTCCGCGGACTGCACTCAGGGCTGAGCAAGTGTGCACCGCCTTGACTGCAGTCTGAGCCCCCTTAAAACCACGCTCCGAACCGTGCACTCTGGGAATTGGGACACGGTATGTAACTTCTCTGGTGAAGGGTCCATCGTCTGCATATCTCCACGAAGATGTGCCTAGAATGTTCCATAGTATAGTCATAAACTTAAAGGTCCCATGGCATGAAATTTTCACTTTCTGAGGTTTTTGTGAGCTCCCCTACTCTGTTTAGCTCCCCCCATGGCTAAAAGTTGCGAAATGTGTAAACTGAGCATTTGCGGTCCTTTTCTGCGTTTGAAAAAAAGAGAGCTCAAACTGGCGATTCTGAACAAGGAAACTATGTGACGTCACATTGAAGAAAAAATGCGAATGCAGTTCCACCTCCCGTCTGGATATCTACCCACCGTCACGGCCAGAGTTTGGACCGCAAACGAGCTACGCAATGCGATATGCAGTTTTTTATTTGCCTGGAGGCACGTGAGAGTGTTTCCAGGCTCGGAAAGACTTTATCCGAGCCTCTGGACATCTGAAACAGCAGTGGTTTAATTTTATTTTCTGTGAAAATGTGTTTTTTTCATTGAAACGCCTCTCCTTTCTTCCTTCGCGCATAAAACGCGGAAGTGGAGCCAGCGCACAGCGCACCGCTAAAACGAGGAAAGAGTGGAGAGTTTGCCCCCCCCACCCGCTGCTCTGACCTATCTCTGTCCTTCTTATTTGCATTCAAGCAACAACACCCATAATGAGGTGTTCAGAGACATATTTTTTGACCCTACCTGTGTTCATGGGTCTTTCTCATGCACTGAGTCTTGATTTTGAAGAAGGATTCATTTACAGTATTAGGGAACCATTAAGGCACCATATAAAAGCATCAAGAAGTACCATGTCATGGGATCTTTAAGAATCTCCATGCAAATTACAGGTTAGATGTAGAAAGGCAACCCCACTCACAGTAAGAATTTATGTTTTTAAAGATATTTTTGAGCACTTAAACACCTGTAGTTGAATAAATGCAAGACAGATCAGTTTAACACCATACTGTGGACAATTTAAACCAAAGCATTAACATCTCCATGGAGACAAACAGGTTGCGAAGACATTACAAGATGGAACAGTGCGTTTTGAGCTTCGGAGGATGTAGACAGACTGGCAGGTTAATCAAACATGTGTGAATGGAACCAAACAAACCTTCAGTATGTTTTTGAGAAGGAAACTAAATTATATAATAGATCAAAAATCATGTAATATGTGCCTTTTTGTCTACTTTTTCATCATACATTTCCAGCATTGAATAGAGCCACACAGCTGCAGTCTTCCACAAAGTTAAATTAGAATGAAATAAGTACTCACCTTCTTGGGTAGGCTGGGAAAATGTACCTGGATAACACTTGAAAATGTAAACGCTTAGATGAAAATTAATTTAAAGAGATTACTGGGCCCAAGGTTGTGTAGAATAGACTTCAGATGTGCAAAGACGGTCATGCGTGAAACTCCACTGACCTCTGCACACTTTGTTATTGTTATGTGTGTTATGTATTCACTAACCACTCAGGATAAATAAGAATTTCACCAAAGCTGACAACTTTATATGTTCTCTCAAAGTTTACTCAATTTCCCATAAGCCCCAGCAGCCTCACAGCCCCGAGCCCTGTGAAAACATTGAGATTTGGGTCAGATCTTCGGGTGAAATGCTCATCTTGTCCACAAAGCAGCTTCTGTCCTGGCTCGGCAATAATTTATTTTTCTTATGGACTTGCCAATCAGATCGTGGGTTGAAGCCACATAGAAAAGTATTAAATATTCCTATTCACTCAATGGTGCTAACAAGTATTGTGAGTCATACCAGTGGTTATAGCTTTAGCCACAGCTGCCCTGGGGCAAAATGAGTGAGACAGGGCGACTACGCATTTGTGCCATTGGCTTCTTGACCAAAACAAATCACAGAACTGTAACACATACAGACAATATGGATGAACTGTCTTGCTTAAAGGTGCATTGTGGAACTTTTTGGTTGGGGGTCCATCACCTGCTTGTTTCTGTGGGTATGTCATTGCTCTGCCTGCAATGTTCCACAGTATGACATTAAAAAGCTCTAGCCCTAACCCTAAATTATTGGTTTTATTGCTCAAAAATACCTACAAAAACAGGCATTCTGACAGAGCCTCTCCACAGATCTGACCTGTAACTTGGTCTGGTTTGGTCTCTATAATATGAACTATTATCTATAAACAAAGAATTATACAAAAGGATCAACTTCAACAAGAATTATTTAGAAAAAGGCATGTTTAAATTAACCATTTAAATTTAAAGGGACAGTGTGTAGGATTCGTGGCGCATAGGTGGTTACTAGCTATTCCACTTCCTCTTTTGGCTATGGCAGACCTCGAGGGTCACCCGGGCGCGACGTAGCGCCGAAATCTCGCGTGCCCGCGCACGAACCGCGCACCGCTGTATACATAAACCGCGGTCCCCCGTTCACTTTTTTTTTTTCTTTTCGCATGAAAACACACAATCCCGATCATGATTCATGACAATCTACACATCAAATGAAACCTTACAGTCTCCTCTTTTTGACTATGCAATTCATTTCCCTGCAAAACAATCACTCCCCGAGCACATGGGGCTTTTATACAGAAAAGCACAAAACTTAGCTTACTTAGCTTACCTTTGAAGGCTTTGCACAGGTCAAACTCTGTATTTCATCATAAACTTGGTCTCAATCTGTCCATAAGGATCCAGCGAATAAAATCCAGTAAAACAATTTAGTCCAAAATACGTGTTATATCCATTACGATGTGTGATCCGGCAGCATGCTCCCCCTCCCCTTCCCCTTCTCTCCTTCCTTCGCTCCTGGCTGCATATGGGAGCAGAGGACCGAAGGAGAGAAGGGGAAGGGGAGGGGGGAAGGGGGGACCCATAAGCAGCGCGGCTGTGCAGCTGTTAGCAGGAGCCGAGGCGAAGGATGAGCCCAAATGTCCTTCTGCGGCTCTCGTATTCAAAATGGCTGCCTCTATATGGGGAAGATCCCCCTTTTATGTGACTATATCTAAGTCCAAAAGAATACTTTGATTTCATGATGGAAGTGAAAAGGCTTGGAAAACAATGTATTTTTGAATGGGTATCTTCAATTTCAGTAATTAACAGGTAAAAATCTTACACACTGTCCCTTTAAAGGGCCCATATTAGGCTACTTTCTGATCTATGTTACCATTTTGTTTTCTCATCACAAACATGCCTGAGTTGTGTTTTGTTCCATTCACACATGTTTATCACACAAATTCTGCATAATTAGACTGACTTCTTCTCTCAAACAGAAAACACTCTGTTCCACCTTGTGATGTCATGTGGTAATACAGGATGTGCTCCACTGTCATTTTAAACTCCATATACCTTCACTAGAATCATTTGGATAATTTCAGCCCTGGAATTGTCAAACTCTACTGAACTAAAGGTAAAAGGTAGCTGTTGACCTGAAAACTATCACTACATGACATCGCAAAGTGGAACAGAGCATTTTGAGCTTTGGAGATGTAGACAGACTATGACTAAAAGATTACTCAAACATGTGCGAATGAAACAAAACACATCTCCAGGTCTGTTTTTGAGGAAGTAACATTATAACATGGCTAAAAGCTAAATTTTGTGTAATATAGGATGTTTAATGTAATAATTAAATTGTGGTATAGAAATCTGGATAAAGTATTGACACTTTTCCTTAGTATCAAAACTGCGCTGACATTTTTTTGTACTGTAAGAACACTAATAGAAGACACTATAGGTTTATCGCCATTGTCATCAAATGCATAGTGTAGGACCGCTACTGCCCAGTGCGTTCAACGGCAAAAAAGTCCTGAGTGAAAATGAAAATAGAAATTGCCTCTAGTTGTATTACACAGCATAACAACTAATGTGCTGTACTAAATAGAAAAGCATAAACAAATGACATGATTCTACCTGCAGGTTTTAATGCCAAATGCAGCCTCTCTGTCCTCTACAATGGGGCAATTAGGCTAGAATTCCAATTACTGTGCAAAAGAATGGTCCATGTCATTAACTCACTTCATGTATTGCTGCTTTGCCAGTGGTAGCAGACCATTAACTGTATTCAAATATGCACACCACGCGCTCAGGTGTGTGGGAATGGTGATGTACATACTGATGAGTTCTGGAAAAAAACTTAGGATCAGCTCTAATTTACCCTGTTTAGTCCAAAAAGTTGTATTCACTTTCTAAAATTTGATTATGTCATGATTTCTGATGGGGCGCAGGGGCTTTATAACAATGTGGAAGCTACATACCACACCTCTCGCCACACTCAACACATACACAAGACTACACAAAACATTAGGAACACAAACATCAACTCACATCAACATCAAGTCCAGTCCTATGATAATGTTCCAAAAAGGTATCCATAACTGTTTGAAGTCCAGACGGAGATCCACGAATTTTGAAGGACATATAAATGTATATATATTAGTTAGGGACTGGTTCCACAAACACAAAAAAGTTATGACCAAAGGTTCTCAGTAGAATCATATCTTTTGGGTTGAATAATGGCACAACTTTTTGCAGTTATAGAAACCAAATGATTTCACTTGTGTGTTTGCAGAGAAGAAAATGAACTGTGCCTATGGCTGTTTTAACATTTAAACGCTCAGCTGGATATGCATTGCAGATATCTATAACTCAGTTTTGTCTAGTCAAAAAGAAAATTTCGGATATCTGCAAAAACATTCTTCCTATCAGTAAATGTCATTTCAGATATCCACAAAGAAATTCTTCCTCGGGCAAATGACGTCACTTTTGCCATTCATTTGTATGGGATTCTTCATTACGGATATCTACAATTCAGTTCCAAATATCCAC
Source organism: Paratrypauchen microcephalus (assembly GCA_036785185.1). Taxonomy (NCBI): domain Eukaryota; kingdom Metazoa; phylum Chordata; class Actinopteri; order Gobiiformes; family Gobiidae; genus Paratrypauchen; species Paratrypauchen microcephalus. The sequence continues at coordinate 1,043,649 of JAVJIX010000090.1, read as the reverse complement.
TACGTGAATTACGGATATCCACAAATGAATTATAGATATCTGTAATTCCAGTTTGAGATATCTACAATTTGATTTTGACTAGGAATTATGACAAATGTCAAAATGACATTGTAGATATCTCAAACTGGAGTTAGGGATATTCATAATGTAAATATAGATATCTACACTGCCTGACAAAAGTATTAGGATAATTGTGTATTTCTGAACTTTCATAATGATAACAAGACGTATTGGTAATGACAACAAATATTAAATATTAAAGCAAATTAAAGCAAATTTCATTATGTGTAAAGGCATATTATTGCAAAAATGTAACAATATCAAGTTAAATAGCTTTTTCATCAAAATAACCACCTTTGGCCTTAATCACAGCTTTACAAATTCGAGGCATTCTGTCCAACAATTTTTTCAAGATATCCACCCTCTATAGTTTTCCACTCATCCTGAAGACATTTCCACAGGTGTTTAACGTTAGTCGGATTCCTGGAGCGGACTTTAATATCCAAATAATCCCACACTTTTTCGATGGGTGACAGGTCAGGAGACTGGGGCGGCCATGTCATAACCTGCAGTTGATGACGCTGTTCACACGTCTCCAAATGACCCTTACACAGTTTGGATGAGTGCTTTGGGTCATTATCTTGTTGGAACCAGAAGTTTTGTCCAGAGTTCATAAATACACAATTGTCCTAATACTTGTGTCAGGCAGTGTATTATCAAGTTAGAGATATCTTATAATGCATTTTGATTAGAGATATCTGAAATTGGAGATATCTGTAACATTCATTTTGCCTAGTCAAAATATAATTACAGATATCTTGAATTGAGTTTTGACCAGGTGAAATGATGTCGCTGTACACAAATGATCCCACTTTAGGTGGGAGCGGTGTTTTCACACGGCACCTGTCGGCTGTTAATGGAAAGTTAATTTATCAGTAAGAGAGCCAAAGTGCATCTCAGGGTTGTTTTGCTTATGCACTCTAGTGAAACGTTCGTTGAAAATTATATTAACGAGAAAAAATAATTTTAACACTGGCGGTTGTTTAGATTTAGGGACTTTTTAGATGGATTGGTGCGCTGCTAGTAGTTCGAGACAACGTGGTGCTCCCTGTGTCATGTCATAATGACGTTTGAGATATCTTTAACTTTCAATTGCTTTGTCAAAACTGAATTACAGATATTTGCAATTGTCATTTATGATGTGACGAGCTGAATGTCATTTTCAGTGACGTAATTGCAGATATCTGTAATTCCGTTTTGCCTAGTCAAAACTGAATTGCAGATATCTCTAACTGTTGTTTCGTGTAGTCAAAATTACATTACAGATATCTCAAATGACAATTCCCACTATCCAAAAAGACATTGTTGTTGTCTACAATATTAATTCCAGATAGTCAAACTTAGTGTTTAAATGTTAAAACGGATTGTTATATATGCCAGCTTTTTTTCCCCATGTGAACAGACCCAGTAATTGCATAACTATGAACCTTAAACCTAAATATCAGCATGACAGTTGACAGTTTTTTTGACTACTCATTTAAGATTTGGCTCCATGCACCTTCATTAGAATCATTCGGATGATCTTAGCCCTAGAATTGCCAATCTCAACTGAATAAAAGGTAAAAGGTAGCTCTACACAGACTAATAAACCAGGAATACAGTGGGCCCTCGCTCTATCGCGGTTCATTGTTCTCGGCCTCGCTGTTTCACAGATTTTTAATTTTATTTTTTTTTTTTATAGTGTAATTTTTTTTTATAGTGTAACATTGTGTTCTGCATCCTGATTGGCTAAGAGACTATAGACCTTTGCCGATTGATAGATGGGGACCGGGACTAGACCAGGACTAGACCAGGACTAAACGTGGACTAAACCAGGTCTAGACCAGAACTAAACCAGGTCTAGACCTGGACTAAACCTGGACTGGTCCTGGACTAAACCAGGACTGGACCAGGTCTAAACCAGAATTAAATCACCCCGTGCGGCTCTGTGCTGGTTTCGTGCGGCTCTTGCGTTCGTTTGTGTGTGTTTGGTTTGTGGCTCGGGCTGCGAGGACGCGGTCCTGAGCGGGAGGCATGGTCCGGGCGCCGCGGTTCGATCTCGTGCTCGCAGCCCCGGCCTTGCACCGGTCGTGCTGCTCTGTCACGGATTTGACCACGCGCACTTCTCCAAGGGGTTGGTGCGCGTCGTGTCCCGTGGCGGTGCTGTTGGATGAGTGCAGTGCTTCCTGCGGATCCAGTGACTCATGTCTCCGCTCCCCTCACGCGTCCGGCGGGGCTCCCGGTGGAGCCCCCACGCTTCACTATTAATACATTTTGTTGGAAATCTATGAAAGTTTGAGTGTTTAAACGAGAGAGAAATGTGATAAAACGTTAATTCCAGTGTTTTAAGGCGTTTACAGCCTTAAAACATGTATAATAATTGTAAAATATAAAGTTGTCCTACTTCGCGGATTTCACTCATTACGGGTTATTTCTGGAACCTAACCCCCGCGATAAACGAGGGACCACTGTACTCAAATATGTGTGAATAAAACAAAATGTAACTCTTGATATGTTTATGATGAGGTAACAGCATTATAATATGACTCAAAGCTCACAAGAGTCAATTTTGTGAAATATAGTACCTTTAATTCTTGTCAACACTAGTTTGAATCCTTCAATTTAAAGCTGTAGTGTGTTTCAGCTCAAGTGTCAATCACGTGAAGACGTGCTGTGCGTCTGGAGCTGCTGTTGAGTTTAATTCACACCTCTTCTGGTCCAACGAGTGCTCTCTCTCCATCCTCTTGTACGATATTTTGTTCAACCACCTGCGGAGGGCGTGAAGGAGCTCTTCATTTGCCCGCAACGCTGTTTATCAGTCAATGTACAGGCATCAACAAGCTGAAAGGAGAAACTTAGCGCACACAGCATACGGCCTTGAGAGCGTGAGGGCATAAATTACACCTTAATAGCACAGACTGATAGCGAGTCAGCAGCTTGCAACGCGCACCCTACATATTTCACCGCATCTGATTAACAATAACAAGGATGCACAGTAATTACGACTACGCCGCCATGTTTTTTTTTTTTTTTTTACCGCTTATACGGGTGTTAATGAGAAAAGATAAAAAATATGACGATTTTCATTTTCTTTGCAGAGGGTTCATTAGATGAGCTGTAGATTATACATTTTGTGAGTAAGCAAAAGTAAGCTTGTTGATGGTGTTCTCACTAGTTGAAAGTTTGAAAAACAAAACAATAATATACACAAGACCGGAAAATCAACAGTGTGAAATAGGAGTGAAGAGCGGGGGGAGACATTCAAATGATCAGAGCTGGGAACAGTTCCAAGCTTAAAGGTGCAACTTAAAGGTTGTGTAACTTTTCTGGTGGAAGGTCTGTCAGATGCTTTTTTTCTACTGAGATGTTATTGCGTTGTTTGGAATGTTTCACCATATGGTATTAAACCTATCGTCATGGAGACCAAACCAAATGAAGTTACCGGTCAGATCTGTGGAGAGGCGACCTCACTCCAAGTTAGAATGTCTGTTTCTTAAGGTATTTTTGAGCAATAAAACCACATATAATTGAATAAATGTAAAGGAGAGCTGTTTAATGTCATACTGCGGAACACTGCAGGCAGAGCAGCGACATCTCCATAGAAACAAGCAGGTGATGACCCCAACGCAAAAGTTACATAGTGCAACTTTAAGTAGCAAAATGGAGAGACTGTCATAGGAAGGGCATCCAGCATAAAACTGAAACGAAATGGAACACTTTTACGAGGAGGTGTACAGTAATACTTATACATAACAAAACTCTGTAGTTTTTTTGTTTGTTTGTTTGTTTGTTTGTTTTTTAAAACGTTTGGTCTTTACTGAACAAGTGCCATATCATTAGTACATATATCATTGCACGGACTCATCACTACCACTACTACTATGCCAATTCAGTCCGCAACTCGCCATTAGGGAATCCGAGATAAATGAGTTTTTAGTTGTTGTTTTTTTTTCAAAATTTGTGAGTTGAGATCATGAAGAAGGCACTCCATGTTTCAGATAACAGCATTAGTGACGTAAAAAATAAAAAAAAATAATTTAAAATTGGCTTGTATAAATCAACATATTTTCCCACGCTCACGTGCCCGCCAGTCCCATTGCGAGAAGCGCCGATGTGTTTTCCCCTGTTCCCCTATCAGCTGTGAAGAGCTCGTGCATATGTAAGCGGCGCTACAGGACACTAAAGGACATGAAAATGGACTTTTAACTTTTAACTCTACTTGGACACATGACACGTTCGGGAGACCTTCGGGACAGGTTCGGGACACGTCCGTTTCTCCGGCGCTCGTGTACAGAGTGCAATTTAGCTCCGAAACAGACGATACGCGTATACACGTGGAGATACGCAAATTATCCGAAAACACTGCAACATGAGTCATAATTATCATATTTCTGCATCAAATGGAGAAATTAGGTGAAAAGAGCGGCTTGTGTCAACATTAGCATGTGTGTACGTGTGTGTATGTGCGTGTGTGTACAGGACTAAACCGGGACTAAACCGGTACTAAACCAGGACTAAATCAGGACTAAACCAGAACTGAACCAGGACTGAACCAGAACTGAACCAGGACTAAAGCAGGACTGAACCAGGACTAAACCAGGAATAAAGCAGGACTGTTTGTGTGTGTGTCCTATACTATTTTGTATTGTATTAAATTGACAATACAGGTGATTTTTAACTTAACTTTTTAACTTAACAACTAAAACAGGACTAAACCAGGACTAAGTACAATACTAATTTGTACTGTATTGTATTGAATTGAATTGACAATACAGGTGATTTTTAACTTAACATGTCCTGTGTATTATTGAATTATTGAATGATTTTGGACTTTTTAATAAAGCATAGTATATTATAGTATGCTATATTATGTGCAATATGAAATTCATTTGAGCAGTATAACCTCCTGTGAAATACTCCTTACTCCTTAAATACCGTATTTAATCCTTCCTCTACCTTGGTATTTTATTACATATTTTATACTTTTTATTTTTATTATTATATTGGTTACTTTGCTATGCTATTAGTACTTCCTGACTATCTTGTCAATGGTTCTTCTTGATCCTAAGTATTTCATTGCATTATTGACCTTGTGTTGATCCTGCATATGACAAAAAACAATCTTGAATCTTGAATCTTGGTAGTCTATTAAATTTTGTAGTAAACTTTGACTTAACATATTATCCTGTGTATTATTAAATTATTGAATGATTCTAACCTGCTTGTAAAGGTAAGATCTTAAGCCCAAGCCCGAGCCCTAAAATGTCATTCATTGCTTCGGGTCGGGCCGGGCCGGGCTTCTCTCTCGCTGACTTTTTAAAAAATAAATATATGTTTATAAAAATGTATACTAAAACGATGTGTGGATACTAAACTAAGGAATACTTGTTTTAAAATAAATAATTTGGATAAAACAGAGAAGGCGCTGTAATGTAATTGCTATTTAACTACTAAACAGGAGCCGCAGAGCCAGAGCATGCTCTGCGCACGTGAACGCCGCCCTCTTAATAATCTACCCCTCTGCAAGACCCCTCCTCCTCCCGAGTCCTCACAAATAAAATATGAAATTTCGGGTTTGCTTCGGGCTCGGGCCTGCAAATCAAGTTAATTGGTCGGGCTCGGGCCGGGTCGGGCTTTAATACCCGCGGGCCGGGTCGGGTCGGGCTGGATTTTTTAGGCCCGATCTTACCTCTACCTGCTTGGACATTAACACCACACCACAGTGATAGTTATGATGGGGGAGGGCTTAGCTTAATGTCATGCAAATGAGGCAAGCAGGGCTAAAGTGAGGAAACTTTACGAGCGGATTTCTCCACTAAGCATAAACCAGTGTGCATGCTTTCAAATACCCCCAACTTCTTCAAATATGGTCGGAGTTTCATGTGTAAGACATCATTGGAAAGCTTAGAATATTCACTTTCAGAATCTGTGAATAACTCAAAACGCCTCTGGGAAGACTTGTGTCCTAAATAGCTGCGGTTTGTCACATATGTGCTGAAGATTTACTCCACATAAAATAGTACATTACTCTGTTGTTCACTGTAGTACCTAAACAGAAGACTTTTTCAGAAGCCTGTGATCTATATAAGCGTTCATGGTTGGTCTTCAATAATAAAGATGAGAGTGAAACTGAAAAATGGTCAATATTAGCTAACTTCTAATGTTATTTTTGAGGGACTTATTTAACAGCACAAATCAGCTTACCAGTTGTAATTCCAACTAACTTCTTTATGGTCAGATTGTGTTAAGCAACTTGAGTAACAACTTGTGCTTCAGACAGAGAAGAGCCTCCAGCAAGCTTCACGCCCCAGAGAATGTTGATGACATCACCAAAGTATCAATATCTGCTCATGGCAATACAGAACAGCCAATGTATCAGTATTCAAGTTAGAAACTGAGCAAACCTGAAGTGTGATGTAAATTCCACTCCAGAAAGTTGTAGGCTGTGAAAAGTTATATATTGCTGGAGGCCATTTTGTTTCAGGAAGTTGGGAAGAGCTCGGGGAGAACAGAAATCATCCAAGAGACAGCAGCAGGGGTCCCGTGCTGAACAACAGTGCTCTCTCAGGTGTACATTGAAGCAGCAGACGTGTTGTTTAGACATGGTGTAATCCAGGACGTGTGCCTCCACAGCTCTGCTACAGTCAAACCAATGAGGGATTATCTCTATTCAGGTCATCTGACCCCTCCTGCCACAAACCACAGGATTTCACTGTATCGATGAGCAGGAATTAAAACCTAGAAAGCTACTTTCCATTTCCAGTCAAGTGTACATTTCAACAATCGCTAAAAAATAAGCATTGAAACATGGTTTGATTAAAGAATTCACTTTTTTTTTTTTTTTTTTAGCTTCCTACCATGTTATCGATAATTGAAAACATGCCTAAAGATGTTTTAGATGTCATCCATTCATGTTTCAGTAATTTAGCAGTTTCTCCTGGGCTCTATTCAAACCCTCTTCATGATTAGCTAAGATTCTGTGCTATGCTCCGTCCACAAGCGTACATCATCCAGGCTCCCACACGACAATTCTCCATAAATATACAAAATCATGATACAAAGCTGTACACAACAGCTTGGCAAAACCTGATGAGATGTGCAGTGGTTTGATGAGATGCACAATGATTGTGCTGTTATAGCGCTCTGAAGGGGGGCTGACTTAGTGTTGGTGATGTTTTTTTCTTTTTTTTTTTTTCGATCTTGAAATAATGTCTACATTTGGAAAACACATCTACACCTCCATTTGTACTGCTACGCTTAAAGAACACAACTGAAAAAAAAAGTCTGGTGATGGTTTATGGACTTAAAACCATGCTGAAGACTTTCGGGTTTGTGATGTACGATGTAACTATCCATGAAAATTTGAAAGAGGGAATAAATAAACAAGCGTGAAAGAAGCCAAATACATCTAGTAGCTCAAAAAAGCTAAAAAACAAACAAACAAAAAAAAAAAACGGTCAAGTTTACATAATATGTGTCCTTTAAACATGTCAATGTATCTCCTTTCCTCTTGATAAACAGAATGGAACTGTTTTCAGTTGATTTTCCCTGAGGAGACGTTCCAGGCATGTCCCGTCAAGATAAAGCCCTGGGGGTGACACGCTTGGGGGGCTACATTTGGCCCAGGAATGCTTCAGTGCTCCTGGTGATGGTGGAGGAAGTGTCTAGGGAGAAGGTTTCTGCTCTGAAAGCTACCTACATGACCTGGCCTTGAATGAGCAGATTGCCCAGCACATAAAAAAGGTTAAACTAAAACCGTTAACTTATTTTTTTGTATTATTTTTGAGAAGTTTTAAATTTCACTTCTTGTTACCCTTTATTATTAGTGTGTCCACATCTCATCAAGCTCAAAATGCACTGTTCCACCTTGTGATATCATGTAGTGGTAGTTTTCAAGTTAACAGTTACATTTACCTTTTGTTCAGTACAGATTGGTAACTTCAGGAATTCAGGAATGAGGAAGGTCACACACCATATCCCATGATGCTTTGCTCCTTTTGCTTCACCCTCTTGGATTTGTTAGGGGTTTGCCTGCAGTCTTCACCCATGAGTGCAGGTATGGATCCAACTCCATTGTGAAGTTTGCAGATGACACCACGGTGACTGGACTTATCAAAAACAACAGTGAGTCAAAGTACAGGGCAGAGGTTGATGTACTGACAATAACCTGCTCCTTAACACCAGCAAAACGAAGGAACTCATTGTGGATTTCAGGAAGGAGAGAGGAGGCACACACAGTTCCATCCACATCAACAGCATGGCAGTTGAATGTGACCTCCAGTTTCAAGTTCCTGAGGATTCACATCTCTGAGAACCTGACATGGACAGGTAACACCTCCAGCCTGGTTAAAGATCCCATGACATGGTACTTCTTGATGCTTTTAAATGGCTCCTTAATGGTTCCCTAATACTGTAAATGAATCCTTCTTCAAAATCAACACTCAAACAAACAACACAGAGATAAGATGAGAAAGAGTATTTTTTCTCCCTCAGAACAGGTCATAAGCTGCCCACTACCTCCACTACCTGCTATTGAGGACGTCCAGAAGAAGCGATGCCTGCACTGGACTCACAGCATCCTTAAGGACCCCCTCACATCCCAATCATGGACTTTTCCAACTTCTTCCCTCCAGAAGGCGCTTCAGAAGCCTTTGGACTAAAACCAGCAGGCTCAGGAGCTGTTTTTTTCCCTACAGCTGTTACCTTACTGAACTCTATCCCTCGCTGAACGCCATTGTCCCCCGACCATGTCACCACACTCGCCCTCTCCCTCTTCAGCTCCCCACGAACACTGAATATACCTTAAATCCCCCATGTATATTATACCCAATTCCCACCTGTTCATACTGCCTTATTTATTTGTATATATTCACTACAATCTGCACTGTAATATATTGTATATTCTTTATATTGTATATACTCCACATTCTGTATATATTGCACTTGCTGCTCCTTGCACTTCTGATTAGATGTTAAATCACATTTCATTACCTTGTATTTATACATGTGTAATGACAATAAATTGCATCTGAATTTGAATCTAAAGTTGAAAATCACAGAGGACTTTTCAAAACAATTACACACACAGATCCGAACACACAGATCAGAACATCAAATTCACCCGTGAAGATGCCAAGGATAACACATTGGCATTCTTAGATTGTGCAGTAACGATAGGAGGAGACCGGGGACTCCAAGTAGAAGTCTTCAGGAAGCACACACACACAGACCAATACCTGCTTTTTGATTCACACCACCCACTGCAGCACAAACTGGGTGTGATTCGAACTTTACAACACAGGGCCCAAGTGGTTCCCACAAGCACAGAGGGTAAGGAGAAAGAAGAACAACATGTGCAGGAAGCCCTCTCGGTTTGTGGATATCCTAAATGGGTGGTCAACAAAACCAAGAAACAAGGGCAAGAAACAAGACAACAGAGAATCCGAACCCAGGAAGAAAGGGGTAACGATTCCGTACCTGGCCGGCGTTTCGGAAAAACTACAGAGGATTTTCAGCCCACAAACACTTTAAGACAAAAACTCGTCCACCCAAAGGACAGAACACCGAGCCACAAACAAAGCAATGTGGTCTACTCCATTCAGTGTAATGAAGACTGCAGTGAGCGCTACATTGGGGAAACCAAACAGCCACTTCACAAGAGGATGTACCAACACAGGCGGGCGTGCCAGAGTGGACCGTCATCTGCCGTTCATCTTCACCTAGAAGCCATGGGCCATTCGTTTGAGGACAATGAGGTTCAGATCTTAGCCAGGGAAAAGAACTGGTTTGAGAGGGGGGTTAAAAGAGGCTATTTTTGTCAAAAAAGAGAATCCGTCATTAAACAGAAATGGGGGAGTTAGACATAACTTGTCTCCCATCTATAATTCCATTCTTAAACCACATCAAAACAGACAAACATTAGGGCAGACGAGCCAGGGCAGAGGGGTGGAGAGGGTCGTTAGACGTTGAATAGGGGGTCGTAACTAGTCGCCAGAGTAATTTGGAAAACAAAGAGACAGATTAGGGGGGTTCGTTCTCAGAGCCTTTTCAGTGTAGGACGCGCCTCCTGGCAGCTAGATATAAGCAGTGTCTAACCAGTACAATAACCAGAGCTGACGAAGCCTCTCGGATGAGCGGCGAAACGTTTTCAACCAAACAAACTTTGTCCAGTTGACAAATTGAACTTCTCCTTTTATCACAAAACAATTATGTTATTCACCTCATGTTACCTATGTTTCCTCACTGTGTTTTTAATAGCTCAGGTGAACTCACAGCTTTTCAAGTGTTGCAGGTGGGAGTCAGACCTGTGAATGTGATGCATATGAAAATAAATTACATCTGGGACCTTTTCACTTTAGGCTAATTAAAACAAAGTAATTGCATAAATATGTATTTTTCTCTGATTAAAGTAGTAATTAAAAAGTGTATATCAGGGAGTGGCAGGTGGAGAGAAATGTTTGTCAAAATAAACATGGCAACAAAAAAGACAGTAAAAATGTAAAGAAACAATCTGAATTGTTTGCAGAATCAGCAAGTAATGCAGTAAACTTAAAAAAAATCAGAGGTAAAAAGCTTAGATTTTGAATGTTTCAAGGTTATTCAAAAAGAGATGCCCACATTTAAGAGAAACATAATACAAATTAGCAGCTGTGATCTGCTCCTGCATTCAACAGAAATTAGGAGATATTTTTTACTTTTAGTACTAGCTCATAGTGTTGTCATGATACTAAAATTTGAAACTTGAGTTCAATACAAAGGAATAGACTATTCAGTACCAACTCCAATACCACGATCATACTAAAAACATTCTTTGTTTAAGCAATAGAATGTAATTTTCAACATTAAATTGAAGTACTTTCTTTAATCATGTGGCCTTATATCTGTGTAATTCCTCAGTTGTCCAGGTCGGTTCCATAGTGGTCCATGGGGGTGTACTAGTGTACTAGTGTTATGTTTATGTCTTATATTTGCTCTGATACAGCCCAAGATTATTCTAAAGTAGGACTGAGAATCACAGGGTCTCCCATGATTCAATAAGATACATGCCTGACAATATGATATCATAATACGGTGATATGTGTGATACTCGATATATCGCACATGATACTCTGTGATATATTGCTGTTTTTTAAGAATCAAATCCATTTTAGCAACATTATTCCACTGATAAGCCACTACTTGTGCAACATTAATATAAAATACATCCATTTTAAATAATCAAAACAGTGAATATGTCAAGTGTGTTACATAAACACATTTCATTCCACTACGACCTTGAGAGCCCTGAAAGGCGCCTAACAAATAAAATGTATTATTATTATTATTATTATTATTATTATTATTATTATTATTATTATTATTATTATTATTAAATAAGCAACAAAATTGTGGTGCAGTCACCGACAAAAAATGTTAAATGTTAACGTTTTTACAATCTGGACCTTATTTCGGTGATAAAACAACGTCATTTACTCACCCATTGTACTTTGATGTCATTCGGAGTATTTCCGGAGATTTTGGAGCTTAGCAGTGGTGAAAGTAAAGCGGTGCGCACCGGAACGCAGCACCGGTATAAAATTCACAGCCGGTACGCAGCACCGCTAAGAGAATATGGTTAATGGTGGCCAAAACCTACATTTGAAAAAAAAAAGTAAGGTGCACTATTTAAGTAGAAAACACAAACAACCACACTATGCCATTCGAGAATAACTGAAAGCTACCCGAAACTCTCGTGCAGAGATATCTGCAGTCTGTTAAGCAAGGATTGTCAAAACTTATCTGACTGTAGCCGTGAAAGTAGCCTAAACCATTGCGAGGCGGTGCTGCACACTGGTAGATTTAAGGCTGGCGCGCTGCCTGCACCTGTAAGAGAGGGTTTATGCTGACTAAAAAATATGAAATAATTAAGTATATTAAAAAAGTTATTTATCTATGAAAAAGGTGTAAAACGTAAAAAAACAAAACAAAAAACCCCCCAAAAAACAGGTAAAACGAGTGTTTAAAAAACAAACAAACGGTAAAGTGATGCACTGGACATTATAGCACCTGTAAGAAATGAAAACTACTTTCACCACTGGAGCTTAGCGATATCCGTTTAACGTGAGTTGTCAGGGCAGACGGGTGCGGTCACCAAATAACACAAACTTTAGCACTTTTCAAATGACAAAAGCTCAATGTGTTAGTCTACACGTTCGTTTGAGTCAAAAATGGCCTGTAATCCGATATCCAGCCATGGTTCCGATTGGATGACCTCATCGATTGTAAAAACGTTAATTTTCCTTTAAAAGACAGAAAAATATTCCTGGCAATATATCGATACTGCAGCTCATGATGATGAAACTGTATCACAAAATTTAATATCAGGATCTATCAATATTTTGATATTTTTACACACCCCTGTTCTAAAGCTATTCAGGAAAGGTTCATTTCTGTCCATATTGATACGTGCCCAAATGAGTATCTAGTTTCGAAACTAGTTTTAGCATCAATTAGTATATTAGTAAGATTTTGGATACTTTTGACAACCCTACCACATAGAACAGGCCCTACCCAACCCCAGAATCAAACCCTGTGACTGTAGTAAGAAGAGTACATAGAGGACACTTTTCCAACACAAACAGCACTCCACCTTTAATTGAAAAATGACACTGGTCTATCAGGTATTGTAAAGAGCGAAGTGTTGTAATGATGGATTTCAGTGCAGACGATAGTTCTTTGAGAGCTGTCATCATCAATATAAAGGTCTTTTCACAACGTTAGCTCAGTGACAGAAACAGCTTTCTCTATGCTGCTGATCTGTCACTTTCCATCTCATTGCATTTCCATGCGTAAACATTTGTGGAAGAAAGTGAGATCGACTTTTTCCATCTCCACAAAGCGACCCTGTACACCTCACTGCCTCCGTGATCAGTCTTAATACATACCATGAGTATGTCAGTGCCCTTTTTCCATGTACGGCGTCGGAAATTGCTGTTTAGCACAATGTAATTTAATTCAGCTGGTGTATTCATTAAAATTAGATAAGACATGACAAGTGAGAGCATTTCCGAGAAGAGACAAAACAGATAACTGCATATGAATTGCTTTTCATTGCCACTTTAGGACCATTATTTCATTTTAATCGGACTTGAATGCAAGGATGTTATGGAAATAATATTGTCTGTTGGAGTGAGAGGCCCTTTGTAGTTGTGAATAGCTAAATAAAAAGGAGATGTATGAGAGATAGATCAGCTGGATGATGATAAGATAAACCCTGGTTAAGCCCAGAGTTTGGTTCACTTCATTTGGCTATGTCCCAGAGTCTATAAATCAGTGCTGCTAATTTGGATGGGTGGATGGATTGCCTCCCCGGACTTGTGGGTCTCCTGATGGGATAACAGCATGCTAATTTAGCCTCCCACAGTATGAAGATGGAGGCTTATTAACTTCCCTACCACGCCATACAAAGCCAAGTGCAAAGTAGGCTAATGTACAGTGTGTAGGCTGGAAGTGAAAGAATAATAAAGTCACTAACACTAAAATAGCATAGGGTTACTTAAAGGGATATGCCACCCCCAGGTCAAATTTGGGCATCTCCCCACAGTCCAGAGACTAAAATAAGTGGTGGAAAGCGTTTTCCTGCTCACCCAGCCATTGTCCGAGTCTGTCGCCACTGACCGCCGCGGTATCTGGTGCTCCTCCGCCTTAGACTGGAGTCTAACGTAGCCAGAGAAAGATTTCGGCCAAAAGGAATTAATTTGCTCGATGCGTTTCCCAATTACTTTGTGTGTAGTGCGCATTCATATCGAGTGCAAATAAATGTGCAAATCAACACGGAGAGCTTGCCTTGGTCATTTTGGGTGGGAACTATTTTCCAGTGCGTAAGAATACAGCCGTATCACGCAGCACGCTGCCAGGGGAATCCCAGTTACGCACCGGGAAGGGAGTGCCCCTGTTGCACAACGTGGTGCGTGATACGGCTGTATTCTTACGCACTGGAAAATAGTTCCCACCCAAAATGACCAAGGCAAGCTCTCCGTGTTGATTTGCACATTTATTTGCACTCGATATGAATGCGCACTACACACAAAGTAATTGGGAAACGCATCGAGCAAATTAATTCCTTTTGGCCGAAATCTTTCTCTGGCTACGTTAGACTCCAGTCTAAGGCGGAGGAGCACCAGATACCGCGGCGGTCAGTGGCGACAGACTCGGACAATGGCTGGGTGAGCAGGAAAACGCTTTCCACCACTTATTTTAGTCTCTGGACTGTGGGGAGATGCCCAAGTTTGACCTGGGGGTGGCATATCCCTTTAAAGGGCCAATATTACACATACATTATTATTGTTATAATGTTGTTTCCTCATGACAACATACATGTCCTGTAGATGATTTAACATCAACCTGCCGAGGGACTGAGGATGGAAATTACGCCACGTTGGGTATAATCTTTACATATTTACATTTTAAATGTTCATTAATACTGTATGTGCTTATTTACAAATAAATAAATAACAATAAGAACAGGGCATTTTGAACTTTGGAGATATAGAAAGACTAATAATGAAGGATTACTCAAATATATGTGAATGAAACAAAACACAACTGCGGTTATGTTTTGGTAACAACATTTTAAAAGAGTGTAATATAGAATCTTTACAGTGATACAGCTTGGGCAACACATTTCACTAAACATTATATTTAAGACTTTCCTAAAAATCTTTCCCTTTTTTCCATAGCTTACTTTCCATACCAAGTTTATAATTTTACTTCCTGGTAGGTTGGATACCTAGCAACCTAGTTATGAAATGACAAGTAGAAATATGATACAACACCTCTATTTAGTTAAATGACTGGAAATTGTGTTCCTTGTGCATAAATTGTCCTTGTATTTTGGATGTAATTTTCTGTATTCATGACATACATAGGTAGCGGTATTCTATTTTAGAACTCAGCACTACTTCCTGTATTTTTGTACTTCAAAACTTTTTTACCACAAACTCCCACTTGACTGATGCAAAACTATGATAAATATTTACCACAGGAACTACATCACCAAAATGTTTACTTATTTCAGTGTTTCAGTGTTTTACCTTGGTGCAAAACAGTTGTAGCAGCAACAGAGGAAGTTAAAGTAGTACAACATTCCCATAGGACAGTGTTCCTACTGAAAAGCTAAAAAAGCATTTGAGTTATGTTCTTATGTAAGACGGGGTGAATATGTTTTCTTCTTTCCACTCTTCTCAAGCCCATAAGACAAATGAATTATTTTCAAAGCGCGCTTAATGTGTTTTGATATACATTTTTATGTTCTTCTTGTGTTCATGACGTGCTTGAAATACTGTCAATAAAATGAAAAGAAGAAGAAGTGGTACGTCGCATGTAGCAGTGGTCCTAATTTTTGTCCTCTTTTGCATCGGCCCTAATTTATGACAGCGCCTCAAGCCATGCTGTAGTTCTATTTTAAAATTGAATTATACCTGTTATGGTCTGGCTTTACAGCTGGTTTATGGTACTTGGAAAAGACAAATATATTCTTAAAGGTTCTATATTATGGAGAATTGACTCTCGTGAGCTTTAAGACATATTATAATGTTGTTAACGCCTCAAAAACATACTTGGAGATGTGTTTTGTTTCACTCCCACAAGTTTGAGTAATCTTTTATTAGTAGTCTGTCTGCATCTCCAAAGCTTAAAATGCTCTGAGATAATACAAACAGTGCTCCACTGTCTTTTTAAACTCCTCTCCCCTTCACTAAAATGAACTGGAATTGCCAATCTCTACTAAACAAAAGGTAAAAGGTAGCTGCTTGAAAACTACAATTTCATGACAAACAAAATACAAATGAAGGTTCGTTTTTGATGAGGTAACAACATTATAACATGGCTTAAAGCTCAGAAGAGTCCATTTTTGCGCAGTACTTTAACGAATAGTACTCGAAGTCACAGGGGTAGGAGGGAGTATTGTGTATTTTGAATTTGTTTAACATTTACAGTTCAATACAAGCTGATCTGGCGGACTATGTTATTGTTTCCAGTGCTTGAGAGAGAGAGCGTGCCTCTTGTCAGCTCAGAGGAAAAGAATCACAGATGGGGGAGGGGTTGGGGGCCCGTGGGAGCCCCATATCTCCTCTATCCTCTCCATCTCAGGCTGCACCCTCGGCCCCTCGCTGGCTTACCATAATAAACACCAGCTAGTCCACTGGTCCCCCTTGAGTCCATCGTTCTTTTCGCTGCAGAGTCAGCTTGATAAATCTCTGATGCAAATGAAGGCGACTTGCAACTTCAGCTCAATTCCACCTAAACTACATTTTCTAAGAAGACACCGGATTAGGTTTTGGTTCACTTGCTCTTAGAAATTGTGAAAGTGTAATAATAAATATGGATTTGAAAAAAGGTGGCTAGGTCTTAAGCAAATATCTGCTAGAACATTGACCACTGACCCGTGAAGTTAATAATACAAATTGACTATGAAAGGTTTTATATGATGCAGAATTGACTCTTGTGAGCTTTCATCAAAACATACCTGGAGTTGTGTTTTGTTTCATTTCATTCACACATGTCTGAGCAACCCTTTACAATGAATCTACATCTCCAACGCTCAAGATGCTCTGATCCACCTTGTGATGTCAAAAAACAGAAAAAAAAAAACTAACTAAACTATATATACTAAACACAATGCACACATTAGCATCTGATCCTCAGGGAATGTTGATGATACCAGCTGCAAAGTATCCATAAGTGCTTTTCACATTTTCAGGAGCCTATGATCAATACGAGCATTCATGGTCATGTTTAGGTGTTTCATTTTCAACAAAAAGGTGAGAGTGACTAACCTGTTTAGGCCCCCCCCCCCCTATGGTTAAAAGTTGCGAAATGTCTAAACTGAGCATTTGCGGTCCTTTTCTGCGTTACAAAAAATCAGAGCTCAAACGGGTTATAGTTCCAACTAACTCATCTCTTGGTCAGATCGTGTTAAAAGAAATGCAAATGCAGTTCCACCCCCGTCTGTCTGTACTCAGCGTCTCTGTAAATCACGCCCAGAGAGTTTGGACTGCGAATGCGCTAGGCAATGCGAAATGCATTTTTTTATTTGCCTGGAGGCACGTCCGAGTGTTTCTAGGCTCGGAAGTCCCCTATCTGCGCCTCTGGACCTTTGAACAGCAGTGGTTTCATTTTATTTTCTGTGGAAATGTGTTTATTTTTCAATGGAACGCTTCAAATCTCTCCCCCCGTGCAAAAACACGGAAATGGATCAGCTGAGCGCTACAGCGGAGAGCGGATCGTTTGGCCACGCCCCCACCCTCTACTATTGGCCAGCTCTTTTCTCCTCATTTGCATTCAAGCAACAACACCCATTATGACCTGTTCTGAGGGAGAAAAAATACTCTGTCTCATCTTATCTCTGTTTCTCATGCACTGAGTGTTGATTTTGAAGAAGGATTCATTTACAGTATTAGGGAACCATTAAGGAGCCATATAAAAGCATCAAGAAGTACCATGTCATGGGATCTTTAAGCTAGAGCCGAGTTTTGCTGTCACACCCCCGCTAAAAGCAACTAGCATGCAAACGTCGTACCAGCATTACTTCCTGGTTCATGGCCGATAAAAATGCTTTGACCCAATGAACTACGTATACAGTATATCTGTACTGGGGGAAAAAAAAGATGAAAAAAATTACGGTAGTACATCGAATTACTGAATAGTTTTTTGAGATGAGTGTGTTCTTAACGCAGTAGCTGTCCAATGTATTTGGAGTATAGCCTGTAGTACATAGTACATAGTTTAGCAATAAAAACATCTGATTTACCTGCACTTCTTCTGGAGCCTGATATGAATGTGGAATAGAGAGTGTGTCTGTGTGTTTGACTGTCTAATGATGGATTCAGAGCAGAGTGCAGCTGAGCTTTAAACACCTGAGTGAAACGCATAGGGAATATGTTATGTACTTTTTATTTTTGCACAAGTGGAGGTCAATTTTTTTTATAGCTCAAACTGGTCTAATGATGTCCAAATTGTGTTTTGTTTATGTATGAGGCCATTTGGATGTGTAAGAGTAGTAGTTTTGTAGCAGTACTAGCAGATGTTGTCTTGGAGATTGAGATATAGCGTTAGCAGAAGTAGTGGCAACTGAAAATGAGTCAAGTGGACTAGAACTCAGCTTGAGGCAGTACTGGGATAGTCATAGTTTCTGTAAGAATGTACATAACAATAACGATCTGGATTTGAGTAAGAATTGAACCACCAACTTCCAATTTAAAATTATTTCTTGCATTTTTAATCTTGTTCCATCTACTACTACTACTATTACTACTACTACTACTACTACCACTAGTAATAGTAGGTGATAGTAGTAGTAGGAGATGATAGTAGATGATAGTAGTAGTAGTAGTAGTAGTAGTAGTAGTAGTAGTAGTAGTAAAATGGTGTAATCCCTCATTCCAGGAGTGGTTCAGTGTGGAGAAGGTTTCAACAGAGATTATGTGAACACTACTACTAATACTTGTACTACTACTACTATCTCCTACTACTATCACTACTAATCCTACTCTTACTTCTACAACTCTTTTCCCCAATTACTACTACTATTACTACTACTAATACAACTATCATCACTACTCATACCACTCACTTTTTTTGGGAAATTTATTTGATAAAATCCAACACCAAGTACAGACATGTCATCTTGAAAGGCAATTTAAAATAAAAATAGAATAGAGAACAACAGGCTGAATAAGTGTACGGTATGCTAACGTTACATGACTCATAAACAACGAACTGAGAACGTGCCTGATATGTTAACGTAACATATTAAGAGTTATTCAGATAAGTATAGCATAAAGAACATGCTAACAAGTTTACCAAACCATCAGTGTCACTCCAAATGACTAAATCTATATTTCACTACTTGTGAAACCTGCAGCTTTTAATTTGCAGAATATGATTTTCTTTTCGGTGCCATTTTTGTTCAGCCCTTCTCAGTTGTTTTTATAAGTTACCGCCAATGTTGACATTATCAACACAGGCCTAGACCGCCCTCTTGTAGTTTAGTGTGAAAATAACATGTGGAAATGATATAATAATGTGTTAATAATTTCACACATAAGTCGCTCCAGAGTATAAGTCACACCCCCAATTAAACTATGAAAAAAACTGAGACTTATAATCTGAAAAATACGGTACTCAAATGAACTATAACTCGAACAGTAGTAGTAGTCACTCACTGTCACTGTGGACTAATGCACACACACACACACACACACAAGAAAAAAACACTTCACAAAACACATAGTCAAAGTTAACTGCCCCCATCTGAGCTCATCTCTACCTTTTAGCTGTGTAGCTTGTAAAATGATCCCTTGGCTGTGTGGCTGTTACTGTGGGCAGGGTGCAGGGTGACAGGCGCAGGGTGACAGGGACCAGCCCAGAATTGGATTAAAGCAGATGGAGAATGGATCCAGGGCCTGTGATTAGGTTTGGGGCGTTGAACACTGATTGAAGGATGATTATATTAGGAGACACTGGAAGAGCGCGGCACACGATAAACCACAGACACATGCTTTTATTACACAGCAGCCAGTGTCCAAGGGGAATGGCTCTCAAAGTGATTTTAAATAGAGAAAATAACTGTAACAAATAACTGTTGCAGTTCTGAATTTTGAGATGTGATATTTTAACAGTGTAAAGGTGTTGGTTCAATGCTAGAGTAAAAAGATTCATGAAATGATTAATGAATTTGTGAGTGGTTGTGTCTTAAATACTTGTTTTGTTTTTAAGATGATTTTTCTTTAAGAGGATTTTTTTTCTTCCACTTTTCTGGTCCATTTTAGGAATAAAATCACATATAATACAATAGAAGCTACACAATTTAATGCCATACTGGGGAACATTTTAGTCAAAGCAAAAAAAAAAAAATCTTAGTAAAATATGAACTAAAAGCCCTATATTACACAAAATGGAACTTTTAAGTCATGTTATAATTTTGTGACCTCCTCAAAAACATACCTGAAGTTGTGTTTTATTTCATTCATGTTTGAATAAGCCTGGTTTATTAGTCTGTCTATATCTCTAAATGTCAAAATGCTCTGCTGTAGTTTTCAAGTTAACATTTGTGTCCCACCACGGAATCTGAGCCCACAAGTCGTCTCGGAGGCGTTTTGAGTTATTCACGGATTCTAAAAGTACAGGTTCTAAGCTTTCCAATGATGTCTTACATGTGAAAATCGGACCATATTTTAAAAAGTTGTCTCTATTTGAAAGCAGCCATACCACATTTTCTAAATCCGAGAAAATCCTTCTCAAACTTTTGGTCTCTTCAGCCCTCCTTGCCTAATTTGCATGACATATATTAAAAATGTATGTTTTTAACGTCACTAATGCTGTTATCTGAAACATGGAGAGGCTTCTTCATGATCTCAACTAGCACATTATGCAAAAAAACGAAAATCACAAATTTTGAAAAAAAAACAAAAACAAAAAAAACACAAAACCCCCCCGCATTTCCTGAGAATCTGTAATGCCGACATGCGCCCTCAGCTTCCGTGGTGGACACATTTTACCTTTTGTATAGTAGAAATTGGCAATTCCAGGGTTGAACAGAATAGAATAGAAGTCTTTATTGTCACTATACAAAGTATAGAGCAGCCAACAACAGATGCATAATAGACACAGTATATAAGAATAGAATAAGAAAAAAAATAAAAATAATAATAAGTCACGGAAGGAGGGTTTGGGGAAAGGAAGGAAGGAGGGAAAGGAACAAAAATGTATGCCCTGTCTAGGCTACCCCACTATGGTTGGACACAGCCTTTGTATATAGATAGATATAAGAATAGAATAAAATAGATAAATAGATAAAAAATGGATGGGAAGAGTTAAAAATATAGGTTCAATTTACAACAATATATACAAGTAAAGCTATTAAACAATATGAAAAACAATAAGAATGAATAAGAATGAAATTATCCAAATGATTCTAGTGAAAAACACATAGGAGCACTTCCTATCTTATCACATGACATCACAAAGTAGAACAGAATGTTTTCTGTTTGAGAGAAGAACTCAGGCTAAATATGCAGGGTTTGTGTGTTAAACATGTGTGAATGAAACAAACCAAAACTCCAGATATGTTTGTATATATAACATAGATCAGAAAATAGAGTAATATGTGCCTTTAAAAACAATTTTCGACCCTGAACACTTTAGCATATTGCAAACTCTTTAAGTCCAAATGGGAAATCTGAAAACCATTGCACTAATTGCACTAAATTCAGTGGGAAGTTTCCTTGACACAAAGCAGAAAAACTCAGCTCTTATTTATAGTCAGAAGTGGCACTGCCGGCTCTCGGGGTAAATCAGAGTGACAGGACACTCCGCCATGTTGTAAAAACACAAAAACACTCGCGTCAAAACAACCCTAACAACTAATATATTTATTTAAAAGAAACCAGTGTGTCTGGGTGTGCTTCTACAATGTGAGCGCTTTGTAAAGATTAAAAAACATAAAAAGAATCTATACGTTTAAAGCCATGAAAATACATGTATTTGTATTGTTTGACTGATGTATCCAAGTGTTGTTAATAAATTTCAGACTGTCGGAAATCGCCAATCAAAAATGCGTTAATCAAAACAAGATAGTTGATGTAGCAGTTGCAGAAATAGGAGAGGTTTCTGTACAGTTGTGATTTTGTACTCTCCAAATATGAAACGCTAACACAAATCAAACATTTCACATTTTCATCTTCATAATTTTATAGCAGATGATCTATTTAAAGCTCCACCGTGTAAAATAAATAAATCGACTCAAGTAAAAGCGTGTTTATTTCTTTTCGTTTTGGATGTTTTTATTGATCAAAAAAAAAAAGAAAAAGAAAACATGACTTCTTATCTGAGTGGACTTGCACAAACCTCTGACTCTTGGAGGAGGGCATCTTCCAGCTTGTTTCCATGGAATTTTACACTAAATATTTAAATGTAAAAAAGGTTGCATACATTTAAATCGGGTCAGCATTTCATTTTGTTGTGTAGTTTTGATAATATTGTAGTAATATACCACAAAAAGAGCCCATATTCAGACCACTTTTTCCCTCTATCATCCCACTGCACTCATTTCTCGATCTGACCCCGCTGCCCTCTGAATCATCTGGACAATGATCGGAGTCTCTCTTTCTCTGACCCATCCTCCAATGCTGCTGGGGCACCCTGTCAGGAGCTTGAGTGCCAGCCACTGTTCCTCCTACTCTTCCTCCTCCTCCTGCTCCTCTTTCTCCTCCTCCTTCTCTTCCTCTTCCCTCTAATCTTTTTCCTCCCCTTCTTTCTCCTTCTCCTCCTCTTGCTCATCCTCCTATTCCTCCTCATCCTCCTCTTCCCTCATCTTGTGCCGTTCACTCACATCGCTGCCGTCGCCGAAAGGGCAAGTCACCCAGGCGTGAAAAACACAGAGAATACTTACACTTTCTCTAAATGCCCATAAGCCAGGCAATCTCTCACGCTTTATAATGTTGTTCCCGGCGTCGTGGCAACAGTGAGGGCGGCTGATAGAAAAACAAAAGACAAATGACTGAACGCGGCTTTTTCTAATCTATCAATTTCTTTGTCCTTGGATCAGAGCGGCGTGTGCGGGGCCCGTGGCTCACATGTGTGGTACCATCCGAACAATGCCCACGAAGAGGCCCAGAGCCACTTTCATTCAATGGCCTTTCAATATGAACAGAGAGTCAGAGTTACTAACACCCTATTCACACGAGATTAGTTTTACCTGGGGTTCCCCTGGCAAATTGTAATTGTAATTATGGACGTCATCTGTGTTTCTAGTCCTGTGTGAATCATCCATGTGTCAAAACCTCCTCAAACTCAGCTTCTTCTAGTCCTGTGTGAACACTCATGTCTGTACAGTGCCCTGTTTTTCATCTGTACACTGAAGCTAATAGTGATTGAAAACGTCTCTACGGCCCATTTTAGGTCCAAGTACGAACTATATTAACAATACTAGTTATTGTGTTTTTCTACAATTAAAAAGCAAAAAACATAAATCAAACTGCGGTCCTATATCGAGAAGTTTGGGTGCTTTTGGTACAAAGTGTGTAAAGTTTGGACTGGCTGTAAAAGAGAAAAACAGAGAGATTGTGGCTTCTTCAGTAGAAATCTTAGGTGCGTACAATAAAAGGACCGCTGGCGACATGAATTAAAAGGTCTTGTTAAAAAAAAGCTCTTGTGCGAATGTACAGTGGTCCCTCGTTTATCGCGGGGGTTAGGTTCCAGAAATAACCCGCAATAAGTGAAATCCGCGAAGTAGAACAACTTTATATTTTACAATATGTATATTATACATGTTTTAAGGCTGTAAATGCCTCACCACACACATTATACACTTTTCTCAGACTGGTATTGACATTTTCTCACATTTTTCTTTTGTTTCAACACTCAAACTTTCGTAGATTTTTAACAAAATGTATTAATAGTGAAGCGTGGGGGGGCACGCGGACACGTGCACCCGCTGATCGTTGTCAAATCCATACAGCAACATGACCGGCGTCCCACCCGGGGCTGCGAGCACGAAACCGAGGCAGTGTCCGGACCGTGCTTCCCTCTCGGGACCGCGTCCAGCAACGCAGTCCGAGCCATGAAGCGAAAACGCACAAAAGCCGCACGAAACAAGGCAAAGAGCCGCATGCGGTGGTTTAATCCTGGTTTAGACCTGGTCTAGTCCTGGTTTAGTCCAGGTTTAGACCTGGTTTAGACTTGGTTTAGACCTGGTTTAGTCCTGGTTTAGACCTGGTTTAGTCCACGTTTAGTCCTGGTCTAGTCCTGGTCTAGTTCCGGTCTGGTCCCGGTCTGGTCCCGGTCTGGTCCCGGTCTGGTCCTCATGGGTTATTTCATTCATTCATTCATTTTCTTCCGCTTTTCCATTTTCTGGGTGGGGGGGCAGCAGTCCAAGCAGTGTTCTGCTGCCCAGAACACAATGCACCAGCCCCCATGAATCCTTCCGCGGGTGGTGGGTCCACAGGAGGACGGCTCACGTCACAACAGGCCTTGCTGTATCTTCTGCCATGGGGGCTACCAGTGTCCACAGACACTGGGGGCGAGGTGGGGTTAAGTGTCTTGCCCAAGGACACAACGGCAGCGCTCATCTGTGGGAGCTGGGATCATCATCCGTCAAGAGCGGGGCGGCAGTAGCTCAGTTGGTAGAGCATATGTTTCATGATCCAGGGGGTGGCGGTTCGTATCCCGAATCCCTCATGGGTTAGTCCTGGTCTAATCCCGGTCTGGTCCTGGTCTAGTCTCGGTCTGGTCCTGGTCTGGTCCCAGTCTGGTCCTCATGTCTTAGTCCCGGTCTGGACTTCCTACGGATCCAGTGACTCCGCGCTCCTCGTGCATCCAGCGGGAATCCCGGAGCCCCCCCCCCAGGTCCTCCCTCTATAACATTTATATAAATGTGTCAAACTGAACACATTCTGTACTATACAGAAGACACGGCACGGAGGAGAAGCCAATCAGGACGCAGAACAGAATGTTGATACACTATATAAAAAAAAATTGAAATTAAAATAAATAAAAAAAAAAATCCGAGAAACAGCGAGGCCGCGAAAAGTGAACCGCGATAGAGCGAGGGACCACTGTACAGAAAAAACTCAGATGTCGTGGAGTAATTTAAATTTTACAAAACTAAGTCAGGCTCAGTCGTTTGGAGATGTTTGGATGCAAAGTTGTATCATTCAAACTAGCACGTGCAATTTGAAAATAATTTGATTTCAGATTGGGAGTATGTGTATATTTTCTCATCAATAATCCCAAGCCTTGATAAATGGAGATCATTGTATGAGGAAGGGCATCTGACATAAAAGTGAATGTCATGTAAAGGAGAACAGGAAAGCCCTGCAGCGCATAGTGAATGCAGCTGGGAGGATCGCTGGTGTCTCTCTCCCCTCCCTCCTAGACATTTTTAACACCCGGCTCACCCGCAGAGCGTCCAGCATTGTGGGTGACCCGAACCACCCCGCACATAGCCTGTTCAGCCTCCTGCCCTCGGGGAGAAGGTACCGGAGTCTCCGGGCCCACTCCACCAGGCTTTCAAACAGCTTCATCCACCAGGCTGTCAGGAGGCTGAACTCACACCTGAACTCTCACCTTACCCATCTCCCACCCCCCACCCCCCATATTGGCATAACCTGTATTCCATAAAAAGACCTATCACTCTAGACACTTTAAAAAACTGCTGCTAAGGACGACTGTTGCACTGCTGCACATTTACATTTACTACTGGATTTTACTCCTGTTGCACTGTTGTTTACTACTGTTATTGCACATTTACTACTGGAATTTTTAGTACTGTTGTTTACTCCTGTTATTGCACTAGAATTACTACTGTTGCACATTTATTTTTACTTTATCTTAACTCCAATGCACATTCTACTGCACATGACCAAGTCACTGCTGTATCTTCCACTGCACATTTTGATGCACACTGCACACTTTGGAAATCTGTATATAGTATAGTTTATTTATTATGTTGCACTGTTTTAAGATTTTAGACCGTAGACTTTAGTTTTAACTTTAGATCTCTGTCTTAGATAGTTTTTGTTGTGTTTTGTCTTCATATTGTATTTTGTACACTGTCTTTTTGCACTACCTGGCCAGAGAGAAACGAAATTTCGATTCACTGTATGTTGAACACATATGGCAGAATTGACAATAAAGCTGACTTTGATCTTTTGATTTGATCTTTGATCTTTGAAGTAGTGAGTAAACAACTATAAAAGCAACGTGGTGTGGAAATGAAAAGGTAGTAGCTGATTTAGGAATTATGCTTATTTTACAAGTATGATACATATAACTGATGTATAAACTGTGAACCACAAATTCTTCCAAAAACAATCATTTCTCATCTCTGCACAAATATTATGTTGGGAGCCTTATATAAATTGACATTTGTGCTTAAACATAGAGCTGAGGATAGCTGCAAAATAGTCCTCCAAAATATACAGACAGTGCAACAAAGAGAAACCGTGATTAATCATTATAATCATAGACATAAAAGTAAAATAAATACAAAATTACAGATGATGTTGTGCTTTGTTCCATAATTGCACTACAATTTCCCTTGTGGCTCAATGAAGTTTTTCTAAGTCTTAAGTCTAAGTCTAAGTTGGTCCATTTGTTTCTAAGGGTAAAATACTCAGTGACACATAATAAAGCACACAAGAAAGACTTTATAATAAAAAAAAAGTTAAGTAAGAATGATCCAGGTTTAGTAACTGCTTATTAATATTTTTAAAGGCCCATATCACATTATTTTCTGATCTAAAAACATACCTGGAGTTGTGTTTTGCTTCATTCACCCTGCACCCTGAGAGTTTTTCTCTCAAAAAGAAAATACCTCTTGTGCTGTCTTGCAGTAATACAGGAAGTGCTCGACTGTGTTTTTAAACTCCATACATCTTCACTAGAATCATTTGGATATTTTCAGACCTGGAATTGCCAATCTCTGCTGAACTAAAGGTAAAATGTAGCTGTTAACTTTAAAGGAGAATTAAGTTTTTTTTGTTTTTTTTTTACAATCTGAGCCTTATTTCGGTAATAAAACAAGTTGTTTTACTCACCCATAGCACTTTGGTGTCATATGGAGCACTTCCAGAGATGTTTTAGATTAGCGATATCTGTAATGCGAGTTCTCGGAGCATGTAATATATGCCCCGAGTGGTCTCCAAATAACACAAACTTTAGCACTTTTCAAATCATAGAAGCTCAATGTCTTAGTCTACGCTTTCGTTTGAGTCAAAAGTGGCCTGTAATCCGAGATTTATCCATAATTTACAGCTTTGCGTTTCATGTTTGGGTCCCGGGAGCTGAGAGTGAAATAAGCTGTGACTCCGCACATGCGCACTGGTGTCCTCATCTACTCAAAACTATGGATGAATCTCGGATTACAGGCCACTTTTGACTCAAACGAAAGTGTAGACTAAGACATCAAGCTTCTATGATTTGAAAAGTGCTAAAGTTTGTGTTATTTGGAGACCGCAAACATGTGCCCCGAGAACTCACGTTACGGAGATCGCTAATCTAAAACATCTCTGGAAGTGCTCCATATGACACCAAAGTGCTATGGGTGAGTAAAACAACTTGTTTTATTACAGAAATAAGGCTCAGATGGTAAAAAACGTTAATTCTCCTTTAAAAGTATATCACATCACAAAGTGGAATGAATGATGTGAGAATGAAACAAGATGCAACTCCAGGTATGTTTTGAGGAGGTATCAACATTATAACATGGCTTAAAACTCACAAAAGTCAATTTTGTGTAATATATGACCTTTAGTTATCCTTAATGAAGCATGCAAGGAAGACTTCATTCATAATGAGCAAATAGTAATTAAGAATGATTCAGCCTTAGTAACCACTAATTAATACTTCAACCCTAATATTCTTTAGTAAACTACTTGCTCATTCTGATAGTCTTTGTTCATGCTTCATCGAGGCAGTAAATAGTGTAGTCAAGTTAGTGGAAAATTATTAGCAAAATACCACCTCTGCAGGCTACATCAGACTAAGCAAAGTCTAAACAGAAAACACACTTGAAGGTATACAAAGACTAAAAAAACTCTTGACTTGACTAAATGAGGAATTGAGCCACAAATACAGAAGAATACTGAATACCTTGTTGTGCTTGTCCTACATTTTTGCGAAGCATTAAACAAAAGTGGTATTAATGGGTGTCTTGCTATTTAAAAGGTCCCTGTGGTTATTATGGGATGTAGTGCTTCCTGGTTGTTGAGAGGCTGAGGCCTGCTGGGTAATGGAGTGTCCTGGTACGGTGAGCAGACGGCCCCTGCACAGGCTCACACTGAAACACCATTGTTTAAGATGCACAGTGCAGGTCTATAGACTGTTAATATAACCCATATGCTCACTCAGGCAGGGCCAGACCAGGATTAAAACAAGACTGGAGTAGACCACAGGACTAAAACAGGACTAAACTAGAAAATGTTTATGGCATTTACAAATAAAGAACTAAATTGAGGTAAAAACAAGACTATAAATCAAGACTAAACTAAACAGGACTAATCAAGGGCTAAAAGAATACGCTAAGACTAAACAAGGGCTGAAAAGGGCTAAAGCACAACTAAACCAATGATTTATAACAAATGATATAGTACTAAACCAGGGCTAAACTAGGACTAAACAAGGGCTGCATCAGGATTCAATCAGAACTGAAGACCTTTGCTTGGAGTCGCCGGTCTTCTCCTACTGTTACGGCACAATCTACGAAAGCCAATGTGTTGTCCTTCGCACCTTCACGAGTGAATTTGTTTTGTTTGTATCTACAGAATTGATATGTGCAGTAAAAGATTCCAAATCTTGAATTTTGATTTTTGAGAAATTATCGTCCACATAACGATACCAATGTGTGGGTGGAGTACCTATGAGACCAAGGCACTCTGTTCAAATTGTTCCATATATAAGTTAGCAATGATAGGGGAGACCGGTGAGCCCATTGCACAGCTGTGGATTTGCCTGTAGAAGTTTCATCTGAACTGGAAATAGGAGGTATTTAAACAAATTTCCATCAGTTGGCAGATTTGGTCGGTTGAAAGTTTGGTTCTCTCTTCTAGCTTTGTATCCTGCAGTAGTCTCTTTCTTGCTGCCTCCACTGCTGCCTATGTAGGGATACAAGTGAAAAGAGAGTTTAGCCAAGTTTAGCCTTGGTTCTATTAAACCAAGGCTAAACTAGGGCTAAACCAGGGCTGGATCAGACTTTAATCAGAACTTAACCAGGACTAAACCAGCACTAAAATAGGACTAAACAGTGCTGAAGCACAACTAAACCAACAAGGTCTAATTTATAACAAATGAAATCCTACTAAACCAGAGCTAAACTAAACCAGGGCTGAATCAGGCATTAATCAGAACTTAACCAGGACTAAATCTAGACCAGGGGTCGGCAACCTTTACCACTCAAAGAACCATTTGGACCCGTTTCACACAGTAAAGAAACCACTGGGAGCCACAAAACCCTTTTAAAATTTTAAATGAAATAACACTGCATATAACGGCTTTTTTTTTTTTTTTTTTTACTTTTGTGCCATAGAATTACATTTTGAAAATGAACAAACTAAAATAAAATAAATTTTAACTAAATACAGTGGTCCCTCGCTGTATCATTCACTTTTCGCTGTTTCGCTGATTTTTTTAATAGTGTATCAACATGCATTGTGTTCTGCATCCTGATTGGCTAAGGGACAGTAGACCTTTGCCGATTCATCAGTCCTTCTCCCCCGTGTCTCCTGTACAGGACAGAATGTGTTCAGCCAAATTTATATAAATGTTCTATCACTAACAGTATGACTCTGAAGTGCTGTTTGTTTGCAAGTTTTCTCCCCGACAAAACGCGCAACAGCGCAGCGGCGCCAGGACGAAGAGGCTCGATCAGACGAACTGTGAAATACATGCAATATGTTTAGAGCCTGAAAACAGGTTTGGATCTTTGGTTTCATTCTGTAATATCTTCGCAGATTTCGCCTATCACGGGTTATTTTTAGAACGTGACCACTGCGATAAATGAGGGACCACCGTACTGAGCCGTATCAGAGGGATCAAAGAGCCGCAGGTTGCCGACCCCTGAACTAGACTAAACCAAGTATAAACCAGGACTAAACCTGATCAAATTCCCTTGTATTACAATGCGGTGTCTCATAGCACACACCCTCCTCTGGACTGTGTATGGGAGTGGAGGCACAGTTGGGTTTTCTATGCACTGTGAGTCTATTGTACAGTAACAACGGTCAGATATGACTAAGACAAGATGTATTCAAGCAGGACCATGTGCACTGGTTCAAATGTCAAACACCACATGGTTCAGTAGAGTCCAGTGTTCTATAGACAGCACTGTGAGTAAGGATCCATATGGGGAAGTGGTGTTTGAAATGACCCAGACTATAGCACAACACAGCTGTTTTTCATAATAGAGTCCCGATGTTCCAAATGAAACACTTTATTTTCTATGGATATTACTAAAAATAATGATTAAAGGGCATACACTGTTTTCTGATCTTCATCAAAAACATACTCAGAGTTGTGTTTTGTTTCATTCCCACGTTTAATTAAAACAGAAATCCTGCATATTTCCTGCATAGTTCATTCCTCAAACTGAAAACACTCCAGCTTGTGATGTCCACCTTGTGATGTCATGTGGTAATACAGGAAGTGCTCCACTGTGTTTTTAAACTCCAAACACCTTCACTAGAATCATTTGCATAATTTCAGACCTTTCAGAATTGCTCATCTCTATTGAATACTTAGACCTAGACTTAGACCAACTTTATTGATCCACAAGGGAAATTAATTGGGCACAGTAGCTGAGACATCACAATATAATATAATAACAAAGAGTAAAAAAAAAAAAAAGGTAATAATAACTTCTAAATAAGTAGCAAAAAAGATAGCAAGAGAAAGGTGTCAAATAAGACATAATTATATAAATAAATGTATATGTACAAGTCAAAATAAAATAGAAAAATAAGTAATAAAATATAAAATAAGGCGCAGTAATGTGCTCCCCACTGCTCCTAATAACAGGATGGGTTAAATGCAGAGAAGAATTTCTCCTGTGTGAGATCAATAAAGTCACTTCTTCTTCTTCTTCTTCTTCTTCTTCTTCTGAATGGCAGTGCAATGGTTACAAGGTTATCCGCTACATAAGGGTGAGTTGTTGTACAGTTGTATGGGAGTATGGTATGAATGTACTCCTATATCTCTCATCGTTAGAGCGGAGCTGTAGGAGCCTGATGGAGAATGAGCTCCTCTGTCCCTCATTGTGACAATGTCTCCAGCTCACAGCCGATCACGTGACCAGCTTTACGGATCAGTTTCTTAATCCGCCCAATGTCCCTTTTACTGGTGGTGCTCCCCCAGCAGACCACAGCGAAGTACAGGGCGCTGGCCACCACAGACTGGTAGAAGATCTCCAGAAACTTGCTGAGACCTGAGCCTCCTCAGGAAGTAGAGTCTGCTCATGCTGTTCTTATAGACAGCATTACAGTTGTCCCTCCAGTCCAGCCTGTTGTTCACATGGACGCCAAGGTACTTGTAGCAGTCCACAATCCACCTCGTGACCCTTGATGGTAATGGGCTCCACAGGTGTCCTCTTTCTCCTGAAATCAATCACCAGTTTCTTGGTCTTGTCCATGTTCAGGAGCATATGGTTTGTCTGGGACCACTCCACAAAATTTGTGATCAGCGTCCTGTACTCCATCTCCTGTCCATCCCTGATACACCTGACCACCGCAGAGTCATCAGAGAACTTCTGCAAATGGCAGGACCCAGAGCTGTACTGGAAATCAGAGGTGTACAGAGTGAACAGGAACGGAGACAGGACTGTGCCCTGAGGGGCTCCTACATTACTGACCACAGTATCAGACAGGGTGGTCCCCAGTCACACGTACTGAGGCCTGCCTGATCCAGAAGACAATCAGAATCAGAATCAGAAAGGTTTTATTGCCATATGTTTGAACATGTTCACAGCATTAGGAAATTGCTTCGGTACTTGGAGCGGAATAAAATAGAATAAAAACTTACATTAACAAATGGAGGAGCTGACACCCATCCTGAGCAGTTTCTCACCCATCAGAGAGGGCTGGATTGTGTTAAAACTGGAGAAATCAAATAAAAAAAACCTCTGTACCGGACTATAGAGGAGTTGAGCATCTCCTTCAGCAGCCGAATGAGGCAACCACCGGTGCAAGAAGGAGCGCTACCACAGATCCTTCATCCCCACCTCCATCAGACTGTATAACTCCACTGTATAGTTTAAATGTGTAATTTTCTACAATTATCTTATTTACCTATTATTATTATTACTTATCTTGTCTGTATGCACTTTTTTGTTCAAACTTTCTTTTGCACTAAACTAACTGCCTGGAGCTTTTGAGCAGTTTCTCAAACATGTGTGAATGAAACAAAACACAGTCCCAGGTATGTTTTTGAGGTCAATTTTGTATAATATAGAACCTTTAAAAACTGCATATAATATTTTAAAAAGAGAGATACGCTTTTATTTGCTATAATTCTATATAACATCTATGAATCATTCTGTTATAATTTAGGCATTTAAATTGCAAAATTGATCTAAAATGACTTAGTAAAAGAAATAACATTATCACAAAGTCCCAGACTGCTGAATTATGCTGTCAGCCCCTCGTATATATGGATAGCCTCAGATTACAATTTGTGTAACAATGACATCTTGAATACAGGATAATAAAGATTACCCAAACATGCATGAATCGCTCCAAATACAACATCGAGAGGGTAACTGAGGAAAAAGAAAAACCTATATAACAAGCTCTGAAAAGTCCATTTTGTATAATAGATCTGCTTTAACTACTCTGCTATTCTGAAAATATTCTGCAAGTATTATTGTAACAAATGTAAAGACGTATTGTTTGTTTACTAATTATGTTTTCATGTAGCTTTAGAAATTCAGAAAACTATCTTCATTAGCCTTGAAATAAACCCATTGTTCATACAGCAAATCTTATAAAAGCACTTTTCAAATCTGGGCCCAAACTGACAGATCCTCCACTGTACTAGTTTGGTATTTTCCAATGAAAGGAGCTGAATTGTCACTGTATAACTACTTAACCCTGGTGCCCTCCCACAAAGCCTCCCTCCCACCCATGGCAATCCCAATAAAAGCCTGGATTATTTTTATAACCCAAACTTATGGCTGCTGACTTTACAAGCCCTACCCCAGATCCACAGTGAGGCGGAGAGGAGGAGGAGGAGGAGGAGGAGAGCAGGGATTAGCAGAGAAAAAAAGACCAGGTCAAAACTGTCTCGGAGAATTCAAAAGGGCAACAAATCCATAAAATATCAATGAGACCTTGACTGCCAACAGGAAAAATAAACCTTTATTCTTTCTGTTTGGAGCCTTTATTGCAGAAAATGTAAAAAACTTTTTCTTTCTTTGCTCATATTTCAAGCTACTTCAAAGGTTTATTTACTCAAAAAAACATGGAGATGCTATTTGCGTGAAAAGATGCTATTGTACTTCTCTTGTCACTACTACTTTCTTTACCACTGATACTACAACTACTGCAACAGATTAGCTTCCACTATTTCTAAAAACAAAATACATGTGTTACAACCAGGCCCGTCAACAGAAATGTGGACCTGATTACAATTTATTACTACCTTTACTACTAGAATTACTACTGCAAAGAGACTGCCAGAGAACCCTACCCCACCGACCTACACCAGGATGCACCTCCAACCACATGTCCCTAACCATTTGTGTTAGTTTACAAATTAATTACAGTGTCTATGAGTTGTTTTTTTTAGTTTGCTATTTTAAAAAAAATCTTATTTCAATAGTTAATCTGCACTTCAAAGACTGTACATTTAATCCCTAATATATTTCTTTCAAATGAGCGTCCTAATTTGAAAGAGTCTTAGTGTTGTCTCTGCTTGCAAAGGGATATTAGCAGATTAAAACATCTTCTCACAAAAGCATATTTAATAAAAGCATTTAACGGACCCTCCACCAGAAAAGTTACACAATCCACCTTTAAGGTTAGAAAATGGGTTTTAATCTTTAAAGTCAGTTTTGCATTTTACATTGGACTTTGGGGTCTTTTGGCATGGACCTTGTTTGTTTACTTTTAGCGCTACTTCAGGTGGATGTCAGTCAGATCCCTCTTAAGAGACTATACCTGCAAATGCTCAGTTGCACACCCAGTTGCACACCAAAAATCAGATCATTATACAATTACTGAAATGTCACGTCAACAATTAAATCTGGTGTGAGTAGTCTGATTTCTGATTGTTCATACCTGTGCAAGTTTTGAAAAAGAAATCATTCAAAAAAGGCAAAATATTGAGGCAAGACAACATTGTTTTAAAATTGCACTTTGCCTTCCAAACACAGTTACTACAGTTACTCTAAAAATCAACTGTCACATGTCACACGTTTTTACTGAACAGATTTGTTTTGTGCATGTTAACTAGGATTGTCAAAATGATCGAAATCAGATAACAGATACTAAATCTAGCATCAAAACTAGATACTCATTTGAGCAGGTATCGATACTAAAAAAATCACATTCACAGGACGAAAATGAACCTTTCCTGAGCTGTATCAGAACAAGTACCGTATTTTCCGCACTATAAGGCGCACCTAAAAGCCTTCAATTTCTCAAAAGCCGACAGTGTGCCTTATTACCCGTTGCGCCTTATATATGGATCAATATTGGTTAATCATGGCTACCGTAGTCAGCCACTACTGTAGCTTCTATTCTATGCGCCATATATATGAAAACAGTTTTAAAATAGGCCATTCATTGAAGGTGTGCCTTATAATCCGACGCGCCTTATAGTGCGAAAAATAGGGTATAAGACCACATAAATAATAATACATTCCATTTATATAGCGTTTTACAATAACACACAGACAGATTAAAGGTCCCATGGCATGAAATTTTCACTTTCTGAGGTTTTTGAACGTTAATGTGAACTCCCCTACCCTGTTTACCCCCCCCCCCCCCATGGCTAAAAGTTGTGAAATGTCTAAACTGAGCATTTGTGGTCCTTTTCTGCGTTAGAAAAAAACACAGCTCAAACGGGCGATTCTGAACAAGGGAACTATGTGACGTCACATCGAAAAATGCAGTTCCACCCCCCATCTGGATGTCTACCCACCGTCTCTGTTAATCACGCCCAGAGAGTTTGGATCGCGAATGAGCTACACAATGCGAAATGCGTTTTTTTATTTGCCTGGAGGCACGTGTGAGTGTTTCTAGGCTCGGAAGTCCTTTATCTGAGCCTGTGGACATCTGAAACAGCAGTGGTTTAATTTTATTTTCTGTGAAAATGTGTTTTTTTCATTGAAATGCCTTCCTCCGCGCTTACACACGTGGAAGTGGGTCACAGAGCTCTCACCTATCTCTGTCCTTCTCATTTGCATTCAAGCAACAATGCCCAGAATGAGGTGTTCAGAGAGTTATTTTTTGACTCTGACTGTGTACATGTGTCTTTCTCATGCACTGAGTGTTGCTTTTGAAGAAGGATTCATTTACAGTACAGGGGGTCCTCGGGTTACGACGCTGATCCGTTCTTAAGACGCGTCGTAACCCGAATTTCGTCGTAAGTCGGATTTTGCCTTTGATCTTCCAACCAAAGCACCAATAACCTTTCCATCTCAATAATTAGACCACTACACTGCTTGGTTATCACTGCCGCTTTCATAGGAGCAGATCAGAGCCCACATAAGGTACTTCCGCTCACATTGGGCACGCACACGAGGCTGTCTTCTTCTCCCTACAACCACAACAGAGCGTATTCTTCCGCCGTGTGCTGCGCGCCGTTCGCGTTTGTTTACATCTCTTACCACGCTAAACCGCGTAAGACGGAATAATGCGTAATATATATATATAATGGGGGCGCGTTCGTAACCACGAAACGTCGTAAGTCGAGACCGTCGTAACCTGAGGACCCCCTGTATTAGGGAACCATTAAGGCACCATATAAAAGCATCAAGAAGTACCATGTCATGGGACCTTTAAACAGAAATGTTTTGAGAAGTGATTTGAATCGATCAGTGGAAACAGTTTGTGTGGAGGGAGCATGTTCCAGAGTGGACGGGCCTGGACACAGAAGGCTCTGTCTCCCACTATCTGGATGACTGAGGGATTACACAGATAAGACTGCATGGTAATATAAAATAAAGTACTATGATTTAATGTTGAAAATGACAGTCTATTGCAGACATGGGCAAACTACGGCCCAGGGGCCATATGCGGCCCGTTAAGCTTTTTAATCCGGCTCGCCGAACTTGAAGAAATTATATTAATAAACCTTGTTATTAATGTTTTAATGTTTTAATTTCCCTGCAATTCTGGCGTTTTCCAATAGCTGTCGCACTACATACACTCAACAAAAATATAAACGCAACACTTTTGTTTTTGCTCCCATTTTTCTTGAGATGGACCCAAAGATCCAAAATTCACTCCAGATACACAACACTACCATTTCTCTCAAACATTGTTCACAAATCTGTCCAAATGTGTGACAGCGAGCACCTCTGCCCCGCCGAGACAATCCACCCCACCTCACAGGTGTGTCACATCAAGATGCCGATCCGACATCATGACCAGTGCACAGGTGCACCCCAGACTGCCCACAATAAAAGGCCACCCCGAAATGTGCATTTTTTTTTTTGCTTTATTGGGGGTCTGGGGACTCAGAACCAGTCAGTATCTGGTGTGACCACCATTTGCCTCATGCAGTGCAACACGTCTTCTTCGCATAGAGTTTATCAGATTGTCAATTGTGGCCTGTGGAATGTTGGTCCACTCCTCTTCAAAGGCTGTTATGGACGAAGAACACAGGTGCATTTAAATGATGGCATTTTGAATGCACAGAGATACCGTGATGAGATCCTGAGGCCCATTGTTGTGCCATACATCCATGAACATCACCTCATGTTTCAGCAAGATAATGCACGGCCCCATGTTGCAAGGATCTGTACACAATTCTTGGAAGCTGAAAATGTCCCAGTTCTTGCATGGCCAGCATACTCACCGGACATGTCACCCACTGAGCATGTTTGGGATGTGCTTGACCGGCGTATACGACAGCGTGTACCAGCTCCCACTAATATCCAGCAACTTCACACAGCCGTTGAAGAGGAGTGGACCAACATTCCACAGGCCACAATTGACAATCTGATCAATTCTATGCGAAGAAGATGTGTTGCACTGCATGAGGCAAATGGTGGTCACACCAGATACTGACTGGTTCTGAGTCCCCAGACCCCCAATAAAGCAAAAAAAAAAAAAATGCACATTTCGGGGTGGCCTTTTATTGTGGGCAGTCTGGGGCACACCTGTGCACTGGTCATGATGTCGGATCGGCATCTTGATGTGGCGCACCTGTGAGGTGGGGTGGATTGTCTCAGTGGGGCAGAGGTGCTCGCTGTCACACATTTGGACAGATTTGTGAACAATGTTTGAGAGAAATGGTAGTGTTGTGTATCTGGAGTGAATTTTGGATCTTTGGGTCCATCTCAGGAAAAATGGGAGCAAAAACAAAAGTGTTCCGTTTATATTTTTGTTGAGTATACATTGATCTTTGTTGAGGTGCAGCATTTTGCTCCCCGTTGGTGCTTTACTCTTTGACCCCTCAGCCCTCCTGTAAAGATGAGCGGAGCTAAGAAAAGAAAAGTGGACAGAGAATGTCGAGTGTTTAATAAGGAGTGGACAAGTAAATATTTTTTCACCGAATACTTATCAGCTGCTGTATGCCAAGAGACTGTAACGTTTTTAAAGAATATCAGCCGTCACTTTGCCACAAATCAGTCAACGAAAGAATGAAAGAACCTGAAGGAGAACAGAACTTTCAGTGCTTTAAAATAGTAACTGTTAGTAATTAAAAAAAAGCTGTATTTTATTAATTACATTTTCTGTGTCATGTGAGTCATTTTGATAAATAGCTAAATACCGTGGAACTTGAAAGATGGACATTTTGTTGTAATGCTTTTGTTCATTTTTAATTGAAAGAACGCACATGTTATTTTTTGCTCTTATGAGGTGGATTACCAAAACACTAAATCCAGCTGCTCCTGGTCTGGCCCTTCTGTCAAATTTTAGAACCCTTTGTGGCCCATGAGTCAAAAAGTTTACCCACCCCTGATCTATTGTCTAAATAAGTGTGTGTTTTATTACAATCATGGTATCAGAATTAGTATCTATTCTATTGATAGTATTAAGTTGAGTCCTTGGTACTCAAATTGAGATTGAATTTTTTATATTATGACAACTCTAATGCAAACATATAAACAATCTGATCTATATTGGAACAAGTTTGTGGTTCATATACCGTAAGGTAATGAAAAGTCTGCTTGAGAGCAAAAGCACATATTTTTCAAAAGATAAAACTGAATAAATACAGTAAAAACTATCTAGCAATTCTTCGAAGCCAAGGGTCAAACCATTGCAGAGCGGTCTCACACAGAGACAAGAATTGAATTGCAGAGAAGGGGCTTGTCATAAATTCAGACCCACTTCAACCTCACAGTGAAATGCTGCTTTTAATATCAGCTCCTTTTATTAAATTACCATGAAACCTCTGACAACTTTTCAACAGATTCATTCTTTATCCATTCCAGCGATTTCACTGCACGCCATGAAAGCATTTTCCAAGGATTAATTGAAGTAAGTGAACAGACTTGAGGAGCATTAGACAAATTCTAGGCTTTCCCTGACTTTTACCAGTGCTGTTGTAGGTAATGCATGGCCTATTAAAAATATCTGAACACATCAATGCATTTATAGATTAGAAGAATTACTTAACGGTCCTATATAAATGCTGCAAAATGGATTCTTGTGAGCTTTAAGCCATGTTAGAAGGTTGTTACATCATCAAAAACAACCTTTAACATGAACTGTTTTTCTATTTCACAGTTTTTCCTCCCATGGTTTTTCATTGTTGTTCTGTTTATTCTGTACAGTTTATCTTTGTTCTCAGCCAAGTATATTTTATTAAAGGAGAATTAAAGTTTTTTTTTTTTTTTACAATCTGAGCCTTATTTAGGTAATAAAACAAGTTGTTTTACTCACCCATAGCACTTTGGTGTCATATGGAGCACTTCCAGAGATATTTTAGATTAGCGATAGCCGTAGTGCTAATATATGCCCCACGCATATAATATATGCCCCGAGCGGTCTCCAAATAACACAAACCTTAGCACTTTTCAAATCATAGAAGCCCGATGTCTTAGTCTACGCTTTCGTTTGAGTCAAAAGTGGCCTGTAATCCGAGATTTATCCATAGTTTACAGGGATAAATCTTTGCGTTTCATGTTTGGGTCCCGGGCGCTGAGAAATAAGCTGTGACTCCGCACATGCGCACTGGCCTCCTCATCTACTCGAAACTATGGATAAATCTCGGCTTACAGGCCACTTTTGACTCAAACGAAAGTGTAGACTAAGACATTGAGCTTCTACGATTTGAAAAGTGCTAAAGTTTGTATTATTTGGAGACCGCTCGGGGCATATACTACATGCTTGGGGCATATATTAGCGCTACAGCTATCGCTAATCTAAAACATCTCTGGAAGTGCTCCATATGACACCAAAGTGCTATGGGTGAGTAAAACAACTTGTTTTATTACTGAAATAAGGCTCAGATTGTAAAAAAAACGTTAATTCTCCTTTAACGCCTATTGTATGAATGCCTTTTATTTGATCACAGTTTATACTTGCTTGCTTGCTTTGCATTATCATTTCTGGTTTGTGAATTTTGCTCACTGACAATTACAGTCAAACTTTTCTGATTCTGTTTTGACTAAAAGTACATCATTACTACTACATTTGACTTGTATACTACTCACTACAGCAATTTAAACTCACACAAAACTTACAGCTAGTCCGTTTGAAATATACAGTATTTGAGAAACTACAAAAAAACGTGGAAAATGCTATTCCTGTTTTGAAGTTATTCACGATGTGCGCCGTCTCCTTTAACATGACCTCAGTGCTCTACCCTGCACTTATCCTTAAAGATTGGGGCAGAACTTCATTTCCTTCCTCCCTGATAAAAATCAAAGTTGAAGGAAAATGTCCTCCAGGCGATCTAAGTCTTCTTCTACTGCGTCTGTTTGCACCCATCCCGGCTCTGACTAATTCTGTACAAATGAATCCACACATCTGATGATTCTGGTGGTGTGTGGAATTTACCTCGTGGACTATCACTTTAATCTTCTACTTTAAGAGAAGAGAAGAAGTGAAATGGGAACTTGTTTTAGTTCATGGTTGCGTGGCACCTACAAGTGTTAAGAAGTATGAATTTGAGTGCATATACAACAATTACTAATACAATTACGAGATACTACTTCTGAAAACTTATTTTCCACTTCTACTAGCTGCTACTCACTAATACTATTCTACTACTACTACTACTACTACTTCAAAAACAACTAGTACAACTAATATATACTAACTACAACAACTAGTAACTATAACTTACAACTTATTACTACATGTACAACTTAATACTAACTGATACTAGTACTTCTAATAGTTACCACTACTACTTTCTACTACTTTAATCTTTTACTTTAAGAGAGAAGATCATAGAAAAGTAATAAGTGGTGTTACAGTGGTACTGAGACGGTAACTTGTTTTAGTTCATGGTTGGGTGGCACTTACAAGTACAGGTACAAGTGCATACTACAACAAGTACTACTACAACTACTAGATACTACTTCTGACAATGTATTGCCACTTCTACTAGCTACTACTCACTAATACTATTGCGCTAGTTAGTACTACTATTACCTTTTTCTACCTACTACCACCTTCTACTTCCTACTACTTCTACTCCTACTCTTACTACTACTATTACTACTACTACTTCAAAAACTACAACTAATCTATATTAACTACTACCAGTAGTAACTATAACTGACAACTTATTACTACTTTTGAACTTACTGACACTACTAGTAACTGATACTACTAATACTTCTAGATACTACTACCACCTGTACTACTTCATTCTATTTCTTCCTAATACTACTACTTCCTACTACTCCCAATTACAACTTTTATTATTACCAATACTAGTTAAAGGGACAGTGTGATTTTTACCCGTTAATTACTGAAATTGAAGATACCCATTCAAAAATACATTGTTTTCCAAGCCTTTTCACTTCCATCATGAAATCAAAGTATTCTTTTGGACTTAGATATAGTCACATAAAAGGGGGATCTTCCCCATGCAGAGGCAACCATTTTGAATATGAGAGCCGCAGAAGGACATTTGGGCTCCGCCTTCGCCTTCGGCAAGGCTCGTGGTTTTGGGTAAACAACACAAGCATGCTGCCGGATCAGACTCATAATGGATCTAACACGTGTTTTGGACTAAATTGTTTTACTGGATTTTATTCGTTGGATCCTTACGGACAAATTGAGAGCAAGTTTATGGTGAAATACAGAGTTTGACCTGTGCAAAGCATTCTAAGGTAAGCTAACCTCGTTTTGTGCTTTTCCGTATAAAAGCCCCATGTGCTCTGGGAGTGTTTGTTGTGCAGGGAAATGAATTGCATAGTCAAAAAGAGGAGACTGTAAGGTTTCATTTGATGTGTAGAGTGTCATGGTACATGATCGGGAATGTGTGTTTTCATGAGAAAAAAAAACAAAAACGGGACCGCGCGGCTTGTGCACGCGCCCGGGTGACCCTCGAGGTCTGCCATAGCTAAAACAGAAAGTGCAATAGCACCATCCACCTATGCGCCACGAATCCTACACACTGGGGCTTTAACCAAACTTTTGCTAATTAACTACTAGTACAGCTCTATTTGTAATTACTACTACCATTACCTCTACTACTGCCTACTACTACTTCTTCCCTACTTCCAATTACTTCCACCTACTTCCAACTACTACTACTACTACTACTTCTACAACTATGACTGATGATACAGTACTAAAACTGCAGATAGCCAAAGTTTCTTCAAGTTTCGAGTGGCCTTATTTTGAATGGAGTCATCAGTAATCATTGCAAGCCCACTGTGGGCGCGGAGCAGACCTGGGATCTGTGTTTTGGTCCGAGGGGGGGGGGTCCCGCTGCAGCGTCAGCATGTGTGCAGTAATGTGATAGTTCAGAGCCAGCCAGCCACACAAAGAAAACATGAACCAGCCTGAACAAACCCGCACACTATAAGAGCCGAGGAGAGAGGAGTGGGGGAGGAGCAGCAGACTCATGATCCAGCACAGAGTCACACGAGGCGACCAGGCCGACCGGGCTCCTCAGAAACACCACACTACGCCCGGGTTTCTGGCACAGATCTGTGTTTCTGTGTACTATTCACTTTATCACATCAAACTTCTGTTGATTGGTATATGTCATATCATTATATATTACTACTACTACTACTACTACTACTACTACTACTACTACTCTATGAAATACTACTACTACTACTACTCTATGAAATACTACTACTACTACTACTACTACTACTACTACTACTACTACTACTACTACTACTCTATGAAATACTACTACTCCTACTCCTACTCTATGAAATACTACTACTACTACTACCACTACTACTACTACTACTACTCTATGAAATACTACTACTTCTACTACTCCTACTCTATGAAATACTACTACTGCTGCTACTACTACTACTACTACTACTACTACTACTACTACTACTCTATGAAATACTACTACTACTACTACTACTACTACTACTACTACTACTACTACTACTACTACTACTGCTCCCACTACTACTACTCCTACTCTATGAAATACTACTACTACTACTACTACTACTACTACTACTCCTCCTCTATGAAATACTACTACTACTACTCCTACTCTATGAAATACTACTACTACTACTGTTCTATGAACTACTACTACTACTACTACTCCTACTCTATAAATACTACTACTACTTCTACTACTACTACTCTATGAAATACTACTACTACTACTACTACTACTACTACTCCTCTATGAACTACTACTACTACTACTACTACTACTACTACTACTACTACTACTACTACTACTCTACAAATATTACTACTACTTCTACTAGTCTATGAATACTACTACTACTACTACTACTACTACTACTACTACTACTATATGAATACTACAACTACGACTACTACTACAACTGTATGAATACTACTATGAATACTTCTACTACTATGAATACTACTACGCATACTATTGTGCATACTACTACGAATACTACCATATGAATACTACCATAACAACATAATTTACGGGCTCAGCCTGGTTTAGATCCAGAGTGACACTGTATCTCTCATACATGACACACAGACAGTGGCTCCCTCGTTTCTGCATCACTCGAGGAAAAACAAAGACTAAAGCACAACACTGCCCACTCCAGTCCATCTTTCCCACAATCAGGGAATAATTTAGCTCCATTTTATTGAGTGACATGAATCTAGGGAGCTCACTGGTCACATCATTCACATTAGAAAATAAAAATTATCTTACCTCAGATTAGCAGAGTTTAGTGCTTTACTCACTGATTCTGCAAAAATCCTGATTTTTTTTTTCCCCAATACAGACAGACCATGCATGTCTGGTTGGTTAATCCACCTGTCAATCACGCCCATCTGACTCATATCTTCATTCAAAGTATTAAAGAAGTGTGTATTCTGGACCTTAGGTAAGTTTAGAGGTGGACTTTGTAGCTTCAAGGTTGAGTATCTATAACCACAGATTTTAATGCTTTGCCAGGAATGTTCTACAGGTGTTTCCCAACTTTTTTTGTCTTGTGTACCCCCTGAGCCTTTTTGTCATACCTCGAGTACCCCCTCACTCATACGTGTTGATAATTCTCCAATAGTAGAACGAGACACAACGGATTATTAAATGAAAATCATTTTTATTTCATCTCCTTAATTTAAAATTTTAATTCTCAGGCATTTTCTCTGTTTTCTTTAAAGGTCCTATGGCATGAAATTTTCACTTTCTGAGGTTTTTGAACGTTAATGTGAGCTCCCCTACCCTGTTTAGGCCCCCCCCCCATGGCTAAAAGTTGCAAAATGTCTAAACTGAGCATTTGCGGTCCTTTTCTGCGTTACACAAAACCAGTGTTGAAACGGGCGAGTTCGGACAAGGCACCTTTTTGACGTCAGATCGGCAAATGCAGCTCCAGCCCCTCCCTCTGTCTCCGCTCAGCGTCCCTGTATATCCCGCCCATAGAGTTTGGACTGTGAATGCGAAATGCGTTTTTTTATTTGCCTGGAGGCACGTCCGAGTGTTTCTAGGCTCGCAAGTCCCTTACCCGACCCTCTGGACCTCTGAAAGAAGGACCGGAAGAGAGGAGACAGAGCTGCGCCGAGCTGCGCCGAGCTGCGGGGGAAACCCGCCCCCCCGCTCCTTAGCCAATCTCTCTGTCCTTCTCATTTGCAGTGAAGCAGCAACACCCACAATAAAGCATTTTAGACACATAT
The DNA here is from genome assembly GCA_036785185.1 of Paratrypauchen microcephalus. NCBI lineage: Eukaryota > Metazoa > Chordata > Actinopteri > Gobiiformes > Gobiidae > Paratrypauchen > Paratrypauchen microcephalus. The sequence goes on along the minus strand of JAVJIX010000090.1, from coordinate 999,628 downwards.
CTAGCCTCATGAAGACTGTCAGAGTCATATCTCATGCAGTGAGTGTTGATTTTGAAGAAGGATTCATTTACAGTATTAGGGAACCATTAAGGAGCCATATAAAAGCATCAAGAAGTACCATGTCATGGGATCTTTAACTCAAATTTACTCAAATTAGAATACAAAAAAAAAAAAAAAAAATCTCCCCCTGCGCCTGACAGCGACACTGCCGAGTACCCCCTGCAATGTGCTCGCGTACCCCTAGGGGTACTTGTACCCATCCATCCATCCATTTTCTTCCGCTTATCCGCGGGGGCAACAGTCTAAGCAGGGACTCCCAGACTTCCTTCACCCCGGACACTTCCTCCAGCTCCTCTGGGGGGACCCCAAGGCGTTCCCAGGCCAGCCGGGAGACATAGTCCCTCCAGCGGGTCCTGGGTCTTCCCCGGGGCCTCCTCCCGGTGGGACATGCCCGGAACACCTCCCGAGGGAGGCGACCAGGAGGCATCCGGAACAGATGCCCGAGCCACCTCAGCTGGCTCCTCTCCACGTGGAGAAGCAGCGGCTCTACTCCGAGCCCCTCCCGTGTGACTGAGCTCCTCATCCTATCTCCAAGGGTGCGCCCAGCCACTCTGCGGAGGAAACTCATTTCGGCCGCTTGTATCCACGATCTCGTCCTTTCGGTCATTACCCAAAGCTCATGACCATAGGTGAGGGTAGGAACGTAGATTGACCGGTAAATTGAGAGCTTCGCCTTTTGGCTCAGCTCCCTCTTCACCACAACGGTCCGGTACAACGACCGCATCACTGCCGACGCTGCACCGATCCGCCTGTCAATCTCACGCTCCATCCTCCCCTCACTCGTGAACAAGACCCCGAGATACTTGAACTCCTCCACTTGAGGCAAGGACTCTCCACCCACCCAGAGAGGGCAAACCACCTTTTTACGGTCGAGAACCATGGCCTCGGATTTGGAGGAGCTGATCCCCATCCCAGCCGCTTCACACTCGGCTGCGAACCGCCCCAGTGCACATTGGAGGTCCCGGTTTGATGAAGCCATCAGGACAACATCATCTGCAAACAGCAGAGATGAGATCCTGTGGTTCCCAAACCGGATCCCCTCCTGCCCCTGACTGCGCCTAGAAATTCTGTCCATAAATATAATGAATAGAACCGGTGACAAAGGGCAGCCCTGGCGGAGTCCAACATGCACCGGAAACAGGTCCGACTTACTACCGGTAATGCGAACACAGCTCCTGCTCCGGTCATACAGGGACCAAACAGCCCTTAGCAAAGGGCCCCGAACCCCGTACTCCCAGAGCACCCTCCACAGGACCCCACGAGGGACACGGTCGAATGCCTTCTCCAGATCCACAAAGCACATGTGGACTGGTTGGGCAAACTCCCATGCACCCTCGAGCACCCGATGGAGAGTATAGAGCTGGTCCAGTGTTCCCCGGCCGGGACGAAAACCACACTGCTCCTCCTGAATCCGAGGTTCGACTATCGGTCGAATTCTCCTCTCCAGCACCCTGGAATAGACCTTACCGGGAAGGCTGAGGAGTGTGATTCCCCGACAAGTACCAGGGGTACATTTATTTAATTTGAGTGTTTTAACGGAAAAAAAACAAAAAACAACAACAACAAAAAAACAGAAGAATATATTGGTGGGGTTCCATCAGCCACGAGCTTTACTCCATGAAGATAAGCTTAATACCATACTGTAGAACAAAGCAATAGCATCTCCATGGTAACAAGAAGACGGTGAACCCTCCACCAGAAAGTTACATATTGCTCCTTTACGGTTGCATTTACACTTTGGGTTTAGTCCCAATGAAGACTTGGTTCAGTTCTGTTCTAGTTATGTTTTGGCCAGGGTCAAGTCCAGGTTTAGTTCGAGGAGGAGCTTGGAGTAGAGCCACTGCCCCTTCACGACAATGACTCTGCTGAGGTCTGCTAGAATAATATGAGCTACTCACTCCATAGAGCTTCATTATATTTTGAGACAGGCCCAGGTTCAGTTCACCTCAGTTGTTTTGAAATGGTCTACTGAACTTTGCTGATATTTACGATGGGAAGTATGCTTTATGGGGCAATAGTGGAGAAAGAAATCCTGCTCATAAAAGCCTGCTGTGCTGAACTTTCACGCAATATATATATAAGTTTGGGAGTATATAGAAAGTTATAGTACATATGTGATACTGGTACTACTTCCTCTGCTCAGTGAGGAGAGGAAACCTGAGAAATCTGAAGCTGTAGAATGAGAAAAGTTATTGTATCATAAAATATATAGACTTGCATCAGCTGCACATTTAGTAAAGCGTGTTTTTCAATGAGCTTTCCTTGTTTTGTTATATTATTGTCTTCATTTTTTTTTTTTTTTTTTGAAAAAGTACAGATAAAATCAAATATGTAAGTCTATTAAACTACTACCACCACTACTACAATATTACAAAATCCAGTACTACTTTTAGGGCTACAGCCACTACTACTTTTACTACTAATACTAATATGACGACTAATACTACTTCTAGACCTTCAACTACAACTTTTTTACTACTATTACCTACTTAATAATACCACTACCAGAACATACTACTACTTGTACTACTACAACTTACTACATACAACAAACTACTACTACATACAACATACTAATACTGTTACTATATACTACTATACTACTATAGACTATTACTGTATACTACTACTACATAATACATACAACTACTACAACTACTACTACTGCTACTACTACTACAACATTACTACTACTATTGCTTTTAATTGAAAAAGTTTGTCTATTAAATCAGTCACGTGAATGTTTAAAATGTACTTTACTAAAACGTTCTTCAGGACTCACAGTCACAGCCATGAGTGTAGTCAAACAGGCTTTTTTTGGATAAGTTTAGATGAGTTGTTTTTTTTTTTTTTTTTTTGATTCTCGGTTTTACTCGGAGGTGAACGTGGCAGTGCTGGCAGCTCCAGATGTGAGCCGGGGGGAGGGGGAGGGCAAGGAGGGGGTGTTGGGGGGGTAAGGGGGCGGGGAGCTGGTGTAGTAGTCCAGGACAGATGTGTTTAGGCTGGCAGCGAGAGAGAGGGGGAGGGGGCAGGAACAGACAGAATTGAATTTATTCTACACAAGTCAGCGTGTACATTTAAGGGAGAAAGACGTGTTTTTTTCTTTTTTTTTTCTTAATTCAGGAGTAGAACTACAATGTCCATGAAGTTTTTTCTTCTGGGTGGCGGCACGGTGGCTGAGTGGCTAGCACTGACGCTTCACAGCAAGAAGGTTCTGGGTTCGATCCCCGTGTGGCATGTTGGTATGGCCGTAAGATATGGGTCGCCAGAGCCTTTCTGTGTGGAGTTTGCATGTTCTCCCCGTGTCTGGGTGGGTTTTTGGAGATGGTCCCCGGGCGCAGTAATGTGCTGCCCACTGCTCCTAATAACAGGATGGGTTAAATGCAGAGAAGAATTTCTCCTGTATGAGATCAATAAAGTCACTTCTTCTTATTGTTACTTTGCAGCTGATGTCATCAATATTCCCTGGGGGTGTGATACTAACTGTAGGCACTGCTCCGTCTGAGGCTTTTTTAGACTTTAAATTAGGCCACAAAGAACAGGTGAGCTGATTTTGTACTGTTAAACAAGTGCCTCTCAAATAACCAAATTTTATCTTAAATCATTACAGCATATTTTGGGTCTGAAGGTGCTCTATAATTTTGAATATGTTTAGTTTGGCATTAAACCTTATTAAATTACATTGCATGTATTATTTTTGCTAAAATAATACCTTGAAAAACATGCATTCAAGTGAGCAGGATCGCCGCTACATATCTGATCTATAACTTGTCACCTATTTGTTTCCATGGAGATAGAAGAGTTTAGTAACGTACAGTGTACTACTGATCCTTTAACATGATCAACTGTTTTGTAGGACTTTTCCAGTGAAGTAGAACTCCTCTTAGCCTTGAAGGGCTCATATTATACTATTTTCTAATCTGTGTTATATCCTCCTGGGACCTGAAGAAAAAAACTGAATTATTATTATTTTAATTTTCTATTTGGAGGTAAATGAACACCTTAGCATTTACATTTTGTTAATTTTATTTGTATTCATAGTAATATTCGTAACGTGTCCTGCGTAATGGACGTCAGGGACATTTTGGTGTTAAATCCATGTGAAGTTAACAACCTCACAAAAACTTTTTTTTTTTTTTTTGACGACCAACATCTCTGACAAGCTTCTACAGTCACGTCAAATAGTTTTTAGTCTCCCTTTTAATTTCTTATTTATGTATTTATTTCTTTGAGTATTTTTTAAAATTTATTTTTATGTATTATTTATTTTGTAGTCATTTATTTATTTATTTTTATTTATTTATTTTAGTATTTATTTTAAAATTTATTTTTATGTACTGTATTATTTATTTTCTATTTATTTATTTGTATTTATTTATTTATTATTTTTATTTATTTTTATTTTTTATATATTATTTATTTTATATTTATTTCTATTTATTTATTTTAGTATTTTTTTTTTTTATTTATAGTCATTTTTATGTATTATTTATTTTGACAGACCGGTTAACTCAATGTCCACTATAAAGGACACAAATGAATGGGCGGGTCTCAGGAGGATAATGTTTCCTCATCAAAAACACACCTGAGGGGTATTCCACGAAAGCTACTAAGCGCAAAGCCCGGCTTTATTCGTCAGTTGGCGCTAGTTTAAGTGAGAGTTCGGTTCCACGACGCTCGCTAAACTTAGTTCCCGCTGAGTTACTGGGACAACATGGTCTTAGCAGATAGTCTGGTCGCGGGCTGGCTAAAGTTGTGTCTTAGTCAGACCGTGTCGCAGAGAATACGTACCTGACGTAAACAGAGTGTCAAACAAACAGTTCCGCACACCTCCCGCATGAGTATCTGTGTTGTCCGAAAACAATATCAGCAAAAAAAGAAATTACCTTACGTTCTTGGTTCTTGACAATTCTCCGGTAATCTAAACATATGCTTTTGAACCGCTGTCTTTACGACATTAACATATAGAAGAATTCCAGAGGTAGCTTAGAGAAAGGCTTTGGTCAAGTGGTTATGTGCTTTGGCTCTCATATGGGCGGGCCAGGTTCGATTGACCTATTAATGCCCAAGTCAAATTTGAGTTAAATTTTCACACATTTATATTTGCAACATATTACAGAAATGGAAATGAATTTAACCTACAATTATTGTTATCATCACATAACTTATATCAGTTGGGCCTAACATCACTCTCACATGACGACATTGACACTTTATATTTTATGTGACATCTCTATCAAAGAATACAGTTAAAGGTAACCTTTACTTTTAAAACAAAATGTAGCCAAATAACAGGCACACTCCATGATGCAACATTTCAATGATTCAACAAATTTGCTTCAGAGATGCTGTGCAAGCCTTTTTAATGAAATCCTATTTATCAATTTCCATCAATAGGCATAAAACAATAAAAGACATTAGGTATGACATTCTGGAGTGAGGCCACTGCTGGAGGACTACTGAGGGTCAGGCAAGGCACTGCTGGAGGACTGTTGAGGAGGGTCCAAGTGTACGCCATCTTCAGTAACTAGAACACAAGCATACTATTAAAATATACAAATGCTTGGATCACAGCTGAGGCAAGCAGTAGCCTAGAGAATAGCTTGAATATACTCTTCACAAGAACTCGCAGGAAGGATCTTTGATGGGGTCTCTCCTTCAATTACCTCCACCAGTGGAGTTTAGGGCCAGTGCCAGCTCCTCTGCAGGTGAAAGGTTTTGAGGGGGGCTCCCACATCCTGTGGCTTGGTAGCTACTGTTCATTTTAAATTAAATTAAGGTACCATTTCAACAGTATTACTAATTTCACTGAATAATAATATTAATTTTAGCCTACTTACCACTCTGCAAAATGTTATTATGCTATGTCTTTACCAGCAAAACAGTCCTCTTCACATTATTCCTGCTCAAAGACAAGATAACACAATTTAACGTATTAGTTGGAGCAAATACTTTTACACAGTAAGAATAAATTACAACTGACAAGACTGCTCTACAAATATATAATTATGCCATCAACTGCCTACCATGAGTATCGAACTCACAATCTCACACACCCCAGACAGTAACTTTTCCCCTGCACCACAGACCAGCGTTGACATTAATGGTGCAACGTCCAGCACTGTTATAGGACTTAACTTACGTATTTAAGCGCTCGGCGATCTTCTGCTACGCCATGTCTCTGGCCTTGGTTATTGCAAGTGCGTTGTAGAGTTCCAAAAGCAACTTCTGTTCTGTTGCGCTGAAATAATTGGCCCGAATCTTCGACATGATCGCGTTTTCGACAGTCGCTTGTTCAGGGCTTCTTACCTTCCCCGTGGACGCGCGGAGGCCCGGCCTGATTAGGCCAGACTGAGCTTAGCTCTGATTAGGCGCAGCTGAAATGCGTTTGTGGAACGGGTTCAGGCTTTTGTCTAAGTTGTGTCTCAGCCAGGCGAGAACTTAGCACTTAGTCGCGGCTAAGTTTAGCCACGTTTGTGGAATACCCCTCTGGAGTTGTGTTTTGTTTCATTCACACATGTTTAACACACAAATCCTGCATATTTACACTGACTTCTTCTCTGAAACTGAAAACACTCATGCAGTAATACAGAAAGTGCTCCGATATGTTGTTAAACTCCATACACCTTCATTAGAATCATTTGAATAATTTCAGCCCTGGAATTGTGCTAATTGTGCTAATGCATTTTGAGCTTTGCAGATGTAGACAAACGAATAATAAAGGATTACTCAAACATGTGTGATCATAACAAAACACAACTCAGGGTATGTCTTTAGGTAATGGCATTATAATATGGTTTAAAGCTCACAAGAGTAAGATTTGTGTAATATAGGACCTTTAACTGCTTCTTCCAGACACTTCCTGGTGCAGAGCTCATAACCCCCTTCGCAGTGGGCCTCTCCCTGGGGTAGATCCTGTGACTAGATCCCTCTCTCCACGTGATGACCGCTTTGTGCTGCTGAAGTTTTAAAACACAGACTGATACTGAAACAGAGCAGCCAGAGGGGAAAACTACACCAAATCAGATTCACTAGACTTTGTAGATTAGAAGCTTTGTGTTACTTTTCACTTTGAGTTGAAACAGCCACGTCAATTGTATTCTGTCCTGTTCAGGAGAATTATGAGCCTATAAAGTTTCAAGTGAGTGACAAGAAACCCTGTCAACAGCTAAAGTAGTTTAATTTAAGTTTATTTATTTATTACATTACTGAGTGCTATACTGTATGCACTTTATTTTTTACTACTTTCTAATTTTTATATATGTATCCTCAAATCAGGTGAAACATATTTCATATTTTTTCTTTTCTAAAGTATTCCATATATCTTGCTTCATGTACTATATCTACTATCTTCCATATAGTATATATGAAAGAGGTAGAAAGAGGTAAGGAAAAAAGTCAAAAGTTTGGACACACACTCTCATTCAGCATTTTTTTTTCTTACTAGTTTCTACATTTTAGAGACATACAGAAAACATCAGATATATGAAGCATGATGTATGCAATTATTTGGTAAAGGAAAAAATATATAAATAGCTGATATTTTTTTGTCAAAGCAAAGAGTGGCTATATACTTGATGTCTTCTGTATGTAAAACAAATGTAGAGGGTGAGCTCAAACTTTTGATTGGTAGTGTAAAGGTAAAGCATGTTCCTTAAGTGACAAACATATACTAGCACTCTCTCTCTGCAACTATTGAATTTACATATATTTTAAGAAAAGTGTTTCTCAGCGTCATCTGCCAAGAATACATAAAAGGGTTACTTTAGTGAATCTAAATTGGCAGCTGAAAGCCAAAGTGAAATGTTCATCAATGTTAATGGGGCTGTCCATTGTCCAGATCGTCCATCTTAAAGATGCATTCACACTTGTTAGTTGGCCTCAAATTAAGCCTATTTTAGTCCTGCATGTGGACTTGGTTTAGTCCTACACTATATTGCCAAAAGTATTCGCTCACCTGCCTTGACTCGCATATGAACTTAAGTGACATCCCATTCTTAATCCATAGGGCTTAATATGATGTCGGTCCACCCTTTGCAGCTATAGGAGCTTCAACTCTTCTGGGAAGGCTGTCCACAGGCTTTAGGAGTGTGTTTATAGGAATTTTTGACCACTCTTCCAGAAGTGCATTTGTCAGGTCACACACTGATGTTGGATGAGAAGGCCTGGCTCTCAGTCTCCGCTCTAATTCATCCCAAAGGTGTTCTAGGTGTTGAGGTCAGGACTCTGTGCAGGTCAGTCAAGTTCATCCACACCAAACGCTCTCATCCATGTCTTTATGGGACTTGCTTTGTGCACTGGTGCACAGTCATGCTGAAGAGGAAGGGGCCATCACCAAACTGTTCCCACAAAGTGGGGAGCATGGAAGTGTCCAAAATCGCTTGGTATGCTGAAAGATTCAGAGATTTCACTGGGCCTAAGGAGCCAAGACCAACCATAATCCCCCCTCCACCAAACTTTACACTTGGCACAATGCAGTCAGACAAGTACCGTTCTCCTGGCAACCACCAAACCCAGACTCATCCATCAGATTGCCAGATGGAGAAGCGCAATTCATCACTCCAAAAAACACGTATCCACTGCTTCCAGTGGTGGTGTGCTTTACACCACTGCATCCAATGCTTTGCATTGCACTTGGTGATGTATGGCTTGGATGCAGCAGCTCGGCCATGGAAACCCATTCCATGAAGCTCTCTACGTACTGTTCTGAAGCTAATCTGAAGGCCGCATGAAGTTTGGAGGTCTGTAGCGATTGAGTGGTGACCTCTAATTTTGTTGTGATGAATGTGCAAGTGAGAATGCATCCTAAGGCCCATAGTTGGTCCCCGCTTCCTCCTCAACATGAGGTACACATAAACTCAATCAACATTAGGCATACTATTTACACAGTAACACAATAAAGCAGAACAAATACCATGTCTAATTTAATGTATCCTTACACGTAATACTAATCTGAAGATGCTACATGCTGCCGCATTAAATCCAAGGTTGTCAAATGTATACAGTAAGTACCTGGATAATGAGTACTAAATCTAGTATTGAAACTACATACTAATTCACCTAGTATCAATACTGAAAGAAAATCACATCGACAGCAGAAACCTGGACATTTTGAATTATTTTAAGATAAGATAAGATAAGACTTTATTGATCTCACACAGGAGAAATTTACTTGCCACAGTAGCTCCAGGACAGTATGGACAAGAAAGAAAAGTGCATGCAGGCAAGGATGGAATAAAGTAAGAAATAATAAAAATAAGTAATAATAATAATAATAATAATAATAATAATAATAATAATAATAATAATAATAATAATAATAATAATAATAATACAAACATCAACAAGGAGCACATGGAAAAGAGGATATTGCATGTCTGGCCTATATAGTAGACTTATACAGTCTGATGGCGGTGGGGATGAAGGATCTGCAGTAGCGCTCCTTCTTGCACTGAGGGTGCCTCAGTCGGCTGCTGAAGGAGCTGCTCAGCTCCTCTACAGTCCGGTGCAGAGGGTGAGAGGTGTCGTCCATGATGGACGTGAATTTGGCCAGCACCCTCCTCTCAGCCACCTCCTCTACAGAGTCCAGAGGACAGCCCAGGACAGAGCTGGCCCTCCTGACCAGCTTATTGAGTCTCTTCCTGTCCCGTTCTGTGCTGCTCGGGGCCCAGCAGTCGACAGCGTAGAGGAGAGCAGAGGCCACCACAGAGTCATAAAAAGTCTTGAGCAGAGGCCTGCACACTCCAAAGGACCTCAGTCTCCTCACTCTCCAATCTTGATCTGGCCAGTATCAGAGCTAGTTAAAGACCACATGTTAAAATTATAGAAAGTACTCTTAAATTATGTTATATTGTATATTACTGCAGTCGAAATACAAAATTGGTATTAAGCCTTGTTCTTTGTATCAAAATTGCATTTGAAAGTGTAGTATTGTGACAACACTAAAATCTATACATTTTACTTCGCAGTTCAGCAGTGAAAGTCTATCTCCACTCAAACATAATAACATTCAGTATGGTACACAGGAGGTCTATGACATAACAGCTCCATGTGTCCTGTGCGTACTCCCGTAGACTGTATTAAAGCACATGTGTGGGGAGGGCACTGCTTTTCTATGAGGCAATATATTCAGTGAGCAGATTGTGGAGGGATCAGGTGGAGAGGAGAGACGGATCACGCAGATCGGCAATGTGAAAATGAACAAATCATACAGGGAATATGTGAGATAGTCCAAATATTACAATGAAAACCTCTCACATAAAAATTCAATATTTATAGACAGCATTTAAGAAAGAGAACAGGAGCAGCTAATTACCAATTGGAGGTTTACTTAGCATCTAATTAGATTTTAACATTTCAAGTCCAATAACTATAAAACTTTAATAAAACTTTAATGTGCCTTTAATAAAACATATTGTCAATAATGCTTCATTTTGGTTCATTTTGGTCTTCCAATGTTATATTCAAATAAAGGTTCTTTTTGACAGACCATTGTGTTTGCACTGATACTGACACAGCTTTAACAAGCTCATGTCATGGTTACACACATACAGAAGTTACACTAGCTCTTTTCTCTATTACTTGGTACAATAAATCTTTGCAAAACCAAAATGGTCATAAAAGCAGCTCTTTGGGTTAAAGTAAGATACTATAGAGCGTTTTCATGAACCCGGAAAAACAGGACGATTACCCATATGTGCGGCCATCTTGGATGCATTACACGCTGCAACCATGCAGAAAAAAAATCAAAATTTCGCGAGAAACCTTCCACTTCTGAATCCAAAAGTTCTGACACAGTTGACCTGCTGTATAGGATAAGTTGGATGCCAAAGAAAATTATTGTTGTATGAAAAAACTTTTAATTGGGCAAGAAGATCCGTATGAGATGGATTCAAGTTTGTTCAATGACATTGGCGATTTATCGATTCTGCTGCTCTAAGCTCTCCCAACATTGTGAACTACCTGGTCTTCTCCCCAAGCCCTTATACAGCACAAGACCTTAAGAGCTCTAATGGTCTGGAGGCAACAACCAGTTTGTTTGTGGATGGTACGAGAGCGCAAAGTGCGGAAAACTGGAGACAAGCATATTGTGATGGCAAAGGTATAGGCATACTTATAGTATATAGTAGACCCACATGTGTAACATGTTTAAGTACTAGTATATTGCTTATTATTATTCACATTTTGCAAAGATACGGCTACCGGCTAAGATAGGGTTAAGATACGGCTAAGATACAGCTAAGATACGGCTACCGGCAGCGAAATCAGCTGAGCATATGCAAATGTTGTCGTGATTTCTCCCATCCACGTTCTGTGTGAGACTGGAGATCCACAATCTCCTTTCCTTTGATAATTGCTGTCTGTTCACCCTGGTTTAGTCCTGGTTTAGTCCTGGGTTTGACCTGGTTTAGTTCTGGTTTAGTCCTGGTTTAGTTCTGGTTTAGACCTGGTTTAGACCTGGTTTAGTCCTGGTTTAGTTCTGGTTTAGTTCTGGTTTAGACCTGGTTTAGTCCTGGTTGGTCACTACTTTAGGTAAACGCTAGAACTGCAGGTGTTTTTCTCTGTCCGGTCTATTCTGACAGCCTACGACCCGGCAATAGTTGACCATTTTGCTTTTTTTCTTAACTTTGTGGCATAAGTGCACTGTTCAAATGTCTCCAAGATGGCGGGCTTCCGGATTATGACGTCACGTGAAAATGCTCTATATAACATGTTAGATATTAGCAAAACTGTGGCATCAAAACTGTGCTCTGGTCTCTAAAGGGCATAAAAAGTGCTCATAATCTCATCTCTGTGAATAATTATGCTAGGAATGTGTTGGGAAAGTCCAGAATAAGTTTGGACCACTGCAAACTGCTTAAATTAAGTTCTGGTTTTGAGGTTTTTAAGAGAGCAAAAATCAGGTAACTATTCATCAGTACCATTCACCACCACCTGGCCTCACTGCCCCAGCCTGTGTCCAGCCCTGTGGAGATACCCCCTGATGCCCCCCTATCCGATCCGAGAGACAGCAGTGAGACAGAGGACCTGTTGTGTTGTGAAGCATGTGAGCACACAGCTGACTGGAGTGTGGTAAACAGTGTGACCTGTACAGTTACAACAAGGCTGGCCTGAACTAACTGTCAGTATATTAGATAACTCTGAGCCATTTGTCTGCAATGTGATGCTAAATGGTTTAATGGAAAATTGCCTTCACTTTGGTCATTATGACGGTCAAACTTCTGCAAAGAGTAAACAGAAAATGAATGAGAGAAAATGATAAAGGGGCCATATTGTGCTATTTCCTGATCTATGTTATAATAATGTTTCCTCATCTCAAACATACCAAGAGTTGTATTTTGTTTCAGCCTAAAAAGACCCTCTGTTCCACCCTGTGATGTTATGTGGTAATAAGTGGTAAAATGTATGTGGTCACAAATGTATAGCAATTTTCTATCTTTAAAGCAGTGAAAGTATTTTACATCATTGAGCCATTGACCCATTCCTGCACAATTATGCACCAATGTACACAAGCTGGGTGAAATACAGTAGTTGTGTCCTTGAGTCTTGCCCAAAGACACAAGAGCAGTGTTAATCTGTGGGAGGATTTGAACCATAAATCAGAGGACAAACACTCCATTAACTTTTTATAATATCATGTTATCCATAGGTTTTAGAATGAGGGAAAAATAAGACTGCTGTCATAGCAATTAACAACTTGAAACAAAATATTATAGGTTTGAAAGGTGAAAAGTCCTCAAAATGTCACATGTAACAGGAAGCTTCACTCTGAACAGATCTGACTTATTGAACTGAGTCTGAAATACTAAACAGTTTTAATCCTCGACGTATGACACAGTAATTAGCTGATGCTGTAAGCTGCACAGTGCTCACGTTAGCCTTAATTTGAGACACACGCAGCCTTCTTCCACTCGCCTGCAAGGTGCCGGGCTTCTGAATCACCGCCTACATCTCAATTTTTTTTTAAGTGACCAAATGAGTCTGGTTCTGGCCATTAAACTGCATTTCCACTGTGATACTGGAACAGCCAAATCTATGAAAGAAACAAGAGTGTTGTGGTTCTATGGGCCAAGTGTGTGGAGTTTGATAAATGGTGACAAATAGATGTAAGATTAGCTTCCTACAAGGCTATGGTTTCAAGAATGTGTGAGTGAGAAACAGTAGATTCAGAATAAAATGATACCTGATAGACTAATGCTTAGCAATTATGGATTCAGAGGTTTTTATAATCTTGTTCCTCACATGATTATTAAGGTAGATGTAATATTTTAACAGAGGCACATCATAAGGCTCAGATTGTGTGGTTAGGGTTTAGTCTTCTGGAAATCAATGTTGGTCACTATGGGGACTAAAATCTGTACATATTTCAGGACGGGCCTCCCTTGCAATCCTTTAATAGATCTACAATATGTTTGAAAGTGAATAATTGTGTTTATTCAGGTTAAGGTTCTGCAAGTATATGTTAAATCTAGAACAATCTCTATATAATGAATGTAGGTCAATGTGATGTCCCCAAAAACATGGACACCCAACATTTGTATATGTTCTATACATTCACTGAGTAACATTTTTATTGGAGGATCTGCCACCTGATGTCTCCATGTTCAAATCAGATTTCAGATTTCAAGTATTTATTGTCATTGCACAAGAAAGAACAATGAAAGTGCGTTTGGAGCATCCACACACGTAGTTGTAAAGTGCAAAGTAGTAAAGTGCAAACCCAGTGAAATAAATACCCCTCAATAACCCCTAAATAACTCCAGTGTAAACATTTGTAAACATTTAACATCAGTACAGCAGTATTGGCAGCAGCATCTAAACCGGAAATAAACCAGGTCTAAACCAGGTCTAAACCAGGTCTAAACCAAGACTAAACCAGGTCTAAACCAGGTCTAAACCAGGTCTGAACCAGGTCTAAACTGGGACTAATCCAGGACATGTAATTAATATTATCATTAAAGCGCATTAGAGAGCAGGGCCATTCGGATACATGAGAATAGTGACATTATGCAGCAATGCAAAAACCAGTTCAAAACTTTATTTATAAAGCACTTTTCATACAAAAAATGTAACACAAAGTGCTTTACAGTGGCAGATTTACAGCCCCCCACAGCTGCCCCACACCACACAACTAAACAACCCAAACAGTAACACACACACACACACATATACTAACATGCTAAAATACATAAAACTACACACAGTAAAAAAATAAAATAAAATACGGCTTTATCTAGAATGTTCCACAGTATAGATTAAACCTATCTATTGCGAGGGAGACAAGCAGGTTACAACACTATGCTACATTACAGTTCAGATCTGTGGAGAGTCGCCCCTATTCACAGAAGGAAAGATTGTATTATTGAGTAATAGAAACACCTGGAATGAATAAATGCTAGATGGATATCTTTGAAGTTATACCATGGAACATTCCAGGCAAAGCAATAACATTTTCATGAAGACAAGTAGGTAGCACCAGGAAAGTTGCACAGTAAACCTTTAAATGTAAAATTTAAAAAGTCAAATTATAACAGTACCAAAAACTAAGAAACAAGAAGTCCCAAGGCAGGGCATCTGAAGTATTACCTATGTCAAAACAATACACAAAAGTACGAGGCGGATGATTTCCTACGGTGGCCCTGGAATGAAAAAGCCAAAATGGAAACAGCCATATTAGTAATTGTCTGTTTTAGACAAAGGAAACAAAGTAATTACCGTACTTGTCTCACAAAGAGGCTTATCCAAAGACCATGCAAATCTAGCTTAGTTATAACCACTCATCCAGTAACCGTGACAACCGAATACTTCAAATCATTCACGCTCTGCCTGAAATGTTCCATACTATGACATTAAACTGCTCTATCTTACATTTATTAAATTACAGGTAAATTTACTGCTAAAGAATACCTAGAAAAACAGGCATTCTGACAGAGGGGTCGCCTTTCCACAGATCTGAAATGTAACTTGGCCTGGTTTGATCTCTGTGAAGAAAGAAAGGTTTAATACCATGTTGTGAAGCATTCTAGACAAAGCAATAACATCTCCATGAAAAAAAAGGAATTCACAAACCATGGAGATTCTTAAGTTTATTGCCATAACTGTGGAACATTCTAAACACATCACCTGAAAAGTTACACAATGCACCTTTAAAATTAGAAAGAAAATCTAATGTTATTTGAAAAAAAAAACAAAAAAAACACATATTCCCTTGGTAGAAAATTTACTTGTCAAGTTGAATCTACTCAAATAAAGTCAAATGTTCTTCATTTAAAGGTGCACTGTGTACCTTGTCTGGTGATGTGTTTAGAATGTTCCACAGTTATGGCAATAAACTTAAGAATCTCCATGGAAACTTGCAAGCCAAATTTCAGGTTAGATTTGTGGAGAAGTTGGAGTTAAGAATGAATGTTTTTAAAGATATTTTTGAGCAATAAAAACACCTGTTGTTTGATAAATGCAAGACAGTTTATGCAAGACTGTGGATAATCTAAACCAAAACATTTACTGTGTTTTCCGGAGTATAAGTCGCACCAGCCATAAAATGCATAATAAAGAAGGGAAAAACATATATAAGTCGCATTTTTTGGGGAAATGTATTTGATAAAATCCAACACCAAGAACAGACATGTCATCTTGGAAGGCAATTTAAAATAAAATAGAATAGAGAACAACAGGCTGAATAAGTGTACGGTGTGCTAACGTTACATGACACATAAACAACGAACTGAGAACGTGCCTGATATGTTAACGTAACATATTAAGAGTTATTCAGATAAGTATAGCATAAAGAACATGCTAACAAGTTTACCAACACTACACCATCACTAAATCCAATGAAATCTTCAATCCACAGGCCTAGAGCGCCCTCTTGCGGTTTAGTGTGAAAATAATATGTGAAATGATATAATAATGTGTTAATAATTTCACACATAAGTCGCTCCACAGTATAAGTCGCACCCCTGGCCAAACTATGAAAAAAACTGCGACTTATAATCTGAAAAATGTGTTACATCTCCATGGAGACAAACAGGTTGCAGACCCTCTCTTGAAAAGTTACACAGTGCACCTTTAAGTCATTTGAGCTAGATATTGCTTTTTGCAGTGTAGTTTCTGCAGACTTTTGCCTGGAAGAATCCATGACTCATCGCTGTACCAGCGAGTGAGTCTGGTAACGCTTGGTCCAAAATGCGCTGCAGTTGCGCATAGACAGACAGCTAAGTGAACCAATCAGAGATTGCGCCATCTTGATTCAAAACTGAGGCGGAACTTCCGCTGCCTAAGAGTGACTTTGCGGGCAAAGGCGGGTGCACTGACGTCACCATCTTTGAACGAATCAGAATCGCGGAGTCCGTTGTTAACCGGAGGAGCGAGGGTGGATGGAGGGTGTCCATATGGTATCGCGCTGTATAGCAAATACAGAGAGATATCATTTGGCTGGCCAGGTAATGCAGACTTAGCCCTGGGTCCTTCTTTCAATGCGTCATGAAATAAATGAGTTCAAACCTAATGGCTCCAACAGTGATACCGAGGCCGTGCTGATTGTGGGACTGTCAATGGGACCTCGTCTAGATTCAAGCTTACATAATCTCTTCATATGACAACTAAGGGCGGCTTATCTGCTTGTGTGAAGGCCTTACCGTGTCATCATTTTACACCCTATGTTCCTGGTAATGGCTATCCTGGTAGGGGCTCTTGCATAAGTACATGTGTATCGATATAATGGATGTGTCTGTAGTGGTTAGTGTGGGTTTTTATGTAAAGTTGTGAATGTCAGCAATATTTTATGCATATTCCAGCATAGTGTAGTTTTCAAACGACAAGCAAGCACAAATAATATATAGATTTCAGAGTAGACTCTTGGAATACAATAATAATAAAATATGATAAGATAAGATAAGATCTCTCAAACTGATAAAACTTGATGTCATGTGGTAATACAGAAAGTGCTCCACTGTGTATTAAAACTCCATACATGCTCACTAAAATCAGCCCTGGTATTGCCAATCTCTACTGAACTAAAAGTAAAAGGTAGCTGTTTGAAAACTATCGCTTCGTGACATCACAAGTTGGAACATTTTGAGCTTTAGGAATGTAGACAAACTAATAATAAATGGTTACTCAAACATGTGTGAATGAAACAACAACGCAAATTCAGGTATGTTTTTAAGAAGTGAACATCAATATAACGTAGCTTAAAGGTCCCATGGCATGAAATTTTCACTTTCTGAGGTTTTTGAACGTTAATGTGAGCTCCCCTACCCTGTTTAGCCCCCTTCCCCCCATGGTTAAAAGTTGCGAAATGTCTAAACTGAGCATTTGCGATCCTTTTCTGCGTTACAAAAAATCGGAGCTCAAATGGGCGATTTTGAACAAGGCACCTTATTGACGTCAGATCGAAAAAAGAAATGCAAATGCAGTTCCACCCCCGTCTGTCTGTACTCAGCGTCTCTGTAAATCACGCCCAGAGAGTTTGGACTGCGAATGCGCTAGGCAATGCGAAATGAGTTTTTTTATTTGCCTGGAGGCACGTCCGAGTGTTTCTAGGCTCGGAAGTCCTTTATCTGAGCCTCTGGACCTTTGAACAGCAGTGGTTTAATTTTATTTTATGTGGAAATGTGTTTATTTTTCAATGGAACGCTTCAAATCTCTCCCCCCGTGCAAAAACAAGGAAATGGATCAGCTGACAGCTCAGAGCGAGAGCGGAGCGTTTGGCCACGCCCCCACCCTCTACTATTGGCCAGCTCTTTTCTCCTCATTTGCATTCAAGCAACAACGCCCATTATAGTGAGTGTTCAGAGTGAGAAAAATTACTCTTTCTCAGCTTTCTCTGTTTCTCATGCACTGAGTGTTGATTTTGAAGAAGGATTCATTTACAGTATTAGGGAACCATTAAGGAGCCATATAAAAGCATCAAGAAGTACCATGTCATGGGATCTTTAAAGTTCACAAGTTCACAAGTTGTGTAATATAGGACCTTTAAATTGGACTACTATCTACTTTTCCGCAGCAGCCCTTGCACCACTGTTTGAGAACCATAGAAGCAATCACATTCATTTTCTTCCTCAGGGATGTTATTCTCTGTTCAGTGCACACCCACAACTTGAAATCCCACTCATCAAATGCATGGAGTGAGCGGGCATAAACAAAACCCCTTGGGAAATTGTAATAAGTTAAACGATTTGAGTTGAGCCGAGGCAACCTTATCCAGCCGGGCCAATAGCAGATATGAAATGCACCAGTGTTTGTGGCTCTTCAGATGAAAGACAAGGAGCTGGGAGGCAGGAAAAAGGAGAGAGATGGGGGCACCAGAGCTAAGAAAAAGGGGGATGCAAATTACCAAGACAGGAGCGGAGGAAATTGGATGGAATTACTCCTTTGGTGTAGCAGTTGTGGCCGCTCTGTGCAAAAGGTTCAAAGGAAGAGTATCTCTATAACTGCGGGGCCGTAAACAGACCTGTATACACATAACTATAGATAGGGGGTGGAAGGGCAGATACCAGGTTCAAAAAGCATAGAAGAAGAGATGAAGAGGGAAGTAGGCTGGCTAGCTGGCTACCTTTTTCACTTCTTTTGTGCCATTGGGGAAATACTGTCTGTTACAAAAAAAAAAAAAATCTTTAGACTTGAGGCTATAGTTTGCCTTGCCGTGTTCATAAATAAAAACATCAATTAAAATGAAGAATATTAAAAAATGCATATCTTGGGCTTGGGGATGAAAAGGCATTTGCAATTTTTTATGCAAATTAGCTCCCTCCTGATTAATTTGTCATTGCTTAGGACTGGTAGAGAAAGAACAGCAAACAGCAGAATAATACACAGTTATTATTCATACTGTATGTACAGAATGCTATTGTTGCAAAGGCTATTGAAATTCTGAATATATTAAACTCATAAGAACTAGGGACATGTTTCCCCAACTGCCTTCAAAGTTCAAGATGTCTTGTATACTTTTTCTGGTGGAGATCAGTCCCCAGCGTGTCTCCATAGAGATTTGCACAGAATGAGCCACAGTGTGACATTAAAAATACTGTCTCACTTTGTTCAGTTTCAGGATCTTTGTTATTGCAAAAAATATAATGCCTTGAAAAGCATGCATTCTTATTGTGAGCAAGGTCTTTCCACAGATCTAATCTGTAAATTGTCCAGATGCTCTCACCTGCTTGTCTCCTTGGTGATATGTGGAGTTAATATGATTGAGCTGGACCACGCCTCAATCTCCTCGCCAGCCAACCACAGCTCATCTCGACCTCGCCTTCAATTACCCAGAAGCCCTATTTATACAGCCTGACCCGACAACACCGTCCATGTCAGCTCTCATATTTCATTGTCGTGGCGTGGTCCTTGCTAATGAAATACATTTAATGCCATAATGTGGAATATTTCAGGCAAAGCCACAAAATATCCATATGTGTCCCACCACGGAAGCTGAGGGCGCATGTCGGGATTACAGATTCTCAGGAAATGCGTTTTTTTGTGTTTTTTTTTCAAAATGTGTGATTTTCGTTTTTTTGCATAATGTGCTAGTTGAGATCATGAAGAAGCCTCTCCATGTTTCAGGTAACAGCATTAGTGACGTTAAAAACATACATTTTTAATTTCAAAAATGCTAGTTAGGCAAGGAGGGCTGAAGAGACCAAACTTTCAGAGGCTGTTTCTGGAATTTTTGGGATCTGGTATGGCTGCTTTCAAATAGACATAACTTTTTAAAATATTGTCAGATTTTCACATGTAAGACATCATTGGAAAGCTTAGAGCCTGTACTTTCAGAATCTGCGAAGAACTCAAAACGCCTCGGCGACGACTTGGTAGTGGTTTTCCTGCGGTGGGACACATATGAGCTATTTCACTCTCTGACGAACTCAGGACCTGCTGGTGCCCAGAGTCAGGACTAAAAATGAGGAGTCAGAGTTTCAGTTTTATGCTAAAATCTGGAACAGTTTTTCTAAAGATGTGAGACAGACTTCTGCTCTGACAATGATTAAATCCAGTCTCAGAACAGTTTTGTTTAGCTGTGCGTATGACTGAAAGATTTCTATTCTGCGCTCTTCTCTTTTAATAATTTGTTTTGTTTGTGGTAGTATTTTTTTTTCTTATTCTGTAAAGCACTTTGAATAACTTTATGTACAAACTGTGCTATACAAATAAAATAGCCTTACCTTGACTATCCATGAAGACAAGCAGATAGTGTATCTGAGCAATAAAGATAGAAGAAGAATAGATTTTTGGCCATAATGTGAACGTACTACCATACACTACACTGAAGACATGTGAGTGAAAAGAAAGGGAACAGAATCAGATGAAAAATAAACAGGCAGAGAGAAGAAAAGTATGGAGGGTGACATGGAGAAAGATCAGAAGCATCGAAACAGAGAGTGTCTGAACTGGATAATAGCTGCAGGAGACGAGGAGGCCAGGAGGGACAGTCGGCATGGCAATGAGAACCCTATCTGAGCGAAGGATGCACGGGCTGATAGCAAGGAGGAAGGAATACGCTGGGGAGAGAGAGAGAGAGTGGAGAGAGAGAGACGGAGAGGTGGAATGAACAGGAGATAGCGGCAGAAGCAACAGTCGTGTGGGGTGATCGAGCGGGACAGGGACACACAAGTCGACATCTGAGGCCATTTACGGTGACGATAGCCAGGGGTTCTTTTTCACCTCTCCTCCTCTCTCTCCTTCTCTCTCCATTCACACAACCTCTCCAAAATCATCCAGACTAAATGGCAGGTCACCTAACTTCCCTCTGTCTGTAACTATATTGAAAAAAACTTTTCGTGGTTGCTTGATGTGAAATTATTTCTGTGTTTCCTCAAGAATTTTAGAACACTTTTTATTTTGGACTTCATGTCAGTTGCCTGTTTCTATTGATATGTCATTCCTCTGCCTGGAATGTTCCACAGTATGACATTAAACAGCTCTGCCTTATATTTATTCAATTACAGGTTTTAGATCTCAAAAATACCTAGAAAAACAGCCACAGATCAGACCTGTAATATGGTCTGGTTTGATCTCCATGAAAGGTTTAATGCCATACTGTGAAACATTCCAGACAAAGCAATAACATCTCCACTGAGAAAAGCATTTGAGGGACCCTCCACCAGAAAAGTGAGCGTGTGTCTGTCCAAGTCCTAGGTTTGAATAATGTTGGACTACACTATAGATTTCCATTAAAACACAATGCAACCAGAATATAGATAGAGTTGATTATATTGAAAAGCATTTGACTCTGCTGGATACTGTGATCAGCTGTTGAATAATGTCTGCCAAGTAAATTAAGATAATACAGTTTAGCTTTGCGTGGCCAGGAGAACGCTGGTGTACACTGTAACCGCTTTGAATGATCAGAGAGCTGGCCACAGAAAGCGGAGAAAAGTGTATGATCTGGAAATAGGCAAAATGTGACCTTTTTGGGAGCTGTAGGTGCCCTGCCAGCTGAACAAAAGTAGTTTGTTTTTACATTTTACGATGCCTTCTGGTTTGCAAAAGATTTTTTTTGCTGCAGTACCAATGGACTGGCTACTAGTCTAACTCTTAACAGGCTTAAAGGAGAATTAAAGTTTTTTACAATCTGAGCCTTATTTCGGTAATAAAACAAGTTGTTTTACTCACCCATAGCACTTTGGTGTCATTTGGAGCATTTCCGGAGATGTTTTAGATTAGCGGTATCCATAACGCGAGTTCTTGGGGCAAATATTTGCGGTCTCCAAATAACACAAACTTTAGCACTTTTCAAATCATAGAAGCTCAATATCTTAGTCTACACTTTTGTTTGAGTCAAAAGTGGCCTGTAATTCGAGATTTAGCCATAGTTTCGAGTAGATGAGGAGGCTAGTGCGCATGTGCGGAGTCACAGCTTATTTCGCTCTCGCTCTTGGGACCCAAACATGAAACGCAAAGCTGTAAACTATAGATAAATCTCGGATTACAGGCCACTTTTGACTCAAACAAAAGTGTAGACTAAGACATTGAGCTTCTATGATTTGAAAAGTGCTAAAGTTTGTGTTATTTGGAGACCGCTCGGGGCATATATTACATATATTATATGCCCCGAGAACTCGCGTTACGGATATCGCTAATCTAAAACATCTCTGGAAGTGCTCCATATGACACCAAAGTTCTATGGGTGAGTAAAACAACTTGTTTTATCACCGAAATAAGGCTCAGATGGTAAAAAAAACGTTAATTCTCCTTTAAGATAGCAATGCCCTATCCAAATGGATCCATGGAAAAAAAATATGGATATAACAATAAAAGAAATATTGTGATATCGTATTTAAATATCGTTAAAGGTCTCACAATAATATCGTGGGCTATGACAATATATCAAATTAAAGCTTCTTTGCTTGAAGGGCCCATATTACACTATTTTCTAATGGAGTCTCTGGAGTTGTTTTGTTTCATTCACACATGTTTAACACCTAAATCCTGCATATTTACACTGAATTCTGTTCCAACTTGTGATGTCACGAGGGGGATAATACAAAAAGTGCTCCACTGTGTTTTTAAACGTCATACACTTTGATGAAACTAAGCATTTTGAACTTTGGAGATGTAGAAAGACTAAAAAAACAGGATTACACAAACATGTCAATGAAACAAAAACAACTCTGGGTATGTTTTTGAGGAGGTAACATTCTAACGTCGGTAAAATGCATTATATGTTATTACAGGTTATTCACAGTGAGTTAAACATTGTTCCATACTGTGCTTTTCTACCTTCAAGACACTCAAAGCATTTTACACACATTCACACACACACACGCACACACACACACACACATACACACACACATACACACATACACACACACACACACACACACACACACACACACATACACACACATACACACATACACACATACACACACACATACACACACATACACACACACACACACACACATTCATAACAGTGTACACAGACACTAGGGTTAAGTGTCTTGCCCAAGAACACAATGATAGTATTTATTTATAACTAGAATTGTACCATCAACCTGTGCATCAGTAAATCTGACTGCTCTACCCATACTGTTTACGCCAATATTGGGAATTGAACCACCAACCATTGGACCAGCCCTCCACCAACTGAGCTACTGCCACCACAATTTCCACTTCTCGTGATTGAAAACAACTGTCAAATTAAGTATTAGCATGCACTTTTCAGGAAATAGTGAAGCAACTGAAAAACACAGATATAAAAAAGAAAATGAAGAGAGCAAAAATTGATGTGGGCCAAGATGAATGCTTTTATGATAGAACCAGCAGCACCATGGCAGCAGCAGTTAAATTATAGAGTTGATTCTGTTAAATGCTCAGCGGGTCTGTGATAATGGAGCGTATGAATGACACATGTTATTCAACAAGTGACCACGCCGCAATGATGACAGCTCATTTGATTCATTGTTTGAGAATTACCTGCTTCAGTGGTCCTAGACAATGCCATCCAGAGAAGTGGGTGTGAAGGGGGGAGCTGGACGAGTGGGTGAGAGTGTTTGGGGCACATGGATATGTCACTGTGTAAAAGGCTATCATTAACTGCTATACTGGTATGTGGAGAAGTGATAGTACTTTTTGACTTCTGAAGTAGTTTGAGAAAGTTGCTTCAAGGATAGTAGGATTGGTGTGTAATGCTAAAATCTGAAACACACACAAAACCCCCCCACAAAAACCTTTACAAAATAAGCTACTTTGAAATGTTCAGATCAGGGTCATTTACACTGCATTTTTGTATGGATGGCATATTAGTTAGGAAAATGTAAAAATGTCAACCTTTCTTATAAAATATAAAAGGTGAAAGACAGTTGCTTTGAATCCATTTAGTTTAATAAATATGATACATTTTTGGCAGCCCTATGTGTTTCAAAAAAAAAAAAAGTAGCCATGACCTTGGACACAACTGCAGGATTTTCAAAGAGAAACTGTAAAGTGTTGGAAAATGTCTGTGTAGCTATTCTCAAATGCTCCCACCTAGTGCTTTTGAATTTAGCTTAAAAAATGCCTTACAATAGAAGGTGGCATGGGATCACAAGTGGCTAAGTGCGGTCATTCTATTTAAAGGTTGTATAAAGGATTTTCCAAAGAAGGAGAAATCCAGCGACTGTCCTTTTTCAAATGTACACTGTTTGTTTATAGCCTGTGCACGTTCAGAATCACTGTTACTGCTGTAAGTATACTGTACATTTTCAAATGATAAGCAGAAGTTACCTGTCCAGAAGTAATTTAGTGACTAGTTTTCAGATGAAAACTAGCCTTCTGGCTAATTCTGGCTTTAAAAAAAAAAAAATTAATCCATGTGTAATCATGTGTTTTATGAAATTGCACTGTCCTCTTTTAAATAAACTAAACCTAATCCTAAACTCTTTAGACCCTCTGCTTTAGTCTTTAGACCCTCTGCTTTAGTGCACACCATCACCTTCTCTTCTTTCAGTGACCTCAAAAACGGACTTTCTTTTGGTAGCCTCATTATCTACTATTGCAGAGGTGTCAAACATGCGGCCCGGGGGCCAGATCCGGCCCTCCAAGACGTTTAATCTGGCCCTCGGCTGATTTTCTATTAAAATATTTTAGGTATATTTAAATTTTCTATTAAAATATTTAAATTATATTTAAATTTTCTGTTAAAATATTGGTAATTTTCTGTGCAGCTTTTCTGCGCAGTTTAGCATAGCAGCGTCTCCAGCACCTCTGTGCGTGGCCCCTCCCACCAGAGCAGCACAAATGAAGACTCGCCTCTTTCCAAACGCTCTTAATGGACCATCGTTTTGACTGTTGACCGTGACACCCTCATCAGCAAAATGTCAAAAATGAGAAAAGTGGACGTCGAGTGCAGGATTTTCCAAGAAAAATTGACTAATTTGTATTTGTTCACGGAGGTGAATGGAAAACCTGTATGCTCGTGTTGAAATTGCATTTTTCTTTAAGTTTCAGGTTGTTCATGATATTGTAATATTCTGTAAAAGAAAGAGTTCATCAAATAAAAAAAATATTTCTGTAATAGATTTGCATTTCTCTGCACAAATATTTGGACTTATTGCTATTTTTAGAGTACATATGCCATGAGTTTTCTGATCCGGCCCCTTTGGGATCAAAGTAAGTTGGATACGGCCCCCGGACCAAAATGAGTTTGACACCCCTGTACTATTGGCTAATGTTTATCTGGCCCCACCATATCCACAGTTGATGGATTTTCATTCTTTTTTTTTTGGTCATCATAATTACGAGGCTGCTGCATCTCTATAATGCTATCATTGACAACTTGAAACAAAAAAATCCTGCATACAAGCTTTAAGTGTAATCATGTTCTAAATGGTACTTATAGAGACATTGTGCTGCTGTGCTGTACCAGCTCAGCCCTTGTTATCTTGATTTACGTTATCAGAGGTATAATACTCCCTACAACAATAGCATAGCCATGTGTTGAGTATAAATGTCTCTGGGTCCTGGGTCCCCGTAACTGATGGTGAATCAGTGGTAGAACGTAAAAAAGTAAAAGTACTGCATTTAAGTATACATTTAGCTATCTGTAAGTGGATATTTTTACTTTTAGTTCAATGCATTTTGAATCTTTATCAGATCTCAAAATCTGCACAAAATACTTTTACTTTTTAATTTTTAAGTACATTTTTAAACAGACACTTTAATACTTTTACTTAAGTACATGCTTAATGTGATACTTTTGCTCTGATAGTTTTTACAGCAACAAAACTGAGTATGTCCTCCACCACTAGTAATATTATCTATTCAAACCATTGTATTACTAAGGGCATCTGATGAAAAAACAGCACAATAACCACAATAATTTAGCACAATAACAGCTATAGTTTAGCTGAGGCGATTTAAAAACATTATAATTAGAACAGATGTATTTTATCTTCAAACGCAACGTTACCTTTAGACAATAAAAAGTCCTGTAATTAGCCTCCTCTCTTAGTGGTATTTTATATGCAAACTCAAGTTATAATTCTCTGTACAATCTTGTTACAGTCTTTCACAGCATCGAGGACCATTCGCTTTGAGTGTCACAAGCCCACGCAGAACCTCTCCAAAACAAAATGCAAATGAGATGTCGATTTTTTGCCTTTCTTCTCACTTGGACTTAACCACAATGTAATTCCTTCAGACAAGTCAAACAACCTAAACTTACTACTGATGTACTATCTCTATAAAAAATGTATAGTTGGTGTTACTATTTAGAAACCAAGGCTATGGAGAGGGGATCAGCAAACACTGTCTAACTGGACAATTGCTATACAGGGGGTCCTCGGGTTACGACGGTCTCGGGTTACGACGTTTCGTGGTTACGAACGCGCCCCCATTAAAAAAAATATGTATATATTACGCGTCATTCCGTCTTACACGGTTTAGGGTGGTAAGAGATGTAAACAAACGCGAACGGCGCGCGGCGCGTGGCGGAAGAATACGCTCTGTTGTGGTTGTAGGGAGAAGAAGACGGCCTCGTGTGCGTGTCCAATGTGGGCGGAAGTACCTGATGTGGGCTCTGATCTGCTCCTATGAAAGCGGCAGTGATAACCAAGCAGCGTAGTGGTCTAATTATTCAGATGGAAAGGTTATTGGTGCTTTGGTTGGAAGATCAAAGGCAAAATCCGGTTTACGACGAAATTCGGGTTACGACGCGTCTTAAGAACGGATCAACGTCGTAACCCGAGGACCCCCTGTACACTATATTGGCCAAAAGTATTCGCTCACCTGCCTTGACTCGCATATGAACATAAGTGACATCCCATTCTAAATCCATAGGGTTTAATATGATGTCGTTCCACACTTTGCAGCTATAGGAGCTTCAACTCTTCTGGGAAGGCTGTCCACAAGGTTTAGGAGTGTGTTTATGGGAATTTTTGACCACTCTTCCAGAAGTGCATTTGTGAGGTCACACACTGATGTTGGACGAAATGGACTGACTCTCAGTCTTCACTCTAATTCATCCCAAAGGTGTTCTGTCAGGTTGAGGTCAAGACTCTGTGCAGGCCAGTCAAGCTCATCCACACCAAACTCTCTCATCCATGTCTTTATGGAACTTGCTTTGTGCACTGGTGCACAGTCATGTTGAAGAGGAAGGGGCCATCTCCAAACTGTTCCCAGTTGGGAGCATGGAATTGTCCAAAATCTCTTTGTATGCTGAAGAGTTCCTTTCCCTGAAACTAAGGGGCCAAGCCCAGCTCCTGAAAAACAACCCCACACGACAATCCCCCCTCCCCCAAACTTTACACTTGGCACAATGCAGTCAGTACCGTTATCCTGGCAACCACCAAACCCAGACTTGTCCATCAGATTGCCAGATGGAGAAGCGTGATTTGTCACTCCACTGCTCTAGAGTCCAGTGGCGGAGTGCTTTACACCACTGCATCTGACACTTTTCATTACACTTGGTGATGTATGGCTTGGATGCAGCTGCTCTGCCATGGAAACCCATTCCATGAAGCTCTCTACGTACTCTAGAGCTAATCTGAAGGCCACATGAAGTTTGGAGGTCTGTAGTGATTGGCTCTGCAGAAAGTTTGCGACCTCTGCACACTATGTGCCTCAGCATCCGCTGACCCTGCCCAGTCAGTTTAAGTGGACAGTGAGTTGCTGTCATTCCCAATCGCTTCCACTTTGTTATAATACCACTGACAGCTGACTGTGGAAAATTTAGGAGCGAGGAAATTTCACAAATTGAACTTGTTATGCAGGTGGCATCCTATCACAGTACTACACTGGAATTTACTGAGCTCCTGAGAGCCACCCATTCTTTCACAAACAGTCTGCATGCCCAGGTGTTTGACTTTATTCACCTGTGACCATGGAAGTGATTGAACACCTGATTTCCATTATTTGGATGGGTAAGTGAATACTTTTGGCAATATAGTGTAGTTTCAACCTCACCTTACAAGTGCATAAAGTACTGTTGCTTTGTCCATGTACTATTTTAAAGGTCCTATATTACGCAAAATTGACTCTTGTGAGCTTTAAGTCATTTTATAATGCTGTTACCTCATCAAAAACATACCTGGAATTATGTTTTGTTTTATTCGCACAAGATTGATTAATCCTGCATTATTATCTCTATTTCCAAAGCTCAAAATGCAGTGCTCCATCTTGTGATGTCATGAAGTGGTAGTTTGCAGGTTAAAAGCTACCTTTTACTTTTAGTTCACTCGAGATTGGCAATTCCAGGGCTGAAATTATCCAAATGATTCTCATGAAGGTGTATGGAGTTTAGAAACACCGTGGAGCACTTCCTGTATTACCACATTGCAAGGTAGCTAAGAGTGTTCTCTGTATGAGAGAAGCCTAAATACGCAGGGTTTGTGAATAAAACAAAACACAACTCCAGGTGATGAGGAAACAACATTAGAGCATAGATCAGAAAACTGCCTAACATGGCCCTTTAATTCATATGCACGTCACAGTCTATAGTTTGTTGTGACGGGAATCTGGCATAAAAATCAGGTTGTGGAACAAGTGGAATTCACACTATTACTGAAAAAAATATAGATGATAAATGATAATATTGAAACTACACGCAGATTTATACCACAACAGTTATTCTAAATCTACAATACTGTTAAAAATCATGAGCTTCAACAAATAAATACCATAATGAAAAACTTTAGTACTTAGTTTGCATCTGTATTGAGTCATAGAAGTAAATTAATTCAACCTTTTACAGCTCAGATCTCATTGTATAGTCAAAAAAATAACAAAAATAATTCCCAGTAGAGCAAAAAATATTACACGTGATACATACTGACACCCAAGAAAATATTGTTTCAGCTTTCATAGCATATCCTGCCTTATTTTAGCTATTTTGTTTGTTTGTGAGGGAAGCACTTGCGCTTGTGGATGGGAAAGAGGTCTGCGCTTTACTCTCAACTTTTTCAAACTTTAAATTGCTTATTTCAGTCTTGCGCCTCCTGTGGCATTGTACCTTACCTTAAACTGAAGGGTGTGACATTCTTTGACTGCAGCACTTTGGTCAACAGTGGTAGTTTCTAAACACAATAGAAATAAAGACCGACTTGACTTGACATTCATGACCAGCGGATTGTGTGTGTGGAGAACTGGGCCCACAGCATCACCTGAATCACAACAGAAGCTTTTCTTTGTGTGCACTGGCCGTTTTTTGAAGAATAAACAGCCAGTGCGGGGAATAAGATGTTGTTGTAAATATTTAATGTGGTTCATGTGCCTTTATTGTCTCACATGCCCTAAAGGCAAAACTGCACCTGCCTCTAACCACTGTGCATGTGTCACTCTAGTATCTGCCCACCTCCATGTACAAAGGTCCTGTATTATGCAAATTTGACTAATTTTCATTTAAAAATACATACATACCTTTTTTTTTGCATGAACTCCTACCTTGTAAGTGCAGTTTAGGTCCCATTATAGAAATATTAATAGTTTTAATTTGTTTAGTCAACTGCAGTCCTAGATACACAGTGCACCTTTAATTACAGGTAAAATATGTCTACTGTATGTCTATGTTTTTGGTACAGCCTTGCATAATACATTGTTATCCAAAATGCCCAAAAAATGTCAAACCAGGACAGGAAATTATGAAGTTTCATGACAGAGAGCTATTCGTAGTATTTAAGTTGGCGTGCTTGTTGGGTCCACATCTCCTCCACTGATTTTCGTCAGTCTGTCTCTAAGGAAGTGCCTGTCACTTTCCATCTTTGCCCAAAACTTTTACCTCATCCATACTAGTTGTGTTTTGCGCCCAATTTCTTGGCTAAGGCAGTTGCAAAAATCTCTTCCTATACCATTAATAGCCATATCTCATTGCTTCACCTTTCTCTATATTCTTGCATTTCTTTGTATTCTTTTCTATGACTGAAAATTGATATTGCTGATGTGATGTGAATTTCATCAACGTTTTCTCTCCGGTGCCTTTGGGGCTTTCTTGCCTGGTCTAGCAGTTTTTTTGTGTGTGTCCTATATCAAGTTGTCAAGATGCCTGGCGTCGCTTACCCATCTGTCTCTGTCTCTGCCACTCTGTTAATCCACTTCTTTATTCTCATCCGCCTATTCTCCCATTGAGCTCTTAATCTATATGATTCCACAAGAGAGCACAGCTTTAAAGACGTTATTGTAAGCTTCTGTTTTGGTCATATTAAGACATAAGTTGCCACAAATCTGATTTTTTATTTTTTTTCCAAGGAATGATGCGTTGAGGGTTTTGTAAGTGTTTTGACCTTCTGCTCACGATAGCCAAGGGAATGGAGCTTTTTCCAATTTTTTTTTTCAAGAGCTCGGATTTCATTATTTCTGAGGACTCTTGTGTCCAGCACCACAGTAACACTATCACTGTTGTCTCTGTGTTTCGAATTTTCAGCACACTTCAAATCTGATGCTCTGGTTACGCTTCTAATGAGCAATTCTGAGGATTAAGAAGTGACTTTTTACTATTATTTCTAAGTGGGTATTGTAAAGAATAGGCTCAAGAATTAGGACGTATTATGCTATTTTATGCTATTTTCTGATCTGTTATAATGTTTTTCCTCAAACAAACATACCTGAAGTTGTGTTTTGTATCATTTACACATGTTTAACACACAAACCTTGCAGAGTCACGCTGTGTTCTTTTCTCAACACTCTGTTCCACCTTGTGATGTCATGCGGTAATACAGGAAGTGCTCCACTGTGTTTTCAAACCCAATTCACCTTCACTAGAATCATTTGGATGAATTTTGCTCTGGAATATTGGCAATCTCTACTGAACTAAACGTAGCTTTTGAATCAAAAACTACCACTTCAGGACATCACAAGGTGGAACAGAGCATTTTGAGCTTTGGAGATGAAGTCAGACTAATAATAAAGAGTTACTCAAACATGTGTGAAAGAATCAAAACACAACTCCAGGTATGTTTTCGAGGAGGTAACAGCATTATAACATGGTTTAAGGCCTGCAAGAGTAAATTTAAATTTTAAACTGAACAATAGAATTCTGTTAACCTTGATGATTTAGCATTTGCAGGAGAAATAGTAATAGGCACACAAGTAGAAAAATAACCAGAAGTAGTGACACGAGTAGAGATTAATGTAGAAATGCAATACCAGTGTATACTGTATTAGTATTAGTACTGTATATGCAACTATTATACTAAAAGCTATGTATTAAAGGGATAGTGCGTTCAAAAAAAAAAAAAGTTAATCTGTATGGGTTTCCTTCTAAAAGTTACTTGTATCAGCCTGTTCACCTTCAGCGGATGTCTATGCCGAAGTTTACAAGTGAACGTGCTGATAGAGTTAACATGGGCGTAGTGGCGAGTGGAGAGAGACAATACGCAAATGTGAAATACGCTGCTGGATGTTTCGTGGACAACTGTTTCGGACGCAAATATATAATCTTTCTAACAAATGTTTTGTTTTGAGAAGAAAAACAAGCTTTATTTCATGTTCCAGGAAAGTTACCGGACCTACTTACGTGGGCTCCAGAAAGCGAGCCGAACCGGGATCAGCTGAGACTGTCAGAGGTAAGCTGGTGTCAACACCAGTGGTGTAGTGGGGATTTATTAAGTGGGTGTACGCGATTTGTGACGTCATGGATGTGAATTACCCCCCCCCCCCCCCCCCCCCCCTCTGGAAAATGTTAAATTTCTGAAATTTGGATTTCTATATGCTATATGTTAGCAATAAAGTAAAACTGTACATAAAAGTACAAAAAACACATTTTATTAACAGGTACTAGTAGTATATACTGGATTTGTTTTTGCTTTGCACTTCGTCTAATCAGAGCGCATTGAGGAGGAGCTGATGCGCGCTAAAAGGCGCAGGTGAAAAAGCGAGGAGCGACGCGTTAAGTGAGGCACGGGCAGGTAGGATGAGGTATAGGATGTTTTATAAAGTTTAACCTGTGTACACGCAATGGTACAGGCTGTTGCGAGAGCTGCGCTCGCTCGGTCCGCGGCTCCAGACATGGGCTCGCGCGGCCCGCAGTTTAATACGAAGTTTAATACGAGACATGTACTTTTGTTCTGAATACGGGACCATTCTGTTTTTCAAGGGACGGTTGGGGACCCTAAACACAACTATACATATATATATATATATATATATACACCCAAAATCTTTCTCAACCAATTTGCACAGATGTAAAAAAAAAATAAATAAATAATAGGCTACCCCGCGGCTGAAAAAAGTGGAGATCCGCTAAAAAACGGAACTCTTTCATCCCTGAATTTATATTTGTTATTTTTTTTATATCTCACGTCGGGAGAAGTGGGTGGACGGCGTACCCCCGCGTACCACGCCCACTACACCCCTGGTCAACACACATAACTTTTAGAAGGAAACCCATACAGATTAACATAAAAAACACACTATCCCTTTAATCGTATTAGTGGTAACCCTTATGTTGAAGTAGTGTTAAACAGCAGCAATAGTATTTTCAATGTTGAGTAGGAAAAGCTCCACAGTATGGAATTAAAGCCAACACCAGACCTAGTGACCCTACTCAAAGAAAGAATGCATGCTTTCAAGTTAATTTTGAGCAGTAACAGTAATTGAATAAATGCAAGATGCAAGAAGAGAAAAGTTTAAAGGGATATGCCACCCCCAGGTCAAACTTGGGCATCTCCCCACAGTCCAGAGACTAAAATAAGTGATGGAAAGCGTTTTCCTGGTCACCCAGCCATTGTCCGAGTCTGTCAGCACTGAGCGCCGCGCGCAGCTGCAGCTACTCCGCGTTAGACTGGAGGCTAACGTCGCTAGAGAAAGATTTTGGCCAAAAGGAATTAATTTGCTCGATGCTTTTCCCAATTCCTTTCTGTGTAGTGCGCATTCATATCGAGTGCAAATAAATGTGCAAATCAACACGGAAAGCTTGACTTTCTCATTTTGGGGTGGGAACTATTTTACAGTGTGGAAAAACATAGCCGATGCACCCAGGGGAATCCCTGTTACGCACCACATTGGGAGTTTCCCTGTTACGCAGCGTGGTGTGTGCTTCGGCTCTGTTTTTCCGCACTGAAAAATAGTTCCCACCCAAAATGACCAAGTCAAGCTCTCCGTGTTGATTTGCACATTTATTTGCACTCGATATGAATGCGCACTACACAGAAAGTAATTGGGAAAAGCATCGAGCAAATTAATTCCTTTTGGCCGAAATCTTTCTCTGGCGACGTTAGACTCCAGTCTAACGCGGAGTAGCTGCAGCTGCGCGCGACGGTCAGTGCTGACAGACTCGGACAATGGCTGGGTGACCAGGGAAACGCTTTCCATCACTTATTTTAGTCTCTGGACTGTGGAGAGATGCCCAAGTTTGACCTGGGGGTGGCATATCCCTTTAATGTCATATTGCGAAACAATGCCGACAAAGCAAAAATATTAGGTGGCGAACCCTCCACTAGAAAAAGTTACATAGCATCTTTAAAGGGATATGCCACCCCCAGGTCAAATTTGGGCATCTCCCCACAGTCCAGAGACTAAAATAAGTAGTGGAAAGCGTTTTCCTGGTCACCCAGCCATTGTCCGAGTCTGACAGCACTGACCGCCGCGGTATCTGGTGCTCCTCCGCCTTAGACTGGAGTGGGAACTATTTTCCAGTGAGTAAGAATACAGCCGTATCACGCACCACGTTGTGCAACAGGGGAACTCCCTTCCCGGTGCGTAACTGGGATTCCCCTGGCAGCGTGATGCGTGATACGGCTGTATTCTTACGCACTGGAAAATAGTTCCCACCCAAAATGACCAAGGCAAGCTCTCCGTGTTGATTTGCACATTTATTTGCACTCGATATGAATGCGCACTACACACAAAGTAATTGGGAAACGCATCGAGCAAATTAATTCCTTTTGGCCGAAATCTTTCTCTGGCGACGTTAGACTCCAGTCTAAGGCGGAGGAGCACCAGATACCGCGGCGGTCAGTGGCGACAGACTCGGACAATGGCTGGGTGAGCAGGAAAACGCTTTCCACCACTTATTTTAGTCTCTGGACTGTGGGGAGATGCCCAAATTTGACCTGGGGGTGGCATATCCCTTTAAGTAACAGAGTCACCAGCATAGTATTGGTGCATAAAAAACACACTGAAAATCTGAAGTAACACAGGACTTAACTGATTTAAAGTATATACTTTGAAGTATTTCTCTGATTTGTGACGGTTACTGACAAGGTGCTGCCCTTTCCCATCACACCCCCTCCACACTCTCTTCTCCTTTGTATGAAAAGTGTCCGTTGGTGTGAACAGACAAAGTCCAGTTGTCATCTTTGCCCCTCCCTCCTCCTCCGTAACATCTGCCACAATGGGTGAAGCTGAGCCTGTGTGAGGGGGAGGCATGGAGGTCAATACAATCTAAGTATAAACAAATCACTTCCTGTGTCCTCTCTTCATCATTCTTTTTGGTCTTCTGTGTCGCGATGCAGGCCCCAAGAGCTGCTGGGAAATATGAGTGAGCGCTCAATGCTTCTCTGTTACTGACAAGCTGTTATCCAGACATATTCTCACACTGATTACCGCAGTGGACAGGCCCCAGGCTACTGTTACTCAGCCCACTGTACAGCCCACATGCACTAGGACACAGCAATGAGAGCACTGCGCACTTAAGCTCAATACAACTGGTCTAGTCAGGTGAACAAGAACGGACAATTATGTAAGTAGTAGATTTACATAATTTGGTGTCATTTAAAAGTTCATTTTGTCTGGTAAATGGCTTGCCACATGCTAGTCCCCAAGGAGATGTTTCTGGTAAATGTTCCATAATTCTGCATTAGTCCTATATTATGCAAAATCAACTCTTGTGTTGCTGGAGTTGTGTTTTGTTTCATTCACACATGTTTGAGTAACCTTTTGTACATGTCTGTCTACATCTACAAAACTGAAAATGCTCTGTACCACATGAAAGAGTAATTTTCTAGTTAGAAGCTACCTTTTACATTTAGTTCATTAGAGATGGGCAATTCGGGAGCTGAAATCAATCAAATGATTCTAGAGATAGTGTACGTAGTTTAAAAACACGGTGGAGCACATTCCATATGACATCACAAGGTGGATTATGCTGCTTTCAGACCGAAGCTCTAGATGTGCATTCTGCGCATCAGAAGTTGGAAAGGCTGAACTTTTAGCATCAGACACAGGCTGTGAATACGTCCCAATTCTTGAGCCTATTCAACCAATCAGGGACGACCATCCAGTGATGTAGCAACGTTATTACCCAGAAGAAGGAGAAGAAAGAGCAAGACCCAGGAATCAGGGCCAGGAGCCACAAATACCATAAAACAAGAAGTCTACACTAATCTAATCACGCCACAACCAACGAGCTGATCGCAAGAACTACACCAAGATTGGACCAGGACTAAACCAAGATTGGACCAGGACTAAACCTGGATTGGACCAGGACTAAACCTGGAATGGACCAGGACTAAACCTGGAATGGACCAGAACTGGACCAGGATTAAACCAGGACTGGATCAGGACTAAACCAGGATTGGACCAGGACTGGAATAGGACTAAACCAGGACTGAACCTAGACTGAACCAAGTCTAAACCAGAACTAAACCAGGACTAGGCCAGGACTAAACCAGGACTACACCAGGACTAAACCAGTGTCATTAGCGGAGCATAAATATATACACACCACAGCCGCCGAGGAGATCACCTCCGCTGATGGTTTTATATAATAAATACACTAAAGCCACTCTCTCAACCTGGTCTCAATCTGGGAAAAGACTGGGGAAATGACACTTGTTTCCAGGGCAACGGACATCATGGATGTGCGTCAAGTATTTTTCTCCCGTTCTTCCACCAAGACAAGCGTTCCAACTAGAGGCGTCCAGAGCGTTTTGACGCCACGGTCTGAACGCAGCATTACAGGTCAGATGGTGACCCTTATATAATAAATGCTAAAAATATGTTTTCTGTAGCACATTGCAGGCAAAGCAAGAACATTTCTATGGTGGCCCTCAGTCTGTGCGATAAGCAGGTGGACAAGCAGCTCTCAGGACCTGTGGCGGGCCACACTCATTACCATCACTCTGTCCTAAACAGTCTCTCTCTCTGTGCTGCCATTTTGGAGATGCTTTGCCCAGAGGGTTACAGCATGTCACTAAAATCATCTAAACAAATTGGTGGCTCATTCAGGTAAAGTTACAGGTCAGGTCAGGTGAAGAGGCAACCCCACTCACAGTAAGTTAAATACTATTGTGGAACATTCCAAGCACAGTATCTCCAAGTATCTGTGACGTGCAGTCAGGGAGAAAAAAAAAAGTAAAATGAAAAAATAAATGGTTATATTTATCCAATAATTTGTACTATAAAGTTATTTTCTATTTAACTTCACCATTTTAATTATTTTTTTATTCAAAATCTTCACTTTTACCGTTCAAATATGGAGAATAGACGTGTGGAGAGGCACCAGCCATTCGTGCCTCACATGATGGTAGAGGCACTCGTGAGCCCAGGGATTCTTCTGCAACTCCTGGGGCAGCAGATTAGAATAAGTGACAGCAAGATACAATTTAGAGTTAGCAAGTCAAGTTTAGCAATCTGTTCACTTTTTTCTTCTTATCTGGCCCTACTTTTTAAATAGAGGAAGATTTCATATTAAAGCTCACACAGTTTTCTAAACTGGACTTTTGGTCGAAGCAGGAGGTTATAAATAAAGGAAAACCAACACAGGAGCTAAAGGGTTTGCTCCAGACTACGGAACGAAAGATTTGCTCTTTTCAAACAGCGTGGTACACACAAAAAGGTTGTGTGGATGTCCTTCTTTTCTCAACCTGCTGTGACAATGTCTGGACTCAGATGGGATATTGTGACCTGAAAAATTTGCAAAGGAGCCTCGTCAAACATGAGCAGTCCATCGCTCACATTCAAAGTCATATCGTGCTAAAAACGTTATTTTAATTTATGACGCTACTCGAGGCGCTCTGGAAAATGCACTGAACAATAAGAATTCATTTTCAGCTTCACATCAAAAATATTACGAGCTCCAGTCACTTACAGGGAGAGAAACTGTCCCGGGGCCAAATTTACTTGGTTTACATATTTGTAAATCTGATTGTGATGATGTCACTGCCTCACCAGCCATGACCCTCACCGCACGTCACTGCCAAGTACTGTATTTTTCGGATTATAAGTCACAGTTTTTTTCTTAGTTTGGCCGGGGATGCGACTTATACTCTGGAGCGACTTATGTGTGAAATGATTAACACATTATTATATCATTTCACATGTTATTTTCACACTAAACCGCAAGAGGGCGCTCTAGGCCTGTGGATTGAAGATTTCATTGGATTTAGTGATTTGGAGTGACACTGATGGTTTGGTAAACTTGTTAGCATGTTCTTTATGCTATAGTTATCTGAATAACTCTTAATATGTTACGTTAACATACCAGGCATGTTCTCAGTTCGTTGTTTATGCATCATGTAACATTAGCATACCGTACACTTATTCAGCCTGTTGTTCTCTATTCTATTTTTATTTTAAATTGCCTTTCAAGATGACATGTCTGTTCTTGGTGTTGGATTTTATCAAATAAATTTCCCCAAAACATGCGACTTATACTCCAGTGCAACTTATATATGTTTTTTCCTTCTTTATTATGTGTTTTATGGCTGGTGCGACTTATACTCCTGAGCGATTTATAATCCGGAAAATACGGTAGGTCAGAACCTCCAACAAAATGTTACATAGTGCACTTTTAGTAATAGTACTAGTATTAATCTTGTAGATCATTTATCGTTTATTGGCATGTTGTACAATACTGGAAGTGCTCCAGTGTTTACTCCAGTTTTTAAACTCCACACACCTTCACTAGAATCATTTGGATGATTTCAGCCCTGGAATTGCTAATCTCTACTGAACTAAAGGTAAAACATAGCTTTTAACTCAAAAACTACCACTAGATGACATCACAAAGTGGACTATTTTGAGTTTTGGACATGTAGACAGCCTGGTAATGCAGAATTACTCAAACGTGTGAATGAAACAAAACACAACTCTGCGTATTTCTGAGGAAGCAAACATTATAACATGGCTTAAATCTCACAAGAATACATTTTGAGTAAACCTTTAAATGAACTAATCCTGTTTTTCACATTTTAAGACTGCAGAAATGTGGTACTACGACTTTAAATCAGTTTTTTCCTTTTTCTCCTCTTTCTTGCTCCATCTGTCTTCTGGCTCCCAACCCATTCTGGACACTGCCAGTTCTGAAAGGCACTGGCCCTCATCCTGCACTTCAGCTGCTGTCCCATGTGTTTGAAAAAGGGGTGAGGACAGAGGACAGTTACAGCTGAGTTCACAGGCTTCTCTGGCGGGACAAATGGCCACTAGCCCATCCCCTCTGCTCACTGCCATCCCTGCAGCGGACTTAAACAACGTTATACCAGTGACGGGGCGGTGATGATAGCCGTGATTGCCGTGGAAACGAGAGAGCCAGCTGCGAGGGTTGGCTTGGAGCTCCGCGGCGACTGTCTGTGCCTAGCCCCGACAAGGCACAAGCAGCTATTAGCACGTCATGAAATATGCTTTGTGGTGGCTAATGGAGCAGAGAAAAGGAGGTAGGGAGGAGGGGAGAAAGGAAACAGAGAGATGAAAGAGGGGGGGGGCGATAAAGGGGGGAGAAAATGTGGAGGAAAGTGGAGGGAGGAGAGTGGAGAGAAGAAGGAAAGAAGGGAAGGAGGAAAAGGAGGGAGGATAGAGGGAAAAGGATGGGAGACAAGAGAGGACAGAGTAAGGAGGAGAGATGGGAGAAGAGAATGGAGGAAGAGAAGAGAGGATAGAGGGATGATGGGAGAGAAGAAAGAGGACAGAGTAAGGAGGAGAGTGGATAGATAAATAGATAGATGGATAGAAGAAGGAAAAGAAGAAAGGATAGAGGGAGGATGCTAGAGATGAAAGAGGACAGAGTAAGGAGCAGATAGATAGATAGATAGATGGATAGTAGAAGGAAAAGAAGAAAGGATAGAGGGAGGATGGGAGAGAAGAAAGAGGACAGAGTAAGGAGGAGATAGATAGATAGATAGATAGATAGATGGATAGTAGAAGGAAAAGAAGAAAGGATAGAGGGGATGGGAGAGAAGAGAGTACGGGGTGAGTGGATCGATAAGTGGAAGAAGAGAAGAAGGAAAACAAGAAAGAAAAGAGGGGGGTAGAAGAGAAAAAGTAGAGAGAAGAGAAGGAGGAATGTGAATAGATATAAGAAAGAAGAGAATAGAGGAAAAGACAATAGTAAAGTATAGTATTAATTGTATAATAAATATATATATATGTACACATAAAAATGTATGGTGTGGTCTTTCAAGGTCCTATACTACACAAAATGGACTCTTATAATGTCACCTCATCAAAAACATACCTGGAGTCATGTTTTGTTTCATTCACACATTCATCTAGTCTAGTAATCTTGCATTAGTTGTCTGTCTGCATCTCCAAACATCAAACTGCTCTGTTCCACTTTGTGATGTCATGAAGAGAAGTTAACAGCTATCTTATACCTATTGCTTAGTAGAGACTGGCAATAGGCTCTATTCAGGTTTACCAGAAGATGCTTGGAAACATGCAGATGACGACTTCCGGTGTAGTTTCCGACACTGGGTGTGTGATAAAACCGTGGATTCAGCAGCAGCAGCAGCAGCGTCTTCACAACCTGCCAAAGCTTTCCACGGAGGACGGGACTCTGATCGCAGCTTCAATGTCACTTACAGGAGCCGGTTGTAACTGTTGAACTGCCGAACATAACGGAATGTATCAATGACATCTTTTATTTTTTATTAAAGGAGAATTCACTTTTTTTTTACAATCTGAGCCTTATTTCGGTAATAAAACAAGTTGTTTTACTCACCCATAGCACTTTGGTGTCATATGGAGCACTTCCAGAGATGTTTTAGATTTGCGATCTCTGTAATGTGAGTTCTCGGGGCACATGTTTGCGGTCTCCAAATAACACAAACTTTAACACTTTTCAAATCATAGAAGCTCAATGTCTTAGTCTACACTTTCGTTTGAGTCAAAAGTGGCCTGTAATCCGAGATTTATCCATAATTTACAGCTTTGCGTTTCACGTTTGGGTCCCGAGAGCTGAGAGCAAAATAAACTGTGACTCCGCACATGCGCACTGGCGTCCTCATCTACTCGAAACTATGGATAAATCTCGGATTACAGGCCACTTTTGACTCAAATGAAAGCGTAGACTAAGACATTCAGCTTCTATGATTTGACAAGTGCTAAAGTTTGTGTTATTTGGAGACCTCACGGAGAATATATTACAACTCGCGCTACGGCTCTCGCTAATCTAAAACATCTCTGGAAGTGCTCCATATGACACCAAAGTGCTATGGGTGAGTAAAACAACTTGTTTTATTACTGAAATAAGGCTCAGATTGTAAAAAAAAAACAACGTTAATTCTCCTTTAAGTTACACAAATAATAATAATACACAAATGAATAGGCGATTTATAAATGGAAAAAAGAAAGAATACAATGACATCTAGATGAAGAAAACCGGCCCATTTTCTCAATTTTCCCAGATTTTGACAGAGTTCCTATTGCCAACAGAGCCCAAAGGAAATCATCATCCGCATGTTTCCAAATGTCTTCTGGTTTTGTGATATAAGTGTGAATAGAGCCCATTCCAAGGCTGAAATGATCCAAATGATTCTAGTGAAGGTGAAGTGTCTGGCATAGTCTCATGCAGTTCTTTCTACGTTGTTCTCACCCAACCAACTCTCAAATTAGATGAAACAGTTGCTTCTGCACATATAGAAGTGTAGATATTGTTTTAATCTAACCAAAAGCTTTGTATATAGGTTATGTCTCAGATTTATTTTTTCCAATACAAAGTCTGATTTAAAGGGCATTTATCTTAACTAGAGCACATGAATTAAAGCCAGGTCCTCTAAGAAGTCAACAGAGTAAAAGTATATCTCCCAGTCTATACACACTATAATTAATGTTCATTTAAAGAACCGTTTGAAAAAGCCACTCTGACATGTCTTAGAAGTATATGGGAGTACACATCGCATAAATCGCAAAGACGTGTTAAATAATCTGGCTTTCATCTCTTTCATATTCATGGAAACGAATGGGCACATTTTTCACACTAAAGATGAAGCACGGGATAATTAACACGAACAGGTGAGAGAAAAATATATTACAGCCTCTTACAAATGCTTATGAATAATAAGGGTTACATAATATTTCTATTTAGTGCTGTTCAAAGAAAACAAATAGTGTACAGATAATTGATGTCAGCACATGAACACAACGCATAATTATAACCTGTAAATGGCATTGGACAAATTAAAAAGACTTACATTCACACAGAGGTAGGTAGTACTCATTATATTTACTTGAGCAATTTTTTAAAGAAATTGTCCTCCTTTTCAGAGTCATTTTCAGACCTTATACTTTTAATCAGTGTAGTGTACTGTAACTCTGCCTTACTGTAAATCTAAGTGACAAAAGCTTTATGTTGACAATATTAAATGATTTGAACATTTGTGTTTTTTGCACCGCTCCTTCCCCTATGATTTAGTTTTTCTCATTTTTGGTGCATTATTTAAGCTTATGTTAACTTCAAATTATGAATCAATTGTTATGTCTACAGATACTGCTGCAATTAGTCTTACTTGGGTAGTAGTTTTCCCAAATAATTAGTAATAGTTGCACATAGCAACGGTGAAAAAGTTAAAATCCAGAGAAAACAGAGGTCAAAATGGAGCAGAAACATCGCGCATCTGAAGCACCCAGCCTCACACACACAATCCTCAAAGTGTGCAAACGAACAAGCAGGTAAGAGCAGAAAAAAAGTTGGAAAATAAGGGAGCGCGTTGCAACCAGCTCCGGCTCTCGCCGCGATGCAACAATGGAATTTCCCCACTGAGGGACTAATAAAGGCATATCTTATCTTATCTTATCTTATCTCTTGGTTTACTACTGTAATTTGTACTGTCACTTGAGTAATCATATTTTGAAGTACCATTACTTTTATTTGAGTACAGTCATTGTAATCACAGTAGTGGTTTTAAACCCTTATAACGAGGGGAGTTTGAACCATGCCACAAAAAATATTCAAAGTAGGGATGGAGCATGAACTGTATATATAAGTGGAAGTAGCTAGCCCAAACTTGGCACAAAATTAGCCGCTATAACTGCTAGAAACAAGTGGATTCATTTAGCCGGAGCCAAACACTGTGGGTAACGTCATGCTTCCACGTCCACTCCTTTATACACTCTACGGCAGTGGTCTCAGGCACGCGGCCCGCGGGCCAACTGCGGCCCCCGGGACGATAATTTGCGGCCCTCGTCTTAATATGAAAGATTAATATAAGTGAGGCCCGCAAGATTAATATGAATTTCATTTCTTGTGTGCGACGCAGAATGACCCAATCACGATGTGGTATATGGCTCTGGAGGGCGGGACATCGGTCGTGCTTATTTTCTCTAAATGTGTGGCGGGGCTAGGGTG
The DNA here is from genome assembly GCA_036785185.1 of Paratrypauchen microcephalus. Taxonomy (NCBI): domain Eukaryota; kingdom Metazoa; phylum Chordata; class Actinopteri; order Gobiiformes; family Gobiidae; genus Paratrypauchen; species Paratrypauchen microcephalus. The sequence continues at coordinate 957,156 of JAVJIX010000090.1, read as the reverse complement.
AGGTCCCAGTGCTTAGAGCTTTTAGTGCTTGTGTGCTTGTGTGTGCTTGTGTGTTTGGGGTTGCGGCAGGCAGACATCAGACAGGGACAGTGATTGATCCATTTCATAGACACGAGGGAGGCAGACAGTGGTGCATTTGTGCGCGCTTTGCGCGCGCTTTTCCCCGCACGGGCGCACAGCTCCGGCGGGAGGGAGGGAGGGCGCTTCTTCCGTGAACGCGTCTCCGTCCGTCTTTGACTCCATTCAGAGCCTGTCAGATCTGTGGAGAGGCGGCGGGCGGCCCTGTTCCCACACGTGCAGATAGTGGCCTCACTCGCGATACGTGTTGTTTGATGTGCGCGCGCGAGACCCGGGCGATACTGCGATAATCCATATATTGACTAGACCAGGACTGAACCAGGTCTAAACCAGGACTAAACCAGGACTGAACCAGGACTGAACCAGGACTAAACCTGGTCTAAAACCAGGTCTAAACCAGGACTAAACCAGGAGTAAAACCAGGACTGAACCAGGACTGAACCAGGACTAAACCAGGACTAAACCAGGACTGAACCAGGACTGAACCAGGACTAAAACCAGGTCTAAACCAGGACTAAACCAGGACTGAACCAGGACTGAACCAGGACTAAACCAGGTCTAAAACCAGGTCTAAACCAGGACTAAACCAGGACTGAACCAGGTCTAAAACCAGGACTGAACCAGGTCTAAAACCAGGTCTAAAACCAGGTCTAAACCAGGACTAAACCAGGACTAAACCAGGACTGAACCAGGACTAAACCAGGACTGAACCAGATCTAAAACCAGGACTGAACCAGGTCTAAAACCAGGTCTAAAACCAGGTCTGAACCAGGACTGAACCAGAACTAAACCAGGACTGAACCAGGTCTAAAACCAGGACTGAACCAGGACTGAACCAGGACTAAACCAGGTCTAAACCAGGACTAAACCAGGTCTAAACCAGGACTGAACCAGGACTGAACCAGGACTAAAACCAGGACTGAACCAGGACTGAACCAGGACTGAACCAGGTCTAAAACCAGGACTGAACCAGGACTGAACCAGGACTAAACCAGGACTGAACCAGGTCTAAAACCAGGTCTAAAACCAGGTCTGAACCAGGACTGAACCAGGACTGAACCAGGACTGAACCAGGACTAAACCAGGTCTAAAACCAGGTCTGAACCAGGACTAAAACCAGGTCTGAACCAGGACTGAACCAGGACTAAACCAGGACTAAACCAGGTCTAAACCAGGACTGAACCAGGACTGAACCAGGACTGAACCAGGTCTGAACCAGGACTGAACCAGGACTAAACCAGGACTGAACCAGAGAATCCATGTTTAAAACAGTTTATGTTCAATGTTCCATTTCAGGCAATTAACGTTTAAAAAACTGTTAATACATACATTTAAAACTGAATAAAAAATAACTAGCCAGCCAGCCAGTCAATATGCGGTTTCTTTAGTCGTCTGTATCTACTGTATGACCATTATTATTATTAAATTATTTATTACGGATTGATTTATTATTTTATCATTTTTTCATTTATTTCATTTGTATTAAAAATAAATATATTTGAGAACATTGGAATGATTTATTTGCACTTTTCTTGTGGAAATCCTGATGCGGCCCAGCCTCATTCAGATTCTACCCCATGCGGCCCCTAGGTAAATTGAGTTTGAGACCCCTGCTCTACGGGATGGAGATCGATAAGTTTAATGCCATACTGTGGAACACTCTAGGCCAGAGGTGCCAAACTCATTCTGGCCCGGGGGCTGTATCCAACCTACTTTGATCCCAAAGGGGCCGGAACAGAAAACTCATGGCAAATATACCCCACAAATATCAATAAGTCCAAATATTTGTGCAGAGAAACACAAATCTATTACAGAAGTCTTTTTTTATTTGATGAACTCTTTGATGAACTATTTCTTTTAAAATATTATAATATTACGAAAGGTCCCATGGCATGAAATTTTCACTTTCTGAGGTTTTTGAACGTTAATGTGAGCTCCCCTACCCTGTTTAGGTTAGGCTAAAGTTGTGAAATGTCTAAACTAAGCATTTGCGATCCTTTTCTGCGTTACAAAAAATCGGAGCTCAAACGGGCGAGTTTGAACAAGGCACCTTATTGACGTCAGATCGAAAAAAGAAATGCAAATGCAGTTCCACCCCCGTCTGTCTGTACTCAGCGTCTCTGTAAATCACGCCCAGAGAGTTTGGACCGCGAATGCGCTAGGCAATGCGAAATGCGTTTTTTTATTTGCCTGGAGGCACGTCCGAGTGTTTCTAGGCTCGGAAGTCCTTTATCTGAGCCTCTGGACCTTTGAACAGCAGTGATTTAATTTTATTTTATGTGGAAATGTGTTTATTTTTCAATGGAACGCTTCAAATCTCTCCCCCCGTGCAAAAACAAGGAAATGGATCAACTGTGAGCTACAGCGGAGACCGGAGCATTTGGCCACGCCCCCACCCTCTACTATTGGCCAGCTTTTTCCTCCTCATTTGCATTCAAGCAACAACACCCATTATGACCTGTTCTGAGGGGGAAAAAAAAACTCTTTCTCATCTTATCTCTGTTTCTCATGCACTGAGTGTTGATTTTGAAGAAGGATTCATTTACAGTATTAGGGAACCATTAAGGAGCCATATAAAAGCATCAAGAAGTACCATGTCATAGGATCTTTAACAACCAACTCTAAGAAAAATGCAATTTCAGCACAAGCGTACAGGTTTCCCATTCACCTCCGTGAACAAATAGGAATTAGTCAATTTTTCTTGGAAAATCCTGCACTCGGCATCCACTTTTCTCATTTTTGACATTTTGCTGATGAGGGTGTCATGGTCAACAGTCAAAACGACGGTCCTTTAAGAGCGTTTGGAAAGAGGCGAGTCTTCATTTGTGCTGCTCTGGTGGGAGGGGCCACGCACAGAGGCGCTGGAGACACTCCTATGCTAAACTGCACAGAAAATTACCAATATTTTAATAGAAAATGTATATTATTTTAATAGAAAATTAAAATATAATTAAAATATTTTAATATGATGGCCAGATTAAAGGTCTTGGAGGTCAGGATCTGGCCCCCAGGCCGCATGTTTGACACCCCTGCTCTAGGCAAAGCAATAACATCTGCATGGAAACAAGGAGCTGGCAAACCCTCCACAAGAAAAGTTACTTAGTGCACCTTTAAATAACTGTAAAAGTCCATAAAAAGTCCACAATTTTTTTTTCCTGCTCTCAAAAATTAAGAAGAATCTGAGCACAATTTAATCTATCTACCTGATCGACAGCCAGACTAAAACTAAAATTTAATTGGAAACTTGTAATTATGTATATACAAGAGAATAATTGTGTTTTGCTTGTTTCAATATGCTAATGTAATTAACTTTTATGTCTACAAATGATAATAAGCATTATGGATTAAGCCTGGAGGTGTCAGTGTAAACAGAGAACAGAAGAGGTGAGTTTGGGTAATCATAACTCTCTTTTTTTAAAGACATAAAAAGAAAAAAGACAATTTCTGCATGTGGGGACTTTATAGCATATTGTGACTCTCAGGAAGAATAGTTATTGCCTTTTTAAGAACTAATGGGGATTTGTAATAATAAAAAGAAGTGATAACAGGAGAAGTTCAGTTTGTCAACTGGACAAAGTTTGTTTGGTTGAAAACGTTTCGCCGCTCATCCGAGAGGCTTCGTCAGCTCTAATAAGAATACTGGTAAGACACTTGCTTATATCTTGCTGTAGGGAGGAGCTACCTAGCTAACTACTTTCCGGAACTATCTCATTGGTTTCCGTCTTTTGTTTCTCTGGCGTCTAGCTAACGATCTCTATTCATCCCTACACTGACTGAGGGACTTTTCACGCATAAAAAGAAGTCTAAAACTTCCTTAAATTGAAAAAAAAAATTACTTCTACCACTGCACTCCATCAATACACAGGTTAGAGAATGATGGAAAATTACAACCGTTGCCATAGTGAACAATTAGAAATACAATATTTTATTTTTGAATGGGAAAAAGTTTTCAAAATGTTGCATAACAGGAATCTGAAACCCATGAATATTATCCCACTTATCCAGAACTTGGTTGTGAGTACATTAGCAGCAGCCGGTGATGGGAAGAACACTTCAGCGACATATTTAGTTACAGAATACTGAATACTTGCATTAAAATGTATTTTGTACTATTTGGTGAGACAAAAATTACACAAGCACGCACCAAAAGAGCAGTGTTTTCTATATTTCTCATTGATTACATTTTGATCAAGTATTGCCATGTATTCCTTTAATTTTAGAAAAGTAACTGTTATCTGAATCCCACCAAATTAAAAAGTAACAAGTGGGATACAGTTACCGAAAATGATTATTCTGAATACACTCACGGCACATGTATTCAGTTAGTTCCCAACACTGACTGCGGTGCCTAGATTGTCCTTTCCCGAGACACTTCCTCTTTTCTGGGAAATCCCCAGAGAGATAGGAGCATGCTTTATGCATTTAGAAAGTGACCACTTCAAATGGCTCTTTTGAATGTGAAGGAGCAGTGTCTCTACGCTCAACTCTTCTCTAGTACTGAGTTTATCACTCAGGGGCTAGCTAGCCACCCGTCTGAACAAACTAATTATAACCACGAGGCAGTGCATTATCCAGTCTTTCACTTCTAATTAAGATTTGCTTAAGGAAAAGTACTAAAAGTTATGAAAAGTTTATAATCTTCAAACGTGTGAATACATCTGCTCCATCTGGGTGCCACAAACCCTCCAGAGCCCAATTAAACTCTTTTCTTTATGCAATGGAGCTAAAGAGTGTTGGTGTGCCCAGATGGACTGCTCATATGATACTGTCACTGGTTTGTGAAAGGTCACATTTTAACCACTTCAGCTGACCTCAGATTAAGGGGAGTACAATTACCACATCGGAAATGGACTGGTCCTCCCATCTGCCGTAACTCAGTCACGTTCTGGTAATTGACTTAGTTGTGTTATGTGTAGTGTCATGTGCATTTATGTGTTCAGCTGCTCTATATATTATGCTAAAGAGGTGTAGGATATAACATTATCTTGTCTCTAAGAAGTTGGTATGGCATTAAACATTCATCTTGCTTTTATTCAGTTGCTTTTTCAGATGTTTTTGCTGCAATAAAACATGCTGTTTTATGCTGACTATGTCTCTCCACAGATCTTACCTGTACATTGGCCTGACGTCACCAAATAGGAATTGTTCATGGGGGTGCTTCTGGCTCCACTGATTCTAGCTCCAATTCACTGTCTATTGACAAACTGCTGTCAGGCTCATCTTAAAGGAGAATTAACGTTTGTTTTTTTTTACAATCTGAGCCTTATTTCGGTAATAAAACAAGTTGTTTTACTCACCCATAGCACTTTGGTGTCATATGGAGCACTTCCGGAGATGTTTTAGATTTGCGATAGCCGTAATGCGAGTTCTCGGGGCATGTAATATATGCCCCGAGCGGTCTCCAAATAACACAAACTTTACTTTTCAAATCATAGAAGCTCAATGTCTTAGTCTACACTTTCGTTTGAGTCAAAAGTAGCCTGTAATCTGAGATTTATCCATAATTTACAGCTTTGCGTTTAATGTTTGGGTCCCGGGAGCTGAGAGTGAAATAAGCTGTGACTCCGCACATGCGCACTGGCCTCCTCATCTACTCGAAACTATGGCTAAATCTCGGATTACAGGCCACTTTTGACTCAAACGAGAGCGTAGACTAAGACATCGAGCTTCTATGATTTGAAAAGTGCTAAAGTTTGTTATTTGGAGACCGCAAACATTTTCCCCCGAGAACTCACATTACGGAGATCGCAAATCTAAAACAACTCCGGAAGTGCTCGATATGACACCAAAGTGCTATGGGTGAGTAAAACAACTTGTTTTATTACCGAAATAAGGCTCAGATTGTAAAAAAATAAAAAAAAGTTAATTCTCCTTTAAAATGTTTGAATTACCCTGCCCTACATGATCCTGTTTTTATTTAACTATGTAGTCAGTAAATCCAGATATGAATAATAATAATAATGTTCTTTGCCTGAGGTTGCTCCCATTAGCATTAGCATTAGCAACAACTGACTGACAGCCAGAGGTGTGGGCAGGAAGGGCGTTACCTTCAACAGCCTCACTTCGGATTGGCTTTTTGTTGGCTATGATTCTCACAGTCAGAATTTTAAATATGAAACTTGGCTCCAAAAGCGTCCCTATAACCGCCAGCATCAATGAGCTTCATTTGGCTGGAGCAAAACTCTATGGGTGATGACAAACTCACTCAGTCCACTTCTTTATACAGTCTGTAATTCAGTGTCATACTGTGGAACATTCCAGGTAAAGAACTAGCAAACCCTCCATCAGAAAACTTGCATAGAGCACCTTTAACTTGAATTACTTTCATTTTAAAAATACAAGTGCTCCCCTATATTTGTTTATTACTCTTTCTCTTTCTGGGCAATGTTCTGCTGTCTCTCCGTGACAGTTATTCCTCAGTTTCTTTATTTATTATGCGGATCACTGCTCTCTTCCATTTGTTTAGTGGAAGTGTCCAAAACGTCTCATTTCTGTTTGTGTAAAGCCAAGGTTGTTAGATCCGGCAGCTCACAGAAGAAGGCGCACTCAGACTCCAGACGTGAAGTGTTGAGAGCAGAGGAACAGCTGTCTGCGGAAGAGCATTGGCACCACAGAGGCTTTAGTCAAGAGCCAGTCCGGTCAAGCACGGGACCAAGGACAAGTGGGTCTGTGCACAGTTATGCACCTCATAGGAGCTGTTAGATTTAGTCAACTTCTCCAGTTACTTAAAGAGGGGGTATTCATTGTTAACAGATTACAAATTTAGGGTTAGAGGGAACAAAATGATGGTAGAAAAGCTTAAAAAAATGTTGTATTTAGCATGATATCACCTTTAAAATGTAAGTAACAATTTTTAAACCTGTCTCCACACAATACAGGTCTGGAAAAAAATAAGGGACCACTGCATTTTTTCTGAAATCATCATCTCTACATGTATTACAGCCATTCCATTCCAGCGTCTGTTGAATTCCAAAACAAACACAAAGCTGAGCTACTTCAGTTCACTTCACTTCAGACTTGTGGAGAGCATGCCAAGACGCATGAAAGCTGTGATTAAAAATAAGGGTTATTGCAGCAAATATTGATTTCTGAACTCTTCTTAAGTGTAAACATTAGTATTATGTTGTTTTAAAATGAATTTGATCTTGTTTCTTTGCATTGTTTGAGGTCTGAAAACATATATCTTTTTTGTTATTTTGACCATTTGTCATTTTCTGCAAATAAATGCTGTAAACCAGGGGTGTCAAACTCATTTTGGTCCGGGGGCCGTATCCAACCTACTTTGATCCCAAAGGGGCCGGATCAGAAAACTCATGGCAAATATACCCCAAAAATAGCAATAAGTCCAAATATTTGTGCAGAGAAACACAAATCTATTAGAGAAGTGATGAAGTCTTTGTTTTACAAAATATTATAATATTATGAACAACCTGAAACTTTAACAAAAATGCGATTTCAACACGAGCATACAGGTTTCCCATTCACCTCCGTGAACAAATAGGAATTAGTAAATTTTTCTTGGAAAATCCTGCACTCGGCGTCCACTTTTCTCATTTTTGACATTTTGCTGATGAGGGTGTCACGGTCGACAGTCAAAACAATGGTCCTTTAAGAGCGTTTAGAAAGAGGTGAGTCTTCATTTGTGCTCTGGTGGGAGGGGCCATGCACAGAGGCGCTGGAGACGCTGCTATGTTAAACTGCACAGAAAAGAGGTGCAGAAAATTATCAATATATTAATAGAAAATTAAAATATAGTTAAAATATTTTAATAGAAAATCAGCCGAGGGCCAGATAAAAGTCTTGGAGGGCCGGATCTGGCCCCCGGGCCGCATGTTTGACACCCCTGCTCTAAACGATAATATTTTTATTTGGAATTTGGGGGAAATGTTGTCAGTAGTTTAAAGACTCAAACAAAAATGTTCCTTTTGCTCAAACACATGCCTATAAGTAGTAAAATCTGAAAAAAATGATCATTTTGCAGTGGTCTCTTATTTTTTTCCAGAGCTGTATATTGTAAAAGTGAAATGATATTGCCTACAGACAACATTTTAAAGATGTGCTATGCAACTTTTCTGAGTGTCAGCACAACATGGAAACTTTTCTATCTCCATGGAGACAGAGAGGCAACATCACCAGGCAAAGATCAGATCAGTATATAACTATAAAACCAGCAATGCAAGATTTCACTTCAGGCAAAGCAATAACATCTCCATGGAGATGAAGAGTTGGCAAACCCTCCACCTAAAAAAGTTATGCACCTTTGACAGGCATTTTGTTGGATGAGAAGCACGGGGAAGCAACTGCCAGGGCTAGAAATTGTATCCAATCAGAGGTGTTGTTGTTGTTAGAGGTGCTGACTGAATGAAAGGACTAAGCGGGTGGAGGTAACAATTCATTCTGAAATATGTTCCTCATTCATGGTTGAAAATCCACTCCGAGAAAGATCAGGTATCCACAGCCAAATTAAATAGTTGTGTCGTGATTACTTGCAAACTCTAATTAAAAATATAAGCAAATTTGAGTTCCAAGATGAGATTCTTTCGTCATAGTCCCCAAAAAGTGTAGAGGGGGGATAGGATAGGAGAGGGAGATCAAAAGTAGGTCTGAGGATGAGAGCCGAATTAGAGCAGGACCCCAGAGGAGGAGGAGGAGGAGGAGGAGAGGGAGAAGACGGAGACGAAGGAGCGCGTGAGACAGAAATAGAGGACGGGAAGAGACAGCGCTGAGACGGCCGGAAGAGGAAGGACAGAAATAGAGAAGGGGGGAGGAGAGGAGGGGGTGAGAGGGGGGCACAGAGGACGGGAAATGGATTATGTGGCAAAAATTGGAGCCAGACTGTTCGTGATGTTTTGGAGATTATTTAGACCTGGTTTTGTCTTAGTTTTGATTTAAATAGTGTAGAGTAGTGTTTTCAGACATGGTTTAGTTCTGGGTAAGATTTGTGTTTGGTAGAAAGAAGTCCTGTTCAGGCTAGAATGGGACAGTTAAAGAAGAATTCACGTTTTTTACAATCTGAGCCTTATTTCAGTAATAAAACAAGTTGTTTTATTCACCCATAGCACTTTGGTGTCATTTGGAGCACTTCCAGAGATGTTTTAGATTAGCGTTATCCATAACGCGAGTTCTCATGTAATATATGCCCCAAGCATATAATATATGCCCCGAGCGGTCTCCAAATAACACAAACTTTAGCACTTTTCAAATCATAGAAGCTCAATGTCTTAGTCTACACTTTCGTAATCCAAGATTTATCCATAATTTACAGCTTTGCGTTTCATGTTTGGGTCCCGGGAGCTGAGAGTGAAATAAGCTGTGACTCCGCACATGCGCACTGGCGTCCTCATCTACTCGAAACTATGGATAAATCTCAGATTACAGGCCACTTTTGACTCAAACGAAAGCGTAGACTAAGACACCGAGCTTCTATGATTTGAAAAGTGCTAAAGTTTGTGTTATTTGGAGACCGCAAACATGTGCCCAGAGAACTCACATTACGGAGATCGCAAATCTAAAACATCTCGAAGTGCTCTATATGACACCAAAGTGCTATGGGTAAGTAAAACAACTTGTTTTATCACTGAAATAAGGCTCAGATTGTAAAAAACGTTAATTCTCCTTTAACTGTCCCATTCTAGCCTGAACAGGACTTCTTTCTACCAAACACAAATCTTACCCAGAACTAAACCATGTCTGAAAACACTACTCTACACTATTTAAATCAAAACTAAGACAAAACCAGGTCTAAATAATCTCCAAAACATCACGAACAGTCTGGCTCCAATTTAAGGCTCAGATTGTAAAAAAAAAACAAACGTTAATTTTCTTTAAGTGATGATGTATTAAAGTAAAGGTTTTTCTTATACAATCTTGATATCTAATTCACATTTAAAGTAGATTATAGGGTCTGTACTTGATTTTGAACCATGAGGAAAGAACATTTAGTCCCTGGCAGATCCCTGGAATAATCACAAGCTGGTGTTTCCATATGGTTCTCCACTAACCATGTCCCTGATTGGGTAACATTTCTGTTCCTGGGCCTTGCTTCTTCCTTTTAAAATATACAGGTGAAATCATCCAATTCCAGCATTTTGGTGATTCGAAACTGTTTAAACTGTTAAATCTGCTTGAAAATTGCACAAAACAATCAGTGAAATCTGGTCTTCCTCTAAAGATATATTTTAGGAATAAATTATCAAATTACAACCTCCATTATAATCAGGGCTAAAAATAAAAAAAGTCTGAAACTGTTTTATTTGTAACATATCCCACAGATAGATATAAATTATGTCACACCAAATACTATGTTTAATTTAGTTAAAGATGCACTATGTAACTTTTTTGTTGCGGGTCTATCACCTGCTTGTTTCTATGGATATGTCACTGCTCTGCCTAGAATGTTCCACAATACGATATTAAACAGATCTGCCTTATATGTATTCACAGGTGGTTTTATAGCTCAAAAATACCTAGAAAAACAAACTCGCAAAAGTGTGCAGGTGCTCAAAACGTACATAAATATGGCAAAGAAAAAAGGTCTGCACAGATGTTAGCTCCTTATTTATTTGGGTACACCATATAAGTGATGTTTTGGGCGTTAACCCTTCATCGACTCCTGCAGCAAGGTGTTTGTAATCAGAGCAGTCTTTTGTGATATGTCCAGTTAGTCATAGAGAAGGAACATCTCTCTTACACTGAGGGCTTGAGTTGCAGACATGATAAGAAATACAAAATAGTTTTTATTTTTACTTTAACATAGTGGATCCATAATATTTGTTAATATGTTTGTTACCTCAAGCAATTGAATGCCTCTCCTAATCAGCACCTAATCTGAAGTGTATCTGAGTATACACTTGTATTTTACATGCATTTTGAAAAATCAGTTTACATTTGACTAGACCAGGCATTCAGTTTTCCTGACGTGCATGTAAGAGTATGAAACTGGAAGTCTTTTGTGATGTTACCAACTACTGGAATGTGAACGGAGTACACACTTTATTTTATTTTAGATGTTTTTGGCCAGAATTCTGGAAAATGAATTATTAGTATGCATTCAAGTTACCAAAATGACTAGGGGTATTAAAACATCATATGCAGTTTACTAGCAAAAAAGTGGATTTAGTATTTACTTCCCCTTTAATTTAACAGAAAATTCAGAATATATGTGTATTTCAAATCACCTGCGGTATGTGTAATAGACTGGTGTTTTGAAGGGGCTAAGAGTATAGAAAGGTGAAGGAGAAAATGGAGTGACAGAGCGTTACAATGCAAATATATGTCTGTGAGTTATGAGCATGAGACGGATTTACAGGGCCCAGTGTAGAGCATGGGAAAGGCTTGTAGCACTTACGTTATTACAGCTCCAGGACTGCACTTCACACCGGCTCTTATTCAGGCTGCACCCCAGGGGGGAACTAGCTTATAAATACTGCCAATGTCCTACCACAGGGGAAGCTAGGTTAATATAGGACTCTGGTAGCTCTGGTGTCTTTGCAATAGTAGAAATAAGTTGATTTTTGTAGCTCTTTGAACTAAAATGTGTGCATTTGTGCTGTCAGGTGATTAAAAAAAAATAATCCAATTAATTACAGGATTTGTAATTAATTAATCTAATTAATCAAATTTTTAATACATTTTTAGGTGGTTTATTGTGCTCTTCCACAGTGCAAAAAAGGTATCAAACGTGCGTGAAAAAATATTTACAGTGGTACAGACTGTACTTTACTGCAGACTTCCCCTTTAAAGCCCCAGTGTGTAGGATTCGTGGCGCATAGGTGGATGGTGCTATTGCACTTTTTGTTTTAGATACGACAGACCTCGAGGGTCACCCGGGCGCGCGCACAAGCCGCGCGCACAAGCCGCACGCCGCGCGGTCCCGGTTACTATTTTTTTTCCTTTTCTTATGAAAACACACATTCCCGATCATGTACCATGACACTCTACACATCAAATGAAACCTTACAGTCTCCTCTTTTTGACTATGCAATTCATTGCCCTGCACAACAAACACTCCCTGAGCACATGGGGCTTTTATACAGAAAAGCACAAAACGAGGTTAGCTTACCTTAAAATGCTTTGCACAGGTCAAACTCTGTATTTCACCATAAACTTGCTCTCAATGTGTCCGTAAGGATCCAGCAAATAAAATCCAGTAAAACAATTTAGTCCAAAACACGTGTTAGATCCATTACGACGTCTGATCCGGCAGCATGCTTGTGTTGTTTACCCAAAACCACGAGCCTTGCCGAAGGCGAAGGCGGAGCCCAAATGTCCTTCTGCGGCTCTCGTATTCAAAATGGCTGCCTCTATATGGGGAAGATCCCCCTTTTATGTGACTATATCTAAGTCCAAAAGAATACTTTGATTTCATGATGGAAGTGAAAAGGCTTGGAAAACAATGTATTTTTGAATGGGTATCTTCAATTTCAGTAATTAACGGGTAAAAATCTTACACACTGTCCCTTTAAGTCTTTCAGTCTTTCGATCGCTCTCTTTCTCTCCGTGCACGTTACCTCCGCTGTAACCAAGACAAGACTGTTGGCAGATCTGCAGAGTGCACCTATATACCCCCATTCCCCCTCCCACATTACATAACATTCATTTGAAAGCTCATTTACACCATTCCACTATTAAATGGTGAATATTTTTTGGTGCCACAAGGTGAGCACGTACAGTAGCTTTCATGCAACATCAAGAAATAATATACAAAGCTTCAAATATACAGAGAATACAAATACTGGAGGATTTAAACTACCGGCGTGGATGTGTCTGGGTTTTCCAGATCGTACCACGGGAGGAGGGAGGAGGCGGCAGGGCGCGGGTGAGTAAATGATCGGGTTTAGCGCGATGTGGATGGGTAAAACTGGTGCTTCTAAGTGTGCACCCTGAGTCACGGCAGAACATGCTGGAGAGGTTATGAGAATTAGTTTATCGTTCGGCGCGCAGAGAGCAGCAAATACAGAAATGGGCGCGTGTGTCTTCATGTGTTCTCCCCGGGGACAACGCTCCGTCACATTTTTATAAATAAACTTGGCGTACTAAGGCCTCGCACACCAAATTTAAAATGCGCACACATTGAATTGAACGCAATTAATTGCGTTAATTTTTATAACTCGTTAATTTGCGGTGTTAAACTGACAGCCCTAGTGTGCATCATTACATCCAGTTAATGCTAGATAAGTTACCTCCTGCAGAATGCTCTATTTAGGCTCTTCTAATCTGGGGTCTTGGCATAACTAATTACAGCCAGCTAAGAATAGACTAGCACATTTAGGCTGCATAAATCTTTAAAGGAAATGTTAAACAAAATTGGCTCTTGTGAGTTTTAAGACATGTTATAATCCAAAAACATACCTGGAGTTGTGTTTTGTATCATTCACACATGTTTGAGTAACACTTTATTATTAGTCTCAACATCTCCGAAGCTCAAAAGAAAAAACTCCTAAATATGCAGGTCTTATGTGTTAAACATGTGTGAATGAAACAAAACACAACTCCAGGCATGTTTTTGATGATGAAACAACATTATAAGATCAGGAAAGAGTGTAATATGGGCGGCACGGTAGCTGAGTGGCTAGCGCTCTTGCTTCACAGCAAGAAGGTCGATCCCCGGGTCGCCCAGGCCTTCCCGTGTGTGTTCTGTGTGGAGTTTGCATGCATGGTCTGGGTTCGATCCACGGGTCGCCTGGGCCTTTCTGTGTGGAGTTTGCATGTTCTCCCCGTGTCTGGGTGGGTTTCCTCCGGGCACTCCGGTTTCCCCCATCAACCCAAAACATGCACCAGGTAAAATCCTCCAGCTTAGGTCCTGACCAAACCGAAGCAAGAAGATCATGGAGATGGTCCCCGGGCGCAGTAATGTGCTGCCCACTGCTCGTAATATATACAGTATATATAGGATGGGTTAAAATGCAGAGAAGAATTTCTCCAGTGTGAGATCAATAAAGACACTTCTTCTTCTTCTTCTTCTTCTTTAAATACTGTAGGGGTATTACTCATCTACGGCGTACTAACATACAGTATAACATATTCAGATGACCATGTTAGCTTTTATTGGTTTGCTATCTGTTATATTTGCAGAAAAACTCTATTAGCATGTTCAATAAGTTTCAGCTTTTCTTCTGACACCCCCTCCTTTTGCACTCCACATTAAGTCACTCCCCCTTGAGAGCACTATCACAACACAATCAGCGTGGAATTCACTAATTAAACTACTGCACATCACATCAGGTTTGTGAAATTATAGTGCATCGTTTTGTATTATATTTTATTTATGTAAAATTGTCTTGCAGGAGTTTTGGACAGTCACACTGCTAACCGTAAGGAGGGTTCAAATAGGGCCAGGGAGAGATCGCTAGATTACTCAAACATGCATGATTGATACACAGTATAAAACATCTTCAGGCATTTTTGATGAGGAAAACGTAAGGTAGAAAGCTCCATAAAGTTTATATTATATTATACATGTTATTATAGGGAAACTGAAGAGAAATGAATACTAATTATCTGTAAAACGTACATTTACATAAAAAGGAAAAGCATAAGAAACCTGTCAACAAGCTCAGTAGTGGAAACAGTATCTATACTCATTTGTTTGGATCTAAACATTATAATGAAATATTTCTCCTGGAACCATAAATGTATTTTTAAAAGCCATATAAAAACATTTCTTCACAATGTTAGTCAAGTAAATGGAAATTAAATGAAACAAATTTCTAAAAGGTACAAGATGAACTAGTTCAGTTGTAAATGTTTTCTATGTAGATATTGAATTCAAAGAAAAACCCGACATGGAAACTTTCATGGTCACTGTATATATTGAATAAAGGAAGGCACATTTCCCATTCTGCAGCATAACCTTGTATTGTTGAGAATGTTTATTCTAACAATCGTAGCAAGAAAAATAACACTTTATATTCACCATCTCCCACACGTTTGCAAACCTGTTTTTGAGGAGTGGATCTGTTGTGACGTTTAGGTTTGCATTTGAGTGTTCTCAGTACAAATTGATAGCACATGGGAGTGTACAGTAGTCACACTGGGCTATTTTGTCTGGAATAAGAGACAGATGTGAGGCAGCTGTGAGATAATGGGCCTGGAGAGTCAGTTTGGGTTAAGGCTTGGGTTAAGCATGTGCTTGTGTGTTATCAGGAAACAGTAAGATGACTCTCCAATGCAGACGCAAAATTTGCCTTTTGTTGCCTAGTTACAAGTGGAGATTATTCCATTATTCTGTACTGGAAATAAACAAGGGCTACTTCACCAGGACAAAGTCAAGAATTGAGGTCTTACTAAATCTGTCTAAAAACATGACAAAAAGTGATATTTTAGAATTAAATTGGGCAAAACCACAACTAAATCAACAGGTAAATACTGTATGTTATGAAACAGCACTTGACCAGGTGTTCAATCCAGGAAAAAAATGCAGAAACAATGCTAAAGAAAATATATTTATATTTATATATATGTATTTAAAGGTCCTATACTGAAGAAGTGACTTTACTGATCTCACACAGGAGAAATTCTTATCTGCATTTAACCCATCCTGTTATTAGGAGCAGTGGGCAGCACATGACTGCACCTGGAGACCATCTCCATGATCTTCTTGCTTTGGTTTGGTCAGGACCTAAGATGGAGGATTTTACCTGGATCATGTTTTGGGTTGATGGGGGAAACCGGAGTGCACAGAGGAAACCCACCCAGACAAACAATATTTATAAAACTCTTTTCATACAAAATGTAACACAAAGCACCTTGATTAAGGATTAGAAGATTTTTATTGATCTCACACAGGAGAAATTGACCCGGGGACCATCCCGGGTCAAATGTAGCGGTAGTTTTCAAGTTAAAGGGATAGAGAGTTTGACCGCGAATGCGCTAGGCAATGCGAAATGCGTTTTTTTATTTGCCTGGAGGCACGTCCGAGTGTTTCTAGGCTCGGAAGTCCTTTATCTGAGCCTCTGGACCTTTGAACAGCAGTGGTTTAATTTTATTTTCTGTGGAAATGTGTTTATTTTTCAATGGAACGCTTCAAATCTCTCCCCCCGTGCAAAAACACGGAAATGGATCAGCTGAGAGCTAGAGCAGGAGAGCGGAGAGTTTGGCCACGCCCCCACCCTCTACTATTGGCCATCTCTTTTCTCCTCATTTGCATTCAAGCAACAAGTCCCATTATGACCTGTTCAGAGAGAAAAAAAAATACTCTTTCTCATCTTATCTCTGTTTCTCATGCACTGAGTGTTGATTTTGAAGAAGGATTCATTTACAGTATTAGGGAACCATTAAGGAGCCATATAAAAGCATCAAGAAGTACCATGTCATGGGATCTTTAACTTTTAGCGGAAGTGTACGGCATATGCGGTAAGCTGTAAGCGGATGTTTACAAGTGAACAGGCTAGGCTACGCGCGCAAAATATAAATAAATAAATATAAATACAAATTAGGCTGCTGGATTTTTTCGGACAACTGTGACGGAAATATATATCACTTTTTGGACAAATGTTGTTTTGCGAAGAAAAACAAGCTTTATTAACTGTCCCCGCAAACTTACCGGACCTACTTACATGAGGTCCAGAACCCGAGCAGAACTGGGCTGAGACGAGACTGTCAGCGGTAAGTCAGTGTTAATGCACAACACTGTTAGAAGGGAACCCATACAGATTAACATAAAAAAACAAAACAAAAACAAACGCACTATCCCTTTAATAGCTACCTTTTACCTTTAGTTTAGAAATGGAGAGATGGGAAATTCAAGGGCTGTAATTATCTAGTGAAGGTGTAACACATGAAAGATGCTGATCTAAAACAATGACTCATGCCTCCTAATGTGAATGTGTTTACTTTAGGTGTATTATGGGGATCTGGGAGATTTGAACCACAAGACCTCAACTGTATTTTACATGAATTTTGAAAATGTTTTTCATTTGTGCATGTAAACGTAGTGAGTATGAAACTTGAAACTCCATGCTGATTTTGTGAAAGATGCATTTGGAGAGCACAGTGATTGGTCCTAAAAAGTGTGCAATTTTGTGAGCCATTAAATGCTGAGAGAGAAGGTCAGAGTGCAAATGAGAGCAGGTGGACACTCACTTTAGTGGTACTTGTCCAGAGGTAATGTGTGAACTTGTGTCCACAGTTAATGTCAGTATATCGCATAAAGTGTAAACGTGGCTGCTGCCAGCTCACTTAACATTGTGGGAGGGATGGTGCTTGGGTGTTCAGATGCACACTGTGAAGCCTTATTATAGTACATTAGCCACAGTATGTAGCATTTACCAACAACATTTGGTATTTAATAAAGAAAATTAATTGGCTGCAAAGGATTTCAAAAGTAAATACGTGTTTTTAAATTGCTATTCATGAATTTGATGAAGAATGAATAATTGTTTGTAGTAGCTATTACCCCCAAGCTGTCAGACTACTGAACTCTGGATAATACTCTTAATAATACTGAACTCTCAATAATACTGTACTAAATTACTTTTCATTATGCATAATATGTTTATTGCTGCTGCTCTATATGAATGTATCATGTTTGTCACTACCTCACTGTAAACTACTGTTACCTGTGCAATAATCTGTGCAATACTTATACTATATTATATGCAATACGAAATCCACATGCAATACTTATACTACACCATATTATGTGCAATCTGTGAAATACTCTACTTACACCTTATTTAATCCTACCTGTACCTTTGTACATTGTACTTTGTATTTTCATTACATTTTATTACATATTTTTATTATATTGTTTACTTCTCCCCCTGCACTTTTTGCAACACTTTTTTACCATGTACTATTATTGCATGTTATTAGCACTTCTTGACTATCTTAGCGAGTCAACGAGTCCTCTGATCCTAAGCATTTCAATGCATTGTTGAAACAATGCATTGTTTCAATGCATTGTGTTGATTCTACATATGACAAATAAACAATCTTGAATCTTGAGTCTTGAATCTAGTAATAATGGCTTGGATTATAGTGCTCATTACAGACTCTGTAAATGGTAAACGGTCACACTTTTGTATGACACTTTTCCATAGGGTGACCATTCGTCCGGATTTCGTCCGGACAGTCCGGTTTTAGAGCTGTCTGTCCGGCCGTCTGTCACGTGTCCTCCTTTTTTACATTTTGTCCTCCTTTCGGACCCTCGTCGGCCACCGTTGCATAAATCGTCATAAATCCCCACCCATTATTTACATTTGCTACTCTGCGATGTTGTGTCGTATGCAAACATTCGCGATGCGCGCGCAGCTGATACAGCCCCTGCAGGGCTGTGGGCTTTCTCCTAGGTGAATTGGCAGAACAGAGCAGAATGAATGAAGACTTTTAGCTGTGAAGGAAGGAAGACTGTTCTCATTTTTCATGTTTATCTTTTTGATAATTTTTGTTGGAGAAGTTCGTGTGGACAAGCAAAGACCAGTAGGCTAAATGACAGAGGCCTACAACTTTTTTCAATTTTTAATGCTTTTTTGCGCCATATGATGGCATGGCAAAGACTGTTTTTTCAGTGAATTAGTGATGATATTGTTTTTTGTTCATATCGTGGGTGTTCCATGTTAATAAATATATGTTGACTTCATAGGGCCTTTGTCCTCCTTTTTGGACACAAGTGTCCTCCTTTCCTGTTTCATGCCGGTGGTCACCCTACTTTTCCACCTTCAAGGCACTCAGAGCACTTTAGATCAAGGAACCACCCATCCATTCACACACATCAGGGTGCAAGGTGGGTGTCTTGCCCAAGGACACAAAGATAGCATTCATCTATGGGAGCTGGAAACCTGTGGGTCAGTGGACCTCTAATTGTTTATGTCGAGAGCAGGATTTAAACCACCAGCCTTCAAGTCAGTGGACAAACCAAACACCAACTGAGCTACTATCATACAGCATAGTAGACCATTAAACAGTAACTCACCAGGTGGTAAGATAGCACTTAGTTGTAATTTTCTTGTGGTAGACGGAGCCAAGGCTGACAATCTGCCCGAATAAGGCCCCTATTTGACTATTACCAATCACTCACAACTTGATAATGTTGATAACGTGTCTTGCTCCAGGACAGAACAATATTCACCGAGTTGGGACTGAACCGCCAACCCCTGGGGATTGTGTAATGCTAACAACAACTAGCATGCTAACAGTGCACCAACATTACTTCCTGGTTTACGCACAATAAAGACAGTTATAGACAGCAAACAGCGGCCATTTTGATTATTTTTACAATCCAATTGTACTGGAGCTGTACAGTTAAGTACAGCTTGTTTCCTCATCACAAAGATATACTTGGAGTTGTTTTGTTTCATTCACACATGTTTAACACAAAAACCCTGCAGATTTAGGCTTGTCTCAAAGTTCTTCTCTCAAACAGAAAAGACTCCATACACCTTCACTAGAATCATTTGGATGACTTCATGAAATTGCCAGTCCTTACTGAACTAAAGGTAAAAAGTAGCTGTTAACTTGAAACTATACTACCAATCAACATGCTTGAAAACTTTACAGAGCGGTACAATAAATCAGTGAGCAGGATTGGGAGAATGTGGTGCAAAAAATATGAATAAATTACCCAGAAAACCACAGAGGCATTAGATAACACTGTCATCGGAAAATCTTTGAAAGCCCACCACAAAGACGCCGAAAAATATCAGAATAATAAATAATTTCCGAAAACCACCGCATTTATTTGATGAAATGCCAAACGCTCCATCACTTGTCACATCCCACTGAGCCGTACAGAGGGGCAGGCCTCTGTAGTATAATGCATATTCGGATTTATTTATTTATTGTCTATTTCCTCATAACACACCATCTTTACTGTTTGTATTATTATTATTCCTGTACGCTGCTGCTTTCAGAAAATTACGGCTTTTGTTGTCTCTGTGCCAAATGGGGTTCTCTACAAAGTAATTAGACCATTTAAAGAGGAAAATGAATTGAATTTAATTAAAAATCAAAAGTTGGGCCGTAGGAGAGAGAAAGAGTATTATTGCAGCAGTCTGAGCAGAAGACACTGAAGTTGTGGACAGGAATGATCACCTAAAAGGGACAGCTCATGTTTTGGGAATGTTAAAGGTCCTATATTACACAGAATTGTTTGAGTAACCATTTATTATTAGTCTCTCTACATCTCCCAAGCTCAAAATGCTCTGTGCCACCTTGTGATGTCATGAAGCAGTAGTTTTCATGTTAACAGCTACAGAACCTTTTACCTTTAGTTAAAGGAGAATTAACGTTTTTTACAATCTGAGCCTTATTTCGGTAATAAAACAAGTTGTTTTACTCACCCATAGCACTTTGGTGTCATATGGAGCACTTCCAGAGATGTTTTGGATTTGCGATCTCTATAATGTGAGTTCTCGGGGCACATGTTTACGGTCTCCAAATAACACAAACTTTAGCAATTTTCAAATCATAGAAGCTCAATGTCTTAGTCTACGCTTTCGTTTGAGTCAAAAGTGGCCTGTAATCCGAGATTTATCCATAGTTTCGAGTAGATGAGGACGCCAGTGCGCATGTGCGGAGTCACAGCTTATTTCGCTCTCAGCTCTCGGGACCCAAACATGAAACGCAAAGCTGTAAATTATGGCTAAATCTCGGATTACAGGCCACTTTTGACTCAAAAGAAAGTGTAGACTAAGACATTGAGCTTCTATGATTTGAAAAGTGCTAAAGTTTGTGTTATTTGGAGACCGCTCGGGGCATATATTATATGCCCTGAGAATTCGCGTTACGGATATCGCTAATCTAAAACATCTCTGGAAGTGCTCCATATGACACCAAAGTGCTATGGGTGAGTAAAACAACTTGTTTTATTACCGAAATAAGGCTCAGATTGTAAAAAAAAACACGTTAATTCTCCTTTAATAAGTAGAGATTAGCAATTCCAGGGTTTACCTCATCCAAATGATTCAAGTGAAAGTGTTTGGAGTTTAAAAACACAGTGGAGCACTTCACATCACATCGCATCACATCACTAAAATCATTTGTATTATTTCAGACCTGAAAATACTAATCTCTTCTAAAAAAAAAAGTTAAAAGGTAGAAGATAACTTGAAAAGGTGGAACCGAGCATTCTGAGCTTTGGAGATGTAGACAGACTAATAAATGCAGGATTACTCAAACGTGTGAATGAAACAAAACAACTCCAGGTATGTTTTTTCAGGTATGTTTTTTCAGGTAGGTTTTTTTTTTTTAGTAATATAGGACCTTTAAGGCAAAAACTGGAGCAGAAGTTTCAAATTATCACTCTGATTATTTAGACTGGTGGTTAGTCGTGCCCTATTTTTATCCCTTAAGTCACGAATCCTCACGCCCTCAGTGTGAACCTGACCCGACCCTGCTCTCCACACCAGAATACACCCCTTCATTCACTTGTGCAATCCCATCCACAGTGCACAGTCGTAATAATGATTGATGCTTTCACTCACAGGGTTTCCACAGCATTTACAAGACTGTGTTTGTGTACTCTGAGCCATCTCATCTTTCACCAAGGAATATTTTTAGCAGCCATCCTCCAGTACATGACCGGCTGTATGTCGTCTGAAATAAAAGACAATACAAGATACATGGAAATTGGAGATGAGAGATTTTCATGTTTTTTTCTCATTATTACTTGGTTTGGTGGGATAGTGTAGTAAAGAATTATCTTGAAAAAAGTAGAGACATTTTTTAAGATCCCATGACATGGTACTTCTTGATGCTTTTATATGGCGTCTTAGTGGTTCCCTGATACTGTAAATGAATCCTTCTCCAAAATCAAGCCTCAGTGCATGAGAGAGCCTCATGAAGACAGTTCTATTCATAACTATGTTTTTGAAACGCTTTATTCTGGGCGTTGTTGCCTGAATGCAAATGAGGAGGACAGAGACAGGCCAGTGCAGCAGGTGGGTTGTGGCCAAATACAAAGCTGTTTCCTGGATTAGCGCTGGCCCCACTTCCGCGTTTTAAGCGCTTCGGAAGAGACGCGTTCCATGAAAAAAACACATTTCCACAGAAAATAAAATTAAACCACTGCTGTTTCAGAGGTTCAGAGGCTCGGATAAAGGACATCCGAGTCTGGAAACACTCTCACATGTCTCCAGGCAAATTTTAAAAAATGCATCTCGCATTTCGTAGCTCGTTTGCGGTCCAAATTCTCTGGGCGTGATTTCCAGAGACAGTGGGTAAACATCCAGACGGGGGTGGAAATTCATTTGCATTTTCCCTCAGTGTGACGTCAGAAAATTCCTTTGTTCAGAATCGTCCGTTTGGGCTGTCTTTTTTTCAAACGCAGAAAAGAATCGCATTTGCTCAGTTTACACATTTCGCAACTTTTAGCCATGGGGGGCTAAACAGGGTAGGGGAGTTCACATTAACGTTCAAAAACCTCAGAAAGTGAACATTTTATGCCATGGGACCTTTAATAAAATACACAAATACTGGAAGTAAGGCAACGTGCTCCAAAACAAAACACCTTTACTTATGTCATCACTAAAAATTTCTTCCAAAAGGCAAAAAATGTTATCATTGACTTTTATTACGTTAATTCTAATCATTGTGCAAATTTTTGGCCGAAATTTTGCCTCTGAACATTCTGGAATTGCCTCTACATTATGTCATAGAGGTAAAATTCTGAACTTGAAACTAGAATAGACCAGCCATGATAATAGATTTTGAAGCAAGAGATATTGCTACCAGAAATACTGCGATAAATTAAGAAGTGAAGAAGAAGTGAACTTTATTGATCTCACACTGGAGAAATTCTTCTCTGCATTTTAACCCATCCTATATATACTGTATATATATACATATATGTTAGGAGCAGTGGGCAGCACACATTAGGGCGCCCGGGGACCATCTCCATGATCTTCTTGCTTCGGTTTGGTCAGGACCTAAGCTGGAGGTACCTTTGGTGCATGTTTTGGGTTGGTGGGGGAAACCGGAGTGCCCGGAGGAAACCCACCCAGACACGGGGAGAACATGCAAACTCCACACAGAAAGGCTCGGGCGACCCGGGGATCGAACCCAGACCATGCATGCAAACTCCACACAGAACACACACAGAAAGGCCTGGGCGACCCGGGGATCGATCCCGGAACCTTCTTGCTGTGAAGCAAGAGCGCTAGAGCAAGAGCGCTAACCACTCAGCTACCGTGCCGCCAAATTACAATATTGAACCTACTTTATGCCACTAACACAATAAAAATAAAGCAGCATAATCCCAGTGAACCAAATTTTAAATACTATATCACTAAAAGGCCTGAGCTGAAGCAAATATGCACCGGAATGAGCTAATAATTTGCAGTGTAATGCGTTTTTTCAACTGTCTACAATTCAAATCTTACCTTATCACATAAGGTAAGAAATCGATATAGTAATCATTGCAACAGGCCTAAACTAGAAAGATACAGGCAGGATTCTTAGTAAAATATTAAATTACTGGGTAATCTGGCCTGCCATATGCACTTTAAATATTTTAGTAGCATAGATGGATGAGAAAAAAAATTGTAAAATTCCAAATCCCAAATACAGCCTGGCCTTTGGCTGACCTGGTTAGCCCGCACACACTTTTAACTAGAAAAACCCCATAGAAAAAATCTCCTTGTCTATGTGGTGCAATTTTGTATTCGTCCTCTGCTTTTAATGGTTGGAATCTTTGCCTTGGAAGGAGAAAAAAGACCTTTGAACCATCAAATTATACATGAGTGATATTTAATATTTGTGGATTTTACTATGGCATTTACAAGACCACCATCAAAGTGCAGAGTCACAAGTCACAAGCCTGCATTGAGGAAAATATAGAGACAGAATTGGCAAATCACAAAATCTTTACCCCAAAGTAAAAAGGCGAATCAATGTCATGTTTTCATAATTTTTGTTGGTGAAATAATATGACATGTGGTGTGTCCAAGCCTTCAAATAAGAGTGTCCAGATGTGATATTGCCGATATTGGCCAGCAAATACAGAGTACATGTGGGCGTGGCAAAAAATGTACTATAACTAAGAAAAGATTTGTAGTTGTAGTTTTATTCAAATGTGCCTCCAAATAGTTATCGCGCACTTTCCTCTGTGCCGTGTCTCCTGTACAGTACAGAATACATTCAGCTTTGCCAGATTTATATAAATGTTTGATCGTGAGCAGCGTGACTCTGAAGTGCTGTATGTTTGCAAGTTTTCTCCCCGACAAAATCCGCGACAGTGCAGCGGCTCCAGGACGAAGAGGAGTGTGAGAAACATGTAGAATAATTGTAAAATATAAAGCTGACTACTTCACGGATTTTGCCTGCCGCGGGTTATTTTTATAACGTAACCTCCGTGATAAACGAGGGACCACTGTCCTGAGCTGCATGCGGCTCTGGAGCCGCGGGTTGCCGACCCCTGCTCTAGACCATGCTTGGCACGTAACAGATTGGGGGCTCATTGTGTAATGTGACTGATTTCTTATGACCTTATGACAGTAGTTACAGTAGTTACATGTTTATCTGGTAAAAGATGACAAAATAAAGGATCTAATCAGCTGTGTTTGTGAAGCCTGATCAGCAGTGCTTCTTTCTTCTCTGGTGAGTAATGGCTAAGATAAGATAAGATAAGACTTTATTGATCCAGGAGAAATTCACTTGCCACATTAGCTCCAGGCAGTTTAGTGCAAAGAAAAGTTTGAACAGAAAGTGCATGCAGACAAATAGTAATAATAATAAAATAAGTAAATAAGAGACTAGAAAAATATTGCACGTCTGGACTGTACAGTGGAGTTATACAGTCTGATGGTGGTAGGGATGAAGGATCTGCAGTAGCGCTCCTTCTTGCACTGGGGGTGCCTCAGTCGGCTGCTCAGCTCCTCTACAGTCCGGGGCAGAGGGTGAGAGGTGTCGTCCATGATGGACATAAGTTTGGCCAGCATCCCCCTCTCAGCCACCTCCTCTACAAAGTCCAGAGGACAGCCCAGGACAGAGCTGGCCCTCCTGACCAGCTTATTAAGTCCTTATTATACCTTTGTTTTAGAAGACTTTGTGACAAATTTTTCACTAAGCACTAGAACGTTCCTGATTCACCCACAGTGTGTAAAAGGGAGTTACCAGCTGTGTGGCCTTAGTGTGTAAAAATGTTTTAGGTAATGCAGATTTTCCCAATAATTTAATCTTATAATATTATAGTTTTTTGACATTCAATAGCAAGCTCTATTGTTTTTAAGAAAGGGTCCTGATAAATTACTTAATCTAGGCTACAAAATTAGGGGGGAAAAAAGACATAAAATCCACTTACTGTATCCCCATTGTTAACTTCCATATCAGCACACTCCTGAACCAGATTGTTTCAGGTTTTAATTGAGCTATTAATCACTGAGGAGAGTAGGTGGAAGTGACATTAATACTTTAAAACTCTCCACGGTGCCATGGCAACAGAAAGCAAACAGCACAAATGGATCAAGGTATACAAGGAAAGGTTAAGTTATCATCTTTCTCTTCAAAACTAGTTTTAGCTTTCATTTTTCGTCACGTTGTTGTACACACTGCCATTAGGTCTGGTCTGTAGTTCAGTATTGACCTTCGCTTTTAACTGACAACAATAACAATTTTTAGGTTGAAAAATAGAACCACTTTCTGCAGCTATCTGGAAAAAAGTCACCTTACTTCATTTAGACAGAAAACATTGAACTTTTGCCAGTTTTTGTTTCATGTGGTAGTAATTATAAAGATATTAACCATAGATTACCTATTAACCAGATCAGGATACTAGGGATACTAGAAAATGTTAAGTAAAACCTATTCCAACCTGAAAACTGACAACCTGGTGCCATTTGTGTCATTAGTGGATTAAACACTTCTTTGTGATTACAGTGGTACCTCACCTTATGAAATTAATTCGTTCCAGAAGTGGTTTCGTAACGTGAATTTTTCGTAAGTTGAGTAGCTATTTCAATGGAAAAAGCCTGATTCGTTCCAAGGCCCTGTTCCAA
Source organism: Paratrypauchen microcephalus (assembly GCA_036785185.1). Classification (NCBI taxonomy): domain Eukaryota; kingdom Metazoa; phylum Chordata; class Actinopteri; order Gobiiformes; family Gobiidae; genus Paratrypauchen; species Paratrypauchen microcephalus. The sequence continues at coordinate 931,147 of JAVJIX010000090.1, read as the reverse complement.
TTTTTTTTTTTTATAGTGTAACACTGTTTTCTGCGTCCTGATTGGCTAAGAGACTGTAGACCCAGGACTTAACGTGGACTAAACCAGGTCTAAACAAGGTCTATACCTGGACTGGACCAGGACTAAACCTGGACTAAACCAGGACTGGACACCAGGATTAAAGCGTCGTGTGCGGGTCTATTTCCTGGTTTCGTGCTAGCTCTGCTATTAGCAGCAGCACCGGTGTATCTCACGAGTCACGGCTGAGGCGAGCAGCGAGGAGGGGGAGGGGATGTGCCTCCCCTCGGGACGGCACGCAGTCCGAGCGCATGAACGAACGCATGCAAGAGCCGCTGTGGTTTAATCCTGTTTAATCCTGGTTTAGACCTGGTTTACACCTGGTTTACACCTGGTCTAGAGGAGGGTGCTCGCAGCCCCACGCCGGGTCATGCTGCGCTATCACACATGTGTCCGCGTACACTTCTCCGCCCTCCCCCTTCCCCCACGCTTCACTATTAATACATTTTGTTGAAAATCTATGAAAGTTTGAGTGTTTAAATGAGAGACAAATGTGAGAAAAGTTTAAATCCAGTCTGAGAAAAGCGTATAATGTGTGTGGCTGAGCGCGCATTATTTGAATTTTTGAGATTTCTTTTCATTTGCGTTTCGTAACTTGAATTTTCTTTCGTATCTAGAGACCAAAATTTAACGTGAAGGCGTTTTGTAACTTGGAATTTTCATTTGTTGGGTCTTTCTTAAGGTGAGGTACCACTGTATTATTTTTTAGCAGCAGCAGGCAGTCTAAAAAGAGGGTAAAGAGCATGGAGAGACATTCAGATACATTTCAGTGCAAAGATTCAATCACATGACACTGAAGTTGGCATATACTACCACTACTGCCACTTTGTGTTTTGTAGTAGCAGTGGCAGTAGTAGTAGTAATAGTGGTGGTAGTAGTAGTGGCAATAGTAGTACTACTGGTAGTGGTGGCAGTAGTAATAATAATAGTAGTATTGTACAGTGGTCCCTCGCTCTATCGCGGTTCACTTTTCGCGGCCTCGCTGTTTCGCGGATTTAAAAAAAAATAGTGTATCAACATTGTGTTCTGCGGGACGCAGCAGGGCGCACCGCACTCATCCAACAGCAATGCCACGTCTTGGGACGCGCAGGTTCTGAACTGTAGTGAGAACGCTTCCGTGCGCTCTCAAGACTGGTTCCGCCGCCTGGACTTCAGGTGCCACCAGTTCGTTCTGCAGAAACAGACCGTGTTTCTTCTCGGGATCGCGGCCTTGGTCTCGTACTCGCAGCCCCAGGTGAGGCGCACGGATTTGACCACGATGAACAGGTGCATGTATCCGCGCGTACACTTCTCCGGGTGGTCAATGCGGGAAGTAGCGGCAGTGTTGCCGCAGAACGAACTGGGGGAACCTGGAATCCAGGCGGCGGAACCAGTCCTGAGAGTGCACGGATGCGTTCCCACTACAGTTCAGAACCTGCTCATTCCAAGACGTGGCAGTGCTGTGGGATGAGCGCGGTGCGCCCTGCTCGTCCCTCTGTGCTCACACTGTGTTTGAATGAGAAGCAGTCCGAGCCGCACCGGGCTCCGGGGCCAGATGCACGAGGAGCGGAGACATGAGTCACTGGATCTGTAGGAAGTCCAGACCGGGACTAAGACATGAGGACCAGACTGGGACCAAACCGGGACCAGACCTGGACCAGACCGGGACTAGACCAGGACTAGACCAGGACTAGACCAGGACTAAACGTGGACTAAACCAGGACTAGACCGGGTCTAAACCAGTATTAAACCACTGCATCTTTGGCTCTTTGCCTTGTTTCGTGACCACGCTCATCGGTGCTCATCGCCCCATGCTTCACTATTAATACATTTTGTTGAAAATCTATGAAAGTTTGAGTGTTTAAACGAGAGAATAATGTGAGAAAATGTTAATACCAGTCTGAGAAAAGTGTATAATGTGTGTGGTGAGGTGTTTACAGCCTTAAAACATGTAGAATAATTGTAAAATATAAAGTTGTCCTACTTCGCGGATTTCACTTATTACGGGTTATTTCTTGAACCTGGAGCCGCGATAAACAAGGGACCAATGTAATCTCAATTCCAACCTTTTAGTTCAACAATAAGTGGAAAATTTGTTAAGCTCTGAATACCAATTGTTATCTAATTCTACACTTTTTTGTGTAGAGTTTTTCCTTCTGTGCTAATAGTAATAAAACTTGAACTTTGTAAACTTGGATGCTGCCCTTTCCCCCCCTTAAATTCACAGAAACTTCAGAAACTCCAATCCTGCTTTGGCCCCTGTAAATGTTCCCTGAGGGCGTTCATTTTAAGTGCTGACATAGATTCAGAAAACGTGCTTCTGCTGAGGAACGAGAGCGAGAGATCAAGCAGATTTCACAAATGACTGAAAGCTGCAAATCGTTGGAAATAGTTTGACTTTTCTTGAATGATTTGACCCTGTCCGTTTATTAAAGATCTGATGACATTCAAGAGTCGGGGGATTGGAGATTTTAGGTTTTTACTACTAGAACTGTTGTTTTGTCTTCGGGCAAAGCATTTTTAAAAGAAGACATATTGAAGACATATTGGTTGCAGAGTGTGTAATAATATATTTCTTCTGAAGACATCTTTAAAAAACATTGAATTTAAATTGGCTTGTACAAATATTGAGCTTGCCATTAAAAAGAGCAATATAAAATCAAATCCTTTATGGAAATGAGTTGTAATTGATCAAAACTATTAATAAAGTTGTCTTTTTAAGAGCTTTTTGGTTGGCTGCAGTCCAGAATACACATTTCATAAACTTTCATAGATTTTGAACAAAATGTATTAATAGTGAAGCGTGGGGGGAGATACGGCTCCGGAAGCCTCGACCGGAGGCATCCAACGGCACTGCCACATCCCGGGAAGCAACGCGCACCAACCCCTTGCACCCCTTATCGTGGTCAAATCCGTGACAGAGCAGCACGACTGGCGCGAGGCCGCACGTACAACGGGGCTGCGAGCACAAAATCGAACTGCGGCGCCCGGTCCGCGTCCTCTCAGTCCGAGCCACAAACCAGCCGCACGAAACCAGTAAAGTCCCGGTTTAGTCCAGGTCTAGACCAGGACCAGTCCGGGTTTAAACCTGGTTTAGTTCTGGTCTAGACCTGGTTTAGTCCACGTTTAGTCCTGGTCTAGTCCTGGTCTAGTCCTGATCTGGTCCCAGTCTAGTTCCGGTCTGGTCCTGATCTAGTTTCAGTCTGGTACCGGTCCCCCCTGCATCCCCCATCTATCAATTGGCAAAGGTCTACAGTCTCTTAGCCAATCAGGACGCAGAACACAATGTTACACTATAAAGAAAAAGAAAAAAATCCGCGAAACTGCGAGGCCGCGATAGAGTGAACCGCGATAGAGCGAGGGACCACTGTATAACAAATGATAACAGGAAGTGACTGGTAAGTGAATGTTTTTGTTGGAGTTACCAGTCTCAAAAATAAAAATGTAATCAAATCCTAAACATGATTTGGAAATAGGTGTCTGATGTGGGAAATTCAAGAATCTCTTGTTCCAAAGTTTTATGCCAATTTGAGTGATTATTTTAAATGTTTCTCTGATTAGAATTTTCAGTTTTAAGTACTGTACTTTACTTAAGTAGACTTTTTAATATTACTTTACTACATTTGAGAGAAGGTATCTGTACTTTGTACTCAATTACATTTTTTAACTGGACTGAAAAAAATGAAAGTCTTTTTTATTATAGTTTATTTTAAAAACAGCTACAGACGATTGATTCACTTGTTTCTGCTGAACTAAATTTAGCACAAATCTTTATTAAAATCACTACATTCTGTTCTAGTGCATTTTTAAATGGGTACTTAAATATTTTTACTTAAATACAATTTTTTCATGTGATATTTTTCTTGAGTATTTGTTCCAGTATTTGTAACCCCCCCAAAACAAACAAACAAACAAACAAACAAACAAACAAAAAAACAAAAAAAAAAAACGTCTTAAATAATAGCACTAGCCACAGTAGCAATATCAGTAGCAGTGATAACTGTAGTAGCAAGAGTAGTAGGGGTTGTGGTAGCAGTTGTAGCAGAAGCAGCAACTGTAGTAATAGTAGCAGCAGTTGCAGCAGTAGTAGTAGTAATAGTGGTAGTAGTAGTAGCAGCAATAATATTAGTACAAAAACGTATTCAGTAAAGAAGGAGCTGAGTCGAAAGGCAGAGCTCTCGATTTACTGGTCAATCTGCGTTCTTACCCTCACCTATGGTCATGAGCTTCCTGTTCCAGATGCCTCCTGGGCGCCTCCTTCAGGAAGTGTTCTGGGCATGTCCAACAGAAAAGAGGCCCCAGGGAAGACCCAGGACACGCTGGGGAGAGGGCCTTCCTGCTCAGACTATTGCCCCCGCGACCCGGCCCGGATAAACAGAAGAAAATGGATGGATGGATGGTATTCAGTACAGTATTACGTATAAGTGGTCAAAATGGCAAGATAACAAAGAAGCAAAGGTAATCACAGTAGTAGTAATTGTATTTCCCAAAACAGGCCATTTAAAGGGATAGTGCGGTTAAAGTGTATTAGCCTGTTAACCTTTAGCGGAAGTGCACGGCGGATGCAGTACGACGACATCCCCCGTAAATGAATGTTTACAAGTGAACAGGCAATAGAGATACAGCGTATTGATACAAATCTGTTTGAGATGCAAATATATCACCTTTCGGACAAATGTTTGGTTTTGAGAATAAAAACAAGCTTTATTAAATGTACCCGCGAATTTACCGGACCTACTTACGTGAGCTCCAGAACCGGGCTGAGCGGAGACTGTCAGAGGTAAGCCAGTGTTACCGCACAAAACTTTTAGAAGGAAACCCATACAGATTAACATTTAAAAAAAAAACGCACTATCCCTTTAAGGTCAGAGTATTAGTTCCTGTAGCAACAGCCCTAAATCTTAACTGACTCCTTTCCAATTCTGTAACATTTTGCAGAACCTACAAGTTGGTTATCAAGAACAAAACTACATCTAATTTAAAGATAACAAAACATTGACTAAAATCACTATTGTCCCATCCTAGATTACATTCTTAGCGAAGCTTAATCTGGGGTTAAATCCAGATTACAGATCTGAACCTTTAATCCAGGGGACATAATATCGTGGCCATCTCCGCTGCAGGCTCCGTGCGGCTAGTGGCTATAGCGGTTAGTAGTAGTGAGCTTCAGGTGCTTGTAATGGGGTTCATAATGGCTCGCCTGATTGGTGATTAGCTTCTTAGACGGTGCGTAAGTACAGTTTGAAGTCTACTTGACTGGATCAGGGGAGATTGGAACGGAAATGGGAGAAGAGCTCAAACTTTACACTGATTTGAGAAATGTACATGCCACTTTTGCAAATGGCTGACTTTAATTGCGTTCTTAAGACTAATTAGCCGCATATATTGGTGTTTGAATATAATATAATTAAACTTAAGAGTGCATAGGAGTAGGTGCACTTGATTTGAGTCACTAATCAGCTCATAAATATACAGCCCTCTGAATGAAGTGATATCAAGGCAGACAAAACAAAGAGTGGGAGTTGGTTTTAGTTGTTAAAGGGACATACCATGCAAAGGACTGACAATGAGGGGTTTTTTTTACCAGCGTTGAATATAAGTGAATAAGTTGTATGCATTTCAAACATGTATTTATTTCATTTCCATGTGTATTTGAAATTTACAATGTGTGTTTTCTTTAAGTGCCACATGTGATCACCTTAATCAGATCTTAATCAGTCTTTATTGCTTTGAATTCATACCTGTATATATGTTTTTCACGCGTGTTCAAAATAAATACAAACACATTATTTTAGGTCTATGAGGTACATGAGGTAACTGTGAAGATCATGACCCGAGTGTACCAAATATGACCAATTATACTTGTCCATTAAAATGTAGTTGTAAGTGACAGGTCAGATCTGTGGAAAAGACAAGCCCAGAAAGACACATCACATACCTTTAACTGAATAAATGTATCACAGATATGCGTAACCCCATACTGAGGAATATTTCAGTCAAAACAATAACAAGCAGGTTGCAAATGTTACATAGTGCCTCTTTAAAAAGACACAGAAGTAAGGAGTAATAGTATATTTTGGGGGCATATTCAGGATCCTATAGCTGGTGCTAAAAAACTTTTGACTACTAATATGTAAATATGCAACATTAACTGATATTGTGACATGTCAAAGTTAAATGTAGTCATAGCCTTATACTTAAAATTGTATTTCTAATGTATTAAACTGCACTCATAAACCTGTCGTTGTCCTGACCTAAATTCAAAAGTGCTGTGGAAGCGTTTTAAATCATAATGTTGGAACATGTTTTGAGTCATCGGGGAGTGGCCCGTGCTCCTCCTTTGTCTCTATCCTTCATCCTACAATAACCTGATTTCAGAGGACACTGTATGCTAATGAAATGGGCAGCTCCAGCAGAATACACTCATGCAATCCTGAGTGGACAGTCCTACTCACACTAACTCAATAAGCCTGTGTCTCTGAATGTCATCTTTTTCTTTTATTTATGTGCTCATGTTTTCAAATAAAGACATCTTATTTATACATCTACAATAGTTGATTCAAGGGATGACTTATAGTTCCCCCATGGCACCACTGCACTGCACTGCACTGGCCTGAAATTTCAATACTGCAATTTAAAGTACAATAACAAGGGTAGAAATAAAAAGGTATCAAAGATGTGTAAGATAAATAATGTTATAAAACACAGTATAATTGCATTGTGCTGAACAGAGAGCATATCTTAAAGGTGCATGATGTAACTTTTCTCATAGGGCATCCACCACCTGCTAGTTTCCATAGAGATGGATCCATCTAGGATTTTAAGGATTGATCTAGGATTAATAACAAGCATTTTATTGCTCAAAAATACCTTAAAAAAAATCAGTGGGGTCACCTTTCCACAGATCTGTAATCAGTAAATCATGGTGTCATGGTGAGTTGTACTTGGTTCATACATGTTTGATTTATCCTCTTACATTTGAGCTATAAGTGCTCAGGAAATGTTTGTTTTCACCTACACCCCTATACTTGCCCACTTTTTTTCCAAAAATAAAACAAGTAAAAAATAAATGAAATGTCATTCTTGTTACAGTGAAGTGACACAATGGAGCAGCTCCTATTTTAAAGCTTACAATTAGGGATGTCAACAATTAATCGACTTACAATTAATTGTCGATCAAGACGTTGGCCGAACAAAATGCATTAATTGTAACTAATCGCTAGAGGGCGCTACTCTGGAATGTGAACACGAGATGCGAACCTACTCGCGAGAAAGACCATAGCGTTACATCATGTAACCCTTTCCTCTCTGGATGTTGCCATACAACTCACAGTAGAGCTGGACCTAGAACCATATATTTTTGAAATTATAAAAGCATGTAACTTACAGGCTTTTATAATTTCTTGATTGTTCTGGTTTGAGGCCCTGTAATGTTTTATGCTGTGTCCAGGGGCCCTGTGAATTTTATATTTTGTACTGTAACCCTTCATAGATTAAGGGAGAGAAATATTGTTGATGCCTTAGTTCAAAATAAATGTTAAGAATGTCCTAAAAATAGCCTGGATTCACTGGTTTCATCATAATATGTAGACTAAATAACATTCTGTTATTTAATTTCTTCTGTTCCTTTTAATTTCAAGATTTCCATGCTGCAAGTGCAACAACTGAGCCAGTCCTCAATTTATTTTCAATAAAGAATGTATTTTGTTATTCAGCATCAATAAATTTGTCTGCTTTTTACTAAGGAATAATTAATTGAGGAATATACAATATAATAATACTATGATATATTTTTGACTCAGTGGTATGTATACTATAGCTTATATTCTTAAAGACCCTATTGAAACACTAAAATTCAGGTAAAAAATGCCGCTTATCAGTTAATCGTAAGTCGATCGATAAGGTCAATCAACTATAGATTAATGAATTAATCGATAATTTGCATCCCTACTTACAATTAATAAAATAAATAAAATTATGCTCCTTGTATGTTATAATTTGATAATAAAAAAAAAAGCATTATACATTCTAAAACTATTGAAATATCTTTAAAACTTTGAGGCAGTACCGCTCACAATCCCCCCACGTTCTAAATGCCATTATATTCTGGGCACTCAGTATCCATCAAACCCATGCAAACTCACCATGAAAACCCATTAAGACCCATCCATCTGTACTGTACTTTCATATCCACTCATTGCTTATCTATTCTCTTTCATTGTAGAAATCAGTTCAAGTACAGTCTCCTGCGTGTGGTATATACAGAACAAGTTGTGTGCTGTGTTTGCCAGGACAATGTGGTCCACCAGTCTGAATAGGCATTGCCAGATTAGCCCCGCGACAGGCTCACCACAGAGGAGAATGATAAAACTGCCACTATAAGCCAATTGGGGAAATGGGAGCGTGGCCAAAAAAAAGACAGAACAGGAGAAAAGCAGAAAGATGGAGAGCGAGAGAGAGGGAGGGTAAGGTACATGAGAGCAGATGGGCTCGGAGAGGTGGAGAAATGGGCCCGGACAGAGAAGAATGACGACAAGCCAAAACAATAACAAGCGAGGATGAAGTAGCGAGCGACGCACGGTGATGTCGGAAAGAACGGAAAGTCAGAAGTAAGAGAGAGAGAGAGAGAGTGAGATAAGGAGATATGGAGAGATAAGAAGAGATAAAGAGTGATGAGGGGAGAGAGAGAGGGACAGGGAGAGATGAGGAGAGATACAGAGAAAGACAGAGTGATCACAAGAGAGAGAGAAAGAGCAAGGAAGAAAGGCAGAGAGAGGAAAGAATGCAAAGAGAGAGAGAGTGATAAGGCAAGAGAGTGCAAGTGATAACGAGGGTGATGAGTGATGAGGAGAGAGATGATGATGATATGGGGGGGGTCGAAAGAAAGATGGTAATTAGAGAGATGTCGGCCACAAGAAAGAATGGAAACTTAGTGAGCGAGATAGAGAGCTGGGAAGTGAGAGAGTGATGAGAGAGAGATGAAAGAGATAAGAAAAGAGCAAGAGAAAGATGGAGGGAGAGGGTGATGGGTGATGAGAGTGACTGGAGTAAAGAGAGAGATTTGAGAGAGAACAATGGGCTGGGCAAGAAGAAGGTCGGGGAGAAAGAAGACAGAGAGAGAGAGATGGGAAGAGAGAAAGATTTGAGAGAGTGATGGGCTGGGCAAGAAGTTGAGTCAGTGAGGAAGAACAAGTGATGGGAGAGATAGGGAGAAAGTGAGATAGAGGATTGAGAGTGAAAGAGAGCGATAAAGAGAGCGAGAGAGAATGGGAAAGCGATGGGAAAAGAGAGATTCGAGCGAGTGATGGTAGGCAGGAAGCTGGGTCAGAGAGAGAGAGAGAGAATAAGTGATGGGGAGAGAGCGAGCAAGAGAGGCGATGAGAGAGAGATGAGGAGAGCAAGAGAGAGATGGCGAGCGTGACGGGAAGAGAGACAGATTTGAGAGAGCGACGGGCTGGGCAGGAAGCTGGGTCAGAGAGAGAGAACAAGTGATGGGGATGAGTGAGCAAGAGAGGAGATGAGAGAAAGAGAAACAAAGAGAGTTAGAGGGGTGGTGAGCATGGTGAGAAGAGAGACAGATTTGAGAGAGCGATGGGCTGGGCAGGAAGCTGGGTCAGAGAGAATAAGTGATGGGGCAGAGATGAGGAGAGAGTAAGAGAGAAAGTTGAAGAAAGATGGGGAAAGAGAGAGAGAACAGATGGAGGAGTAGACGCCAGGCTTATATATGCTCGTCTAGCCACCGAACAGCGGTCCCCTCAGCAGCCATCCTTCTGCGCCGCTGTGGTAGGCAGAGTGGAGAGTGAATAGGCAGATCATGGTCTGCTGTTGAACCCGATCATTTAATCACAGACTTTATTCAAGTATTAGAACACTCGTAAAATCAAAGTGCTCCCTGAAGCAAAGAGCCGTGCCTTTACAGATCAGAGTGCTTTACTTGTAAAGATTCTATAAACCTGAGTATATTTCATATGTTAGATTTAGCTTTGAAATGATCCAGCAATGTGACGGTCTCCCACTATATGCACAACAACTCCTACAGCTACAGCTTCTGCCACTCTAAAGGTAAATGGTAAAGGCACTCAAAGCACTTTGCTTCAAGGAACCATTCACCCATTCACACACTCATACACCAGTGTTCACAGACACTGGGGCGAGGAGGGTTAAGTGTCTTGCCCAAGGACACAACAACAGTATTCACCTGTGTGAGCTGGAACCGCACTGCCAAACTGTGGGTCAGAAGACGAACACTCCTGTCCCCCGATATTATAAGCATATTGCCATTGACTGGAGCTTTTTATTTGCCTGGAAGAATCCATGACTCATCGCTGTACCAGCGAGTGAGTCTGGTAACGCTTGATCCACAGAATGCGCTGCTGTTGCGCGTAGACAGACAGCTAAGTGAACCAATCAGAGATTGCGCCATCTTGATTCAAAACTGAGGCGGAACTTCCGCTGCCTAAGAGTGACTTTGCGGGCAAAGGCGGGTGCACTGACGTCACCATCTTTGAACGAATCAGAATCGCGGAGTCCGTTTGTAACCGGAGGAGCGAAGGTGGATGGAGGGTGTCCAAATGGTATCGCGCTGTATAGGAAATACAGAGAGATATCATTTGGCTGGCCAGGTAAGCTTTTTATACCTACAGGTGATGACTGAATAAAAGTATGGTAATGTCAAGATCATGGCAGTAAAACTTAAAAATGATGCTTTTTTTTTTTTTTTTAAGTAAAAAATAGCTTTTTTGACCCCTACATGTAATCTGAAATATTCAAGTTATCGCTATTAATCGCCTCAGATGCAGGGCAATATAACCTGGGAAATCCCAGGCTGCTTTCATTTGTTCCAATCTGAAAGACAGCCTGGCAACTATGGCAAGCGAGCTCTCTCGATTCTGGGAGCCAATCAGAGAGCGGGGAGGGGTGGCAAGACGGTGACGTGTACTACGTGACAAACGGAAGCTGGTAGTTTGAACTGACAACTGACATGATTGGCTATGGGCTACGACATGCTAGACATTTGTAATGCCCAATAAACTGCCATTGGCGATCGTAAACCACACCTCCGCTACGAGATATTTCGAAGGTGGCTCCCAGACCATATATCACTTGTGATATGGTCAGGTGTAAACCAGGCAAGGGCAATATTGGATTCTTCAAACATGTATGAACCAACTTTGTGTAAAGGCCGCCACACACTACAGGAGAATTTGCCCGATTTTGACTGCGATTTGCTCCTCCGAGTTTGTGTGACCGGACTTTGTGTTTTTATGTGAGATTGTAAATCCGCTGCTGTCCTCGCGTTTGTGGTGTCAGTGTGACTCTGAGCTGCTCTGTCAGATCGTAACCACAAAACATCAGCAACGCTACGGTAAAAGCCAATAAAACAAATCGTCAGGGGCAGAGGAGTGACGGGAACAGAGGCGTAAAATACAAACTTGGGATATAGCGAAAATAATGAGAAGACTTTATTGTTCACCTCTCATTATCCATGGAAATTGTCCTCCGCAAATAATGACATCCAGTCCACATATCCACACTATTAATCCAGTCTGAGGTGTTCTTCGAAAGTAAAGATTAAGATTAAGCCTATGAGGGGCCGTTCAAGACATTATTCATTCTGGTCGTCTCACATACATATATTCTTCTCTCACATACAAATATTTTCCTCTCACATACATATATTCTCACTCGCACATACAGTGGTACCTCACCTTACGAAATTAATTCGTTCCAGAAGTGGTTTCGTAACGTGAATTTTTCGTAAGTTGAGTAGCAATTTCAATGGAAAAGGCCTGATTCGTTCCAAGCCCTGTTCTTTCCATTGTTACATGTTACATTGTGTTCTGCGTCCTGACTAGACCAGGACTAAACGTGGACTGGACCTGGACTAAACCAGCATTAAACCACCACGTGTCGTGCGGCTGGTTTGTGGCTCGGGATGCGTGCTCCTCGCGCGCGGTGCTCCTCAGTGCGCGCGCGGTGCTCCTCAGTGCGCGCGAGGTGCTCCTCGGTGTGCGCGGTGCTCCTCGGTGCGCGTCGCGCACGGTGCTCCTCGCGGGCGGTGCTCCTGTCTCCGCGCTGCTTCCGGAGTCGTGTCTCCCCCCACGCTTCACTATTTAATACATTTTGTTGAAATGTGGCTGAGTGGCTAGCACTCATGCTTCACAGCTAGAAGGTTCCGGGTTCGATCCCCGGGTTGCCCAGGCCTTTCTGTGTGTGTTCTGTGTGGAGTTTGCATGCATGGTCTGGGTTCGATCCCCGGGTCGCCTGAGCCTTTCTGTGTGGAGTTTGCATGTTCTCCCCGTGTCTGGATGGGTTTCCTCCGGGCACTCCGGTTTCCCCCATCAACTCAAAACATGCTCCAGGTAAAATCCTCCAGCTTAGGTCCTGACCAAGCCGAGCAATAAGATCATGGAGATGGGTCCCCGGGCGCCTGAAAGACGAGCTGCCCACTGCTCCTGAAGGATGGGTCAAATGCAGAGAAATAATTTCCCTACGGGGATGAATAAAGTCTGTCTTCTTCTTCTTCTTCTTCTTCTTCTTCTTCTTCTTCTTCTTCTTCTTCTTCTTCTTCTTCTTCTTCTTCTTCTTCTCAGACTTCTCTTATTGCGGGTTATTTCTGGAACCTAACCCCGTGTGTGTTGATAAAGTGTATTTACGTTTCGGGGCTGGCATCTGAGTGCGCATCTGAGCGCGCATTATTTGAATTTTTGAGATCTCGCGTTTCGTAACTTGAATTTTCTTTCGTATCTAGAGACAAAAATTTAACGTGAAGGCGTTTCGTAACTTGGATTTTTCGTTTGTAGTAGACCTGCGCGATTAATCGATTAAATCGATTAATTCGACTTTACAGTTCAGGACGATGTGTTTTTATGAAAATCGATTTTTAAATTATTTTTTACATGCGAGCGGAACTAATGCGCGGCCACGTTTTACACGGGTAAGTTAGCGGGGCGTACCCAAACATTGTATGGGCTAGCGCGGCTAGCGAGTGAGCTAAAGCCGGAGCTTGTACCAAACAAAGGTGTTTACATCTGTTATATGGAACTGGTTCGGTTTTGTTGTGTCGGACTTAGAACAAACGAGTGCTCGGTCTGTTCAAAAGCTGTAGCACGACAAATGTATCCTCGCGAGTCGCGCCTAAAGCAGAGGCAGCGGAATGGGACAAGTGCAGGTCCGAACGGAATGAAAATAACCACCGTCCAGTCCCTATAACAATAACAACTTAATTGATGCAGGTGTAATGTATTTGTTTTATAAAAGAACACTGCATTGTTTTGAGCCATTTGTCTGTCATCTGTTATTTGTTTTTGAGTAGGGCAGAGAAAAATCGATTAAAATCGGAAATCGGATTAAAAAAAAAAAATCAGAGATTTTATTTTTAGGCCATATCGCCCAGCTCTAGTTTGTAGGGTCTTTCGTAAGGTGAGGTACCACTATACATATATTCTCACTCTCACATACATATATTCTCACTCGCACATACATATATTCTCACTCTCACATACATATATTCTCACTCGCACATACATATATTCTCACTCGCACATACATATATTCTCACTCTCACATACATATATTCTCACTCTCACATACATATATTCTCACTCGCACATACATATATTCTCACTTGCACATACATATATTCTCACTCGCACATACATATATTCTCACTTGCACATACGTATATTCTCACTCTCACATACATGTATTCTCACTCTCACATACATATACAGTGGTACCTCACCTTACGAAATTAATTCGTTCCAGAAGTGGTTTCGTAACGTGAATTTATCGTAAGTTGAGTAGCTATTTCAATGGAAAAGGCCTGATCCGTTCCAAGGTTTTTTTTTAATAGTGTAACTTTTTTTTAATAGTGTAACATTTGTGTTCTGCGTCCTGATTGGAATAAACCAGGTCTAGACCAGAACTAAACCAGGTCTAAACGTGGACTGGACCTCGACTAAACCAGAATTATCCCGGGACATGGCAGTGCCGTTGGAGGAGCGCGTTGCTCGTGTCTCCGCGCTCCTTGCGCGTTCCGCGCTAGAGCTAAGAGGCCGAGAAAGACGCTCTTTCAGCGGGAATAAGATCGGGGCGGGCTCTGGTTCCATGTGACTTCCAGAGCCGGGGGGCTGACACTGTGAGCTAACAGGCTGAGAAAGGTGCTCCATCGGCGGGCAAGACCGCGGGGTCTCGCTCGGGACGGGCTCTGCTTCTATGTGACTTCCAGAACTAAACCAGGTCTAGACCCGGTCTAAACCAGGACCAGATCAGGTCCAGACCCGGACCAAACCGGGACCAGACCAGGATTAAATCACCCTGTGCTCGGCCCGCGTGGGCCGCGGCCCCGAGGGGGAGGCACGGCCTGGGCACCGCGGCTCCATCCCGCGCCGTGTCGACGTCGCTTTTTGATCCTTCGATGTCGGCTCTTCCTATCATTGTGAAGCAGAATTCACCAAGCGTTGGATTGCTCACTCACTAATAGGGAACGTGAGCTGGGTTTAGACCATCGTGAGACAGGTGAGTTTTACCCTACTGATGATGTGTTGTTGATAGTAATCCTGTGTCTCCGCTCCCCTCGCGCGTTCGGTGCTATATTGAGCCGTGTCTACCCCCATGCTTCACTAGCAACACATTCCATTGAAAATCTATGAAAGTTCGAGTGTTAAAACGAGAGAGAAATGCGAGAAAAGCCCAACTCCAGTCTGAGAAAAGCGTAGAATGTGTGTGGTGAGGCATTTACAGCCCTAAAACATGTAGAACAATTGCAAAATACAAAGTTATCCTACCTCGTGGACTTCCCACCGCGGGCCACCTCTGGAACCTAACTCCGTGTGTGTTGATAAAGTGTATTTACGTTTCAGGGCGTGCATCTGAGCGCGCATTAATTTAATTTTTGAGATTTCGCGTTTCGTAACTTGAATTTTCTTTCGTATCTAGAGACCAAAATTTGACGTGAAGGCGTTTCGTAACTTGGATTTTTCGTATGTAGGGTCTTTCGTAAGGTGAGGTACCACTGTATTCTCACTCTCACATACAAATATTCTCACTCTCACATACATATATTCCTCACTTGCACATACATATATTCTCACTCGAACATACATATATTCTCAGGGTGAGAATATGTGTACGTGAGAGAGAGAATATATGTATGTGAGAGGACCAAAAATAATAATGTCTTGAACGGCCCCTTATATAAGCCTTTATTTGGTCTCACACACAATGACACACAGTGACACATGGGAGAAATTTGACTTCTGCATTTGACCCATCCTTTTCAGGAGCAGTGAGCAGAGAGAGTAGCTCCTCACGTGTGTTTACATCCACAAAGGTGAAGCTGAAGATTAGCAATAGTGACTCTACTTCCTGTGTACTTTATCAACAATGTTTTATGCTTTAAAAATCATGTATCCGCAGTGTGTGCAGGCAGGTCACATCCGAGCATTGGATCGCATAGTGTGAGAACATGAATCGTGAGCTGTGAACTTTTAAACCCTGCAATTTGGTCGCACAGTTTGAGATGGGACTGAGTGAAACGACTGAAAATATTGCACAGTGTACGCTCGGCTTTACTGTAGACAAGAAACAGCAGGCGTCACAACTTTATAGCCTGTGGTATGCAGTCATATCCCGCAGCAGTATTTGCGATCCGAGATTTTAAAAGCTCAACAAAACATGTCACCTTTAATGTAGGCCATTTAACACTTTTTTACTTCTTTTCATTTTAATATCCTCGTTTCAAATTTGCAAACAAGTAAAGTAAGTAAATTTGTTCAAAAAATATACTTAAATTCTGAGTTCACAAAGCAATAAGACTGAACAATCTCCCAACACTACGGGGTGGAAACACGCACGCCGAGCCTTTCACGTGTCCAGAGTTGTGTCTGTGGCGAGCTGGAGGTGGAGTGGAGCGCTTTTGCTTGTTTATTGAGGTCAGGAAGTCTCTGCAGCATCTGTCATTCTGTCAACACAGGGTCCATTCACAGGCCAGTTTATCTTCTGCAGCGCCGGGTTAGTGAGCAGAGTTTACACTTTCTTTTCAACAACTGCTTTCATAATTATATGGAGAAACTTTGAGCTAAGGTTTAAGGTAATGACTTTCCTGGCCATTCAGATAATTATACCTTTGTTGAATTTTGTAACAGTGATCTTTTTTATTTTTCTCGACTGTTGAAACAGACTATCTTCAACATTATATCATCAGAAATATCTTTAAAGACAGACAAACCTGACGTGCAGTATTGATATTTTAACATAATATTTTCTGATTTGACAATGATTTTGATTTGCTTTAAAGTTATAGTGAAATTAAATCCATTCATTTTGGTTGTTTGAGTAGTGGAATAAGTAGGTAGCTATTAACTCTTTGTTATTGGTGGTTTTCACATTTCATGAAATTTGATGAGACAGTTTTCCAAGTTTATTATACTGTACTTGTTATAAAGCACAGATGTTGGACCCAAAAGCAAACCAAAACTCAAGTAAGGTTTAGAGCTTTATTGTCCAGATGGATATGGTAATGGGCCGAGAGGAACGCAAGCCATGAGATGAACAAGCGAGCCGAGAGGGGAGATCCAGGGAGCACTGGGAGCAGAAAAAACAAAAATTACAAATGGTCCAGGAACAAACACCAAACACTTTTCAAAAAACAAGATCTTGTGAAGCGTGAGCCATGAGCTAGTTACCGATGTGGTAAAACTGACAAACTAGCAGGGAGTGGAGGAAGAACCGGACTGATATAGGCAGGAGTAGACTGGAGATGGAAATATTTTCGTATGTGGTGATGTCATCTGCAACCCAGCCATTGTCCAATGTGTACCCATACTTTCATTTTCTTTCAGTATTCTCGTAGTTTTGGTTCCGTTCTCTTGTATCTGTTATATGTACTGTATAGGGTGGTAATTACAAAAAGTCACCTCTGTGTTTTAAAGACGATACAAGTTCAACAAACTTGTTCTTATCACTTAAAGGTCCCATGGCATGAAATTTTCACATATTTATAACCCACAAACCTTGAACGTTAATGTGAGCTCCCCTACCCTGTTTAGCCCCCCCCCATGGCTAAAAGTTATGAAATGTAACCCAAACGGGCGATTCTGAACAAGGGAAGTTTCTGATGTCACACTCAAGGAAAAATGCAAGAGAGTTTGGACCGCGAACGAGCTACGCAATGCGAGATGCGTTTTTTTATTTGCCTGGAGACACATGAGAGTGTTTCCAGGCTCAGATGTCCTTTATCTGAGCCTCCGAACCTCTGAAACAGCAGTGGTTTAATTTTATTTTCTGTGAAAATTATAATTTTTTCATTGGAACACGTCTCGTATCTTCCTTCGCGCATAAAACGCGGAAGTTGTGTCAGCGCACCGCTAATCCAGGAAAAAGCGGCGCATTTGCCCCCACCCGCTGCACTGGCCTGTCTCTGTCCTCCTGATTTGCATTCAAGCAACAACGCCCAGAATAAAGTGTTTGAGAGAGATATTTATGACTCTGACTGTGTTCATGGGTCTTTCTCATGCACTGAGTCTTGATTTTGAAGAGGGATTAATTTACAGTATTAGGGAACCATTAAGGCGCCATATAAAAGCATCAAGAAGTACCATGTCATGGGATCTTTGAAGGAGCACTTTGTAATTTTTCTGGAGTAGGGTCTCCATAAAGATTTTATTGCTTTGCTTTGAATGATTCACATATGACATTATACTTATATAAAGGAGACAAACGGGTGATTCAAAAAGGCCAAGTTACAGGTCAGCTCTGTTCAAGAGGCCAGCCCAATCTCAGTAAGAATAGCATTGTTTTTCAAAGAATGTTTGGGCAATAAAAACACCTGAAACTGAATAAATGCAAGATAGACAAGCTGAATGCCATAGTGTGTAGCATTTCAGGGAAAGAGGTGGCAGTGGAAAATGTAGCTACACAATGTACCTGTTGCTAAGCATTCAAGCGACTTTTGTTTTTTAGCCTCATTTAAACTCCTTCAGTGGTCATATGCTCAAGATAAACCATGTGAACCAAGATAAAAAGCTAGAATAATGCATGGGCCTTTTAAAGTTTCACATTTGAATTCCAGCTTCTCCATATTTTATAACTCTCCAGTATGATGATGCAAGTTTGGTGGCCAAATCACTGCTGTTCTAGTCTATGTTGTAAGACTTAAAAAAGGTTACAGAAAACCTGCGGCCATGGGCACTGGTGTTGGCTAAATATTTTGTCTGAGAGAAATTAAAGGTTTACTACATTTAGAGTACAGACTACATCAATTCATTATCACAAGCAAGACATCACACATCTGGGCTACACTCCATCCAAACAGCTTGACAGACTGTTGCTCCAAATCCCAGCATGACCATTAGCAGCTATTTGTGTAGAAGTGGAGCAAATCTTAAATCTAATTGAGCTACTACAACCCCAAATGAGAATGTGTAGACAGATTCCACCATGGAGACTTAAACCGAGCTGAGAATCAATGGCTGACAATTTCCAAAAGGCGTGTTTGTGGTTGGAAGTGGCAGGAGCGGCGTGCAGAATCAATCAGGACAGATAGAGTCTAAGGAGTAAATAGTGATAGAGGGATTGATGAAAACATAGTGATTTGAAAGAAAGAGTACAAAGCAAGGTTGGCCATATATTGGGTGATGCACTGGCTTCTCTCGGAGTTTGGGACAGAGAAAATGGACAGCCTGTGCCATTTCGTAAAGGTTAGCGCAGGCTGAGGGCGCTGGCTTCTAAAAATGAAAAACTAAAGTCCGTGAAAACAGTGAAAGCTAGTCACCACGGGTACACTTATATCACCTGTGATCAAAAGATAATGTTTAGCTAGACTGAATTTTAGAGGGGAAAAGCTAAGTGGAAGTTCATTTACTGTATAGGCGGTGGTAAATGGTGGTGGTATAGGTAAATGAGTGGTGATGTAGCAGTAGTTGCAGTAGTGGTGGTACTAATTTTCATAGGTTTCCTGTGATATAGAGCCATTCAAAATATCTATTTGGTTTTGAATAATTAAAGCTCCTATATTACACAAAATTGACTCTGAGCTTTAAGTCATGTTAGAATGTTGTTACTTCCTTAAAAAAACATAACTGGAGTTGTGTTTTGTTTCATTCATACAGGTTTGAGTAACTCTCTATCAATTTGTCTACATTCCCAAAGCCAAAAATGCTCTGTTTCACCTTATGATGTCATGAAAAAAGGTAAAAGTGTTAACGTGCCAATTACCTCAATTGGCACGTTAACAGCTACCTTTTACCTTTTGTTCAGTAGAGGTAGACAATTCCAGGGCTGAAATGATTCAAGTGATTCTAGTGAAGGTGTGTGGAGTTTAAAAACACAGTGGCGCACTTTCTGTATTTTTACATGACATCACAAGTTGGAAAAGACTGAACCTCAAATATGCAGGGTTTGTGGGTTATAAATATGTGAATGAAACAAAACACAACTCCAGGTATTTTTGGCGAGGATACAAGATAGATCAGAAAATAGTGTAATATGATAACTTCATTTATTATTAGGCAACTTAATTTTTTCTGAAATATTTGAAATTTTTTGTGTGTAGTTTCACAGAATATTAGCATTACACCAGTGTACTTTGAACATCAAAAACAGCAATAGTAGTTTTGTCCTTTTCAAAACTGCTTGGCCTTTTATTTACCTCATCTCTGTGTGAAAAAAACAAAAAAAACAACAAACAACAATATATTTAACTGAAAAATGCCACCTGCTCTTTCTCTCCTCCGTCTCTCTCTTTCTTTCAGGTAACACTATCACCTGAGGAGAGCAGGTGCCGAGCGTTCGGTGTGATAGGGCACACTATCTGTTGTTTACCATCACATCTGGATGACATCAAGCATTCAAACGAAGCTCATGGAGTAAACGCTCCATGAGCTTCGTTTGGCGTCGGTCAAAAATATGTTTTTTCTTAGCTGCTATCTTTGTCTGCTTATAAAAATAATATTAAAGTTCCTGTATTACTCAAAACTGACTGTAGTTTAAGTAATGTTATAATGCTTTTTCCTCATAATACCTGGAGTTGTGTTTTGTTTTATTCTCGCATGTTTGAGTAAACCTTTTTCAAGTTAGCAGCAGCCTTTTACCTTTTGTTCTGTAGATATTGATAATTCCACAAAGAATCTAAATCAGGAGTCCATCCATCCATCCATTTTCTTCCGCTTATCCGGGGCCGGGTCGCGGGGGCAACAGTCTAAGCAGGGACTCCCAGACTTCCTTCACCCCGAATACTTCCTCCAGCTCCTCCGGGGGGACCCCAAGGCGTTCCCAGGCCAGCCGGGACACATAGTCCCTCCAGCGTGTCCTGGGTCTTCCCCGGGGCCTCCTCCCGGTGGGACATGCCCGGAACACCTCCCGAGGGAGGCGACCAGGAGGCATCCGGAACAGATGCCCGAGCCACCTCAGCTGGCTCCTCTCGACATGGAGAAGCAGCGGCTCTACTCTGAGCTCCTCCCGTGTGACTGAGCTCCTCACCCTATCTCTAAGGGTGCGCCCAGGCACTCTGTGGAGGAAACTCATTTTGGCCGCTTGTATCCGCGATCTCGTCCTTTCGGTCATTACCCAGAGCTCATAATCAGGAGTGTCAAACTCATTTTGGTCTGGGGGCCGTATCCAACCTACTTTGATCCTAAAGGGGCCAGATCAGAAAACTCATGGTATATATACCCTGAAAATAGCAATAAGTCCAAATATTTGTGCAGAGAAATGCAAATCTATTACTCTTTCTTTCTAAAACTCTTTCCTTTACAAAATATTATAATATTAGGAACAACCTGAAACTTTAAGAAAAATGCTATTTCAATACAAGCATACAGGTTTCCCATCCACCTCCGTGAACAAATAGGAATTAGTCCATATTTCTTGGAAAATCCTGCAATCGGCATCCACTTTTCTCATTTTTGACATTTTGCTGATGAGGGTGTCACGTCAACAGTCAAAACTATGGTCCTTTAACCCTCCGGTCGTGTTCGCCTCCAGCCCCCTACTTTAGTGTTCCCGGTCAAAATTGACCGGTCTGTTTTAACTGCTCTTAAATTAGCACAATTTTTTTTTTTTCAACACCAATTTTTTTATTAAACATGTTTTAGTTGAGAACAATGTTTCAAAGTATTATCTAACAACAATTTATAGAAGTAAACATTAAATAACATCAGTTAAAATACAATTGGGCACTGAAAATGAACTACAAAATGAACATATAATACAAAAAATAAATGGAAAACCAAACACCAAACTCAACAGGGTGTGTGTGTGTGTGTGTGTGTGTGTGTGTGTGTGTGTGTGTGTGTGTGTGTGTGTGTGTGTGTGTGTATTCATGCACATGAGTGGCATGTGACACTCAGGTCAGAGTGGGCCTTACAAACATAAGCATGACATTAGCAGCATGTCAGGCTCATTTTGATGTCTCTACGGGCACAGAGGCCACAACGCTTCCTTTTCTGCCCATGTCCTTGTTGGGGGAGAGCAGTTGGGGCTGGAGCTTGCATGCTCCTAACCAGACTGGCGGAGGCTGGTGTGCGGGGAAGGTGCTGGAGTCGCTGTGTAAGAGGAGTCACCAAAGCTTTCCCCAGCTCTGCGAGGAAAAGTCTCCTCTTGAAACTTTTCCCCTGATTCCAGGTTGGGTCGCTGTCCACACCACATACGCGTTGAAAGCTGACACATCCAGGATGTTGTGGAACAGTGCCACAGGCCAGCGAGCCGCCATCCGCTTACAGGTGTATGTACCAGTAATCTGCAATAAAGGAACAATAAATAATAAGAGATTAGGAACAATATTCAATCTGTCATACACAAAATGCTATGATTCACCTAGATAAAAATAAAATAAAATGCATGATGAGACTTTACATTACCTTATCAAGGCAGTCAACGCCTCCCTTGTTCTTGTTGTAGTCCTGGATCATCAGGGGCTTCTGTCCTCTGTGGTGCTGACAGCGGCGTCTTTGTGTACTGTGCTCATCAGGATGACATTTCTGTTCTTCTTGGGAACGTATGACACAAGAGTGTGAGTGTCAGTGAATGCAAATTGTGATGAGAGTGCCTGTCTTCCTCTGGTCGATACCAGCGCAGGGGGAAGTTCGGGCTTGTTCTTCCTCACTGTCCCTACCATGGTGAGCTTTCTTTTCAGTAGCTCCTGACCAAAAGCATGTGATGTGAGGAAGTTGTCACATGTGATATTGTGCCCTTGGAGACCGGTTGTCATGTCCAGCACAACACGCATGCCCTGGTTTGTATGTGTGTGTGTATGTGTGTGTGTGTGTGTGTGTGAGTGAGAGTGAGTGTGTGTGTGTGTGTGTGAGAGAGAGTGAGTGAGCTGGGGCAGTGTGTATGGGGATGTTTTCTGTATGTTGAATGAATTTACTCTGGATACCCATTCATTTCTTATGGCGGTCACTTTTGACCGGGAACACCACAGGTGTAACAAGGTTGATTAAAACACTCAAAATTGAACGAAACAGGTGATCATCACTTTTATATGTTCAAGTCCACAGTGTGGAGGATATCATAAGGTCTTGAGGTAATCAGATGAAAAACATAATATTTATGAGTATTATAAGTTGTAAAACGGTCAGATTTGACCCGAACACGACAGGAGGGTTAAGGCTACGTTTATACGGCGACGATCAAAATAGAAGACGCAAAAGTGGCGTCTCGTCTTCAATTTTTTATCCGCGTTTATATGAAGACGCAAAAGTGGACACAAAAGCCAGCGAAGGGAGGCGCTGGACTGAAACCCCCCCCCCAAAAAAAAAACATCACAACAGCGTCAAGTTACATTTCTAACCACGACTGTACCGGAAAAGAGAAAGGTAAAACTTCAAAATAAAATGTTCTAGTTGCGTTTTAAATGAGTTGTTAAGTTCCGCTCCAAACATTTCAGTGACTTGTACTTTTGTTTACATGTTTTTGAATATTGTACTGAAAATAGTTACATTACAGGAGGACTACAGTGAATTAGAAAATATAAAATCACATCGGGTTTTACATTTGAAGTGCTTCATGCGGAAATTGCTTGTCTTGGCCGTCTGTGTGGCTGTGAGAGTGTGAGAAAGACTTGTACGCCGTAGACGTGTGTGGGTGCGATTTATACAATTGTTGAAATGACTTGTATGTTGACTAGAGCTGCTAGTCAAGGCATACCTTGATACCACATCCGTGGTATCAAGGTATGCCGCATTTATGTGACGTAAACGCGTACCGACGTGAGCAGATCTGACCAGTTTTGCGTCTTGGGCAGTTTACACGGAAACGCTACAGCGGAGCGTATTTAACTTTTCCACTCTGGAGGGTGGTTTCAGATTTTTGCGTTTTTAGGCCCCAAAAACGCCGTCACCATGTAAACGAAAGGCACTTCCGATAAAATATTTTGTCGTTTTTAACCTTAAGCGTTCTCATGTAAACGGGCCCTAAGAGCGTTTGGAAAGAGGCAAGTCTTCATTTGTGCTGCTCTGGTGGGAGGGGCCACGCACAGAGGTGCTGGAGACGCTGCTATGCGAAACTGCACAGAAAAGAGGTGCAGAAAATTACCAATATTTTAATAGAAAATTTAAATATAATTAAAATATTTTAATACAAAATCAACCGAGGGCCAGATTAAAGGTCTTGGAGGGCATCATGTTTGACACCCCTGATCTAAATGATTCTAGTGAAGGTGTATGGCGTTTAAAAACACAGTGGAGCTTGTATTACCACATGAAATCACATGGTAGAAACATATTTTTAGTTTGATAGAAGAACTCAGCCTAAATATGGGGTTTGTGTGCTAAAATATGTGTGAATGAAACAAAACATACTCCAGGTATGTTTGTGATGAGGAAACAACATTAGAAGATACAGAAATACAGAAAATAGCATGACATGGACTCTTTAATAATTGACTTTAAAGTTGTATGTGGGCTGGTTTGTTTTGTCATATTTTACATGCACGGCAGCACAGCGGCTGATAACAGATTGCAGTGTTGTTTGTGGATGAAAATGAAATGGGACCTTCAGTGACCATCTGTGATTTGTGTCAAAGCAAACTGACTTGTTGTTTTATAATGTTATCTTCAGCTTGTGTTTGGAGTTTTGTTTGACTAGAGTCCCTCCAAATGAGGCGGGACAGCAGTATGATTTATTGCTGCACATAAAACGTAAAATGTGTGCTAATTTGTCAAATGTTGCATAGTGAACCGTGTCATAGATTTCATTATTTGTCGACATTTATTTTTCTATCTTTATCTATCTTTATCTATTATGAAAAAATACTATATAACAGTGCACAAATCCCAAAACAAACCATTCAATTACAATATCACATAGTTGGGTCAGTGTCGTGTATCACCATCACCAACTATCAGTTTTTAAAAGGTCCCATATTATGCATTTTCTGATCTATGTTATAATGTCGTTTCCTCATCACAAACATACCTGGAGTTGTGTTTTGTTTCACACAAACTGCATATTCAAAATAAGATCTTCTGTTCCACCTTGTGATGTCATGGTAATATCCAGCCAAACGTTATGCTCTAAACTTCACAATATCTGTCAGACATGTCCTTGTGGCGTTAACAGGAGACCTAACTTTGAAACAACGTGATTAGATTTTTCGTGGAAAAACGTATAACCCTGATGTATAGGCACTTTTGAGACACTTCTCCTCGCCTTGTCAATGCATTATTTATGTATCTTCTCCCAACGCTGGGCTTTTTTCCAGTAATTACAGAAAATGGCAGACATTGAAGGTTGGACTAAACATGAGTCTTGTGGTCATAAATCTGGAGTTTTTCCTTCATATTGTGAAGATCTTTGGTAAATCTGGGCTTGTTTATGTGCTCGGCTTTTATTGATTAATGAATGTTTTGTTGTTTTATTTTCAAACTTTTTCTCGGTTATATCAACAGTTTTGTGAAGCCGTGCGAGAAGACTTCTGTTGTTATTTTGGGCTCTACAAAAATACATTGAAAATGAAAATCTTGCACAAGCTGTACTTCGACTACTACTACTACTACTACTACTACTACTACTACTACTACTACTACTACTACTACTACTACTACTACTCCTAACTACTACTACTACTACTTCTCCTAACTACTACTACTACTACTACTACTACTACTACTACTACTACTACTACTACTACTACTACTACTACTACTTCTCCTAACTACTACTACTACTACTACTACTACTACTACTACTACTCCTAACTACTATTACCTACAACTACTACCAAGTACAACTACTATTAAGGGCTACTATCTAAGACTACTACTAAGCACAACTATAACTAATGGCTACTAACTAGAACTACAACTACTGCTACTACTACTACTACAACTACCAACTACAACCATAACTACCACAACTACAGTTAGTGCTACTAGCCTACTACTTCACTGCCGAAGTTACAAAAAATTATCTACCAATTATTGCTTCTAGTATTCTATTACCTATTGTGTACTTACAGTTCATACAACACACCAGTCTACCACCAAAAACTACTTACTTTTTTATGTATATGTTATATCCATGGGTTTTAAAATGATGAAAAAATAGGACTGTTGCCATAGAGACTTACAATTTAAAATAAAAAATATTCTATTCTATAAATATTGAATGGGAAAAAGTCACCTCACTGTAAATGCTACTGTTACCTGTGCAATAACCTGCTTCATAACCCACGTGCAATACTTATACTATATTATGTGCAATCTGTGAAATACTCTACTTACACCTTATTTAATCCTACCTGTACCTTTGTATTTTATAATATTTTATTACATTTTTTTTATTATATTGTTTACCTCTTCCCCTGCACTTTTTGCAACACTTTTTACCATGTACTCTTATTGCATGCTATTAGTACTTCTTGACTATCTTAGTGTTGTGTTGATCCTGCATATGGCAAATAAACAATCTTGAAATCTTGAAATCTTGAACTGATACCCACAAATAGCTACACAACATTTTAACTAAATAATTCATTAACCAAGTAAAATTTAGGTTAAAAAAAAAAAAAAAAAAAGTTTTGCTTTCCACTTAACCCTTGTAATGTGTTAGAAAGCTGCCCACATCTTTGGTGTTAGCGGGTCAGATTTGACCCATGATTTAACTCAGCCTGAAAATACTTAAAAAACACTAGTTATCATCCAATATTGTTTTTCACCTCATAACTAACTTAGTATGTATTCATATACATGGAAACACTGTTTTAATTTTTTTTATTTTTTTGCTCCAAAGACCTTTTATCTTACAATATACCACTCGTTTTCGATTAAAAAACTCTTTAAGTTCATTATATTATATTATAAGTTATTATATTTCCTATAGTGATAAAATTAGTAATTATATTATCCATGTCCTATAAACTAATATCAGGGTACACCTACCTAAAAAAATATTTTATTTTATTTTATTTTTAAAATAATTAACAATAGTGACATTTGTGGTTATGTGGTTATGGGTCAAAACTGACCTGTATAGATTTAATGTAGGATAAAGACAAAAACTCAATTCCTTTTCATAAAACCAACTTTATTTCAACCAGAAGAGCAAAATTAAACCATAAAATGAACATTGAAGAACATGCTTGTATAGGGCAGGTGCGTGTGTGTGTGTGTGTGTGTGTGTTGTGGGACACATTGAGCCATATTTGATCCACAACCCACAGCTTTTAAGTGATGCATGCAACAGCCAGTATTCTCTGCTGGGTCATATTTCACCCGTAACACCACAAATGTCACATTTTTTTTTTTTTGAGACGTTTAGAATTTGATAAAATGGTGAAATTAATTTTATTGCGTTAAAATAGTTGTGTCTGAGGATTAGATGAAGCCTCGTTCCAGTACAAAAAAGCAAATGGTACATTTTAAATGCCTAAACTTGAAAATGGGTCAATTTTGACCCGAACACAATATAAGGGTTAAGTCATTAGCTTCACTTTCCATCTCTAGTTTTGATGTCATTTCTTGACATCAAGACCTTGAAAGCAAAAGCCATTTTAATGCAGATATAACAGGGAATATTTGGATGTTTTGCCATTGCGACTGGCTGTGAGCTGTAGATCGGTGGGACTGCAGCTTGATGGCAGCAATTAAAATGTAATTCTGGCAAATGAGGAAGCAACAACAACAACTGAGACGTTCTGTTATTGCTTATTATGGGATGACTGAAGTGAAGGGGACTAATGAAGAGAAAGGAGACATGCCGAGGCAGGAGATTAGACTAAAAGCTTCACTTAGCACTAGCACTTTGTTACAATATCCCTTTAACAAACTCCAAAGATATTTGGAGTCAGAATATTCTCAGTGCAAATGCTGGGAGATCAAGTAATTCTGCTTCAAAAGAGGAAAAAAGGTGATGTACCCTCTGGAGTTTGTGTTTGGGTTAATTTTGTTCCTCTTTAAGTTTTACAGAACAGTTTTAGATCAGAGCCGCAGGGTCAGATGGGAAATGGTTACTTTGAGCTTATCTTTTTTTATTTTTGTCAGATATTTTCGAATCAGAAGTGGAAAAGGTGGTGTTATCTTAAGGTCTTGAGAGAACCTTTTCTACATTTATTCCTTTTAGTCCACTATCTTGAGCTCATGGGCATGTAAAACAAAGATGTAACTTACTTATTTTCAGCCAGACTCTGGAAAGAATCAGGATCAGTTTGTACTCTAAATTATATGGATCCACTGATGCAGCTTTTTCAGTTCAGATACCGATTCCAATACTGTGGCTGCAGATACCCACTGTAAACCAATACCAGTGCAGTATTTACTTATTTTAAACAAAGACAAAAACTGCTCCAATTGTGTTATCTAGCTGTTATTTATCCCTCAAGTAACTACAGAACATCTTTGTATAGATAAATAAAAGTTATGAGACTTTCTAGGCCGATTGCGCCCAGTAAATGGTCTCATTACATCAGTTTAATTACAGTATGTAATACCAGAATATTGATGAAACTGATATTTAGAAGCAGATACAGCACGTTTCAGTATGTTCCAATACCAGTATTGGATTGGGGCATCCCTACTCAAAACCCACAAATAAAATACAATAATAATAATAATAATAATAATAATAATAATAATAATAATAATAATAATAATAATAATAATAATAATAATAATAATAATAATAATAATAATAATAATAATGTCAAAGGGATAATTTTATTGATCGCAACTAATCTCAGAAATTTCATAGTTAATCGCGATTAATCGTGATTTATTTTGCATGTTTAAAATTGATATCTTGCAGTAAGACCGTTCGAATCTAAAGTTAAACTCACAATGCAAAGTATTTCTCACCATTTTTTTATTTCAAAAAAGTGCAGAGAAAGGAAAAAGTAACAATGAACCAGTAATAGTGCTTACTTTGAGGAAATTGTAAATAAATGATTGAAGCCCGCTCGAGCTGCCTACGGATGCGTAGAAGGAACAAAATACTAGCAAACTCAAAATAGCACGTTTAACCGACAATGAGTTTAATTAATACAACCAAATGAGCTGCATATGGATGGTAGAATTGCGGAAAATGCTGGCAAACTCTGATCGCGATTAAAAAAATTGTTCGCGATCATAACTCTAATCGCGATTAATCGCGATTAACGCGTTAATATTCCCAGCCCTAATATAAATATAAGAGTTATTCTGCCAGGCCTTTTTTTCCACCTACTTACAATCCCATAACTCTAATTTTTATTGATATGTGCTCTAGTTTTGACATGACAATTGTCAAGACCCAACCAATAATCAGTATACTGTCTCATACCATCGCTCCAGAATCTGATCAGCTTTTTACCACTAACATTTAGGTGGGATATGATCGGATGTTTCTCTGTGCAGAGCATGTTCCAACTTATAATAAGAGCAAATCAGGGAGGAGAACTACAGAGCCTCATCTTCACAAAGAGCCCAAGCATTTATCTGGGCTCCAAAACGATCAGAAGCAGATTCATTTTGAACTGGGGGTCATTTTAGTCAGGGATTTTAGGAAAAATCAGAAGCATCTAACAACAGTTATCTGGAGGACCTCAGGGCTGCAGAGAACATTCATGTTTTTAAGAGTAGGCTCAAGGCCACCTTTTAAGCGTAGCTTTTGAAATGTTATACTTGTTTTTATTATATATATTTTAGTATATTTATCTATTTTAGGCTTACTATTAGTTTGAACTCATATTCCTTTATCATTTTTAGGACTTCCAGTATTTCGTCTGTAGGAGTCCTCTGCGCTGGGAGCGGTGGTCAGCTGCGGTTGCCAGGGTCTATCCCGTGGGCTGGTGGGGGGGGTGGTGCTTTGGCCTCATCTCTCCATTGGGCCCTGTGGCGGTTCCTGGTAGCGGCGGAGGGCTCTCTGCTCCTGGTGTAGACGGATCCTCTGATGGCCCTTCTCAACTGGTATTTTAACATGTTAGTATGTGTGTGTGAGTGTGTGTGTGTGTGCGTGTGTGTGTCTGGGTTGTTTGCTGTGGGGAATGGGTGGGTGGAAGGAAATGTGGAATTGTTTTTAATCACTATCAAGCGTTACATATACAATTTGATTGATCTGTGAAGTCAATTCATCCATGTCCATTTCTATATATGACACATTAAAAGGACATTTGGAACACTGGATAAATGCATTGGTGAGAGATACAGTACTTTTTTTTTATTGCACTTTGCTATTCACATTAAATACAACTGAATTTAACAAAGTTGCAAAAGTAAAATATGAATACATAATTTTCCTCATAATGTGTCCAATTTGTGAAGAAAAATTAAATAATTGTGGTTGGTCATAATTGTGTCCGTTGTTAAAGCAATATTGATTTCACAACTTAAAACTAAAATAAATGATTCCATATTCGTGTGACTTTATTGCAAGAGCAAAGAGTTAAATGTACTTTAAAGGAGAATTAACGTTTTTTACAATCTGAGCCTTATTTCGGTAATGAAACAAGTTGTTTTACTCACCCATAGCACTTTGGTGTCATATGGAGCACTTCCGGAGATGTTTATATCCATAACGCTCAGGGCATATAATATATGCCCCGAGCAGTGAAGGGAATAACAGCGTTAAAATAAACGCCGTTACTAACGGCGTTACTTTTTTCAGTAACGGGTAATCTAACGAGTTACTTTATCTATCGTTATAACGCCGTTACCGGCACCAACACGCCGTTACCGCGCGTTACTGAACCTATTCATTTTGAAACTGGCATCATGTGCGCGACTCGATTAGGCACAGGGGAATTTTTCTCTCCCTTTGGTAAGGGCGGGATAAGTAATGATGATTGGCTAAAGCAGAGTAAGATTTCACGTTGAGCCAACCAGAGACACCCAGTGGGCGGTGGGCGGGTTCTACACACAATCCCAGCACACAGTAGTAGCGCACACACACAATACACACACCCCGTGTCAGATGGCGAGCCCCGAGTCGAAGACAGAAGTATAGGCAGTATTTTAACCTCATCGAGGTAAAAGGTAAAAACGTACATGTTACGTGCACATTGTGTCAAAGACCAAAGACTTTGTCCACGTCCAATGTAAGCTACTCGAATTTAATGAAGCATCTCTGGACGGCGCACGCTTCTGTTAAACTAGTGGCCACCAGCAGGCCCCATGATGATAATGGCATGCTAGGTGCATGCAGGTGTAACAATGAAGGCCACGGTGACGGAGCCATGCCAGCCAAGCAGCAAAAGCTGTATAATGCACTGTCAAAAAAAATCCAAATTATTTGACATTTTTTAACTAAAAAAAAAAGTAACGCATTAGTTAGTAGCATTAGTAGAGTGTAGTAACTCAGTTACTAACTCAGTTACTGTTTTGGGTTAGTAACTAGTAACTGTAACTAATTACTTTTTCAAAGTAACGTGCCCAACACTGGCCCCGAGCATATAATATATGCCCCAAGCGGTCTCCAAATAACACAAACTTTAGCACTTCAGATCATAGAAGCTCAATGTCTTAGTCTACGTTTGAGTCAAAAGTAGCCTGTAATCCACGATTTATCCATAATTTACAGCTTTGCGTTTCATGTTTACGTCCCGGGAGCTGAGAGCGAAATAAGCTGTGACTCGGCACATGCGCACTGGCGCCCTCATCTACTGGAAACTATGGCTAAATCTCGGATTACAGGCCACTTTGGCTCAAACAAAAGCGTGGACTAAGACATTGAGCTTCTATGATTTGAAAAGTGCTAAGGTTTGTGTTATTTGGAGACCGCAAACATATGCCCCGAGAACTCACATTACAGAGATCGCAAATCTAAAACATCTCTGGAAGTGCTCCATATGACACCAAAGTGCTTTGGGTGAGTAAAACAACTTGTTTTATTACCAAAATAAGGCTCAGATTGTAAAAAAATGTTAATTCTCCTTTAATTAAGTAACTTTTCAGGGTCTCAATAGAGATATAATTTCTTTCCCTGAATGTTGTGCAGAATTGCATTTAACTTGTCTTTCTTGCCCTTATTCAATTACACATGATTATGAGTGGACTTGCCTCTCCTTAGATCTGACTAACCCTGATGGAGGTACCTGCTTGACACAATGGAGATAGAGTAAAATTCTGAAAAAAATATACTGTGGAATATTCAGAAAAGCAAGAAGATCTCCATAGAGGGCAGCAGGCGGCAGACCCTCCACCAGAAAAAAACATCCTTCTCTCAATACCTCACTGAACACATTAAGAATATATTGACTTACTCCCTCTTCATTATCACTTGTTTGTCTGTTTTTCCCAATAAAAACACTGATGATTTAGTAATGACTTGGTAATTTTGTTTTTCCACTGTGGTTCCTCCTGGCTGTTTGCTCATTATCACTTCATGCCATTTTCCTCAAACAGAGAAAAATCAAACTGCATTCCAAACAGCGGGAGGTAAGGTACTATGACACATTTACTTGCTGTTACCTTTTGGCACAATGTCAAAATGCCCTGGTGCCTGGTTCACTGTCTGTACTCTTTACGGAGGAGGCTGCGTTCAAAAGTTCCACGTTGGAAAAGTGAAAGATTTGCTCACTTCACTGTCCACACACAGAGGCAGTGTGGACAGTGAAGTCAGGACAGTGGTCATTTGTTTGGTCACCTTACTCCACCACATGACCTGGAGCAGCAAAAGAGACACTATTGTCCTCTGTAATGGTCTGCTACCTGATGATGCTGACCTTCATCCATCTATTGTATGTTTGACTCTGATGGAAATGCTGTTACTACTACCTGCTACTATGACTACTAATACTACCACTACTGTGACTTCTACTTTTACAGTGACTACTACTACTTCTGTTTGACATTGACTATTACATCTACTACTGTCACTATTACTACAAATAATTCTTACAATTTACATTTCAAAGTAATTTCAAATGCTACAGAAGGTCAATTAAGTCAGAGTTAAATGCATAGTGTGTTTTTTTTACATTAATCTGTATGGGTTTCCTTCTAAAAGTTACGTGTGTTGACTCCGGCTTACCTCTGACAGTCTCAGCTGATCCCGGTTTGGCTCGCTTTCTCAAGCCCACGTAAGTAGGTCTGGTAACTTCCCTGGAACATGAAATAAAGCTTGTTTTTCTTCTCAAAACAAAACATTTGTCCGAAAGGTGATATATTTGCGTCCCAAACAGTTGTCAACGAAACATCCAGCAGCAAACTTAGCGATCTCGTATTGGGTCTGCCGACTCGTATCACTATATGTTAACTCTATCAGCCTTTGGGATGCAAATATATCACCTTTTGGACAAATGTTTTGTTTTGAGAAGAAAAACAAGCTTTATTTCATGTTCCAGGGAAGTTACCGGACCTACTTACGTGGGCTCCAGAAAGCGAGCCGAACCGGGATTAGCTGAGACTGTCAGAGGTAAGCAGGTGTCAACGCCAGCTGTTCTCACAGAGGCCTCACCACCCACTTTTAACTTTGCATTTTCAACTAGGAACGGTAAAAGGGGAGGTGGCACTGCTTCTATATGTACAAGCACTCTGGCCACCAAACCAATTTCATTAAGCAATTTTACGAGTTTCGAATATCATTCAATTGTTTTTAGCAACCCTCAAATTTTATGTGTCACCATATACAGACCACCAGGAAAATGCAACGTCTTTATCAGTGAGTTTTCTGAGTTTCTATCTACTCTACACAATTCATTTGATATGATTATTATAACCGGTGATTTTAACTTGCACATAGATAACCTTTCAGACCCTATTGCAAATGAATTTTTGAATGTTCTTAATTATATGGATTTTACTCAACACGTCACGCAGCCGACTCACAACAGGGGGCACACTCTGGATCTGGTCATTACTTACGGCCTGACCACTAGTGTGTCCTCTGTTGCTGACCTGGCCATGTCTGACCACTACTGTGTGTTTTTTAATATCACTGGTTTTATACAGCAGGAGACCTCTGTGAGAACTGTGAGGAAGCGCCATTTGACCCCTGAAGTGGCAGAAAATTTTATCGAGGTGCTAGAGAAAAATCCCTCAATGGTTTTACCTGCCTCTTGCAATTCCATTACTGAAGATTTCAACAGTAGACTGCGGTCAGCCTTGGATCTGGTTGCTCCACTCAAAACCAAAAGTATTAAAACCAAATCAAAGCCTCCATGGATGAATGAAGACTTGAGAAAATCCAAGAGAGAGTGCAGAAAAGCAGAACGTCGATGGAGAAAAAACAAAACGACTATAAACCACCAATTATTCATCAATCAGCAACGGTCACATAACAATGCTACAAGGAATGCAAGAAATCGTTACTTTTCCACAATAATCACGAACCACAAAAATAATCCAAAAGTTCTTTTCTCAACTATTGAAAACATTCTAAACCCCGATTCTAACGCGTTTTACCTGACACCCACTGACTCTCTCTGCGAGCAGTTTGCTGACCACTTCACGGGAAAGATACAATATTTTATCCTGTCAAAGCTCTGTTTTTAACTCACCTGAGTGTTTGTCTCGCCCAGAGAAGACTCTGGACAGTTTTGCCCTGGTTAATGCTGGGATGCTGGACAAGGTCTTCTCCTCAGTGAGGCCCACCACATGTCTCGTAGACCCAATCCCCACTCCATTTTTTAAGTCTTTTTATGGATCTTTTAGGGATGAACTTTTGGTCATGATGAATTGCTCTCTTCAGACAGGGGTCTTTCCCGCTGCCTTCAAAGCGGCGGTGGTGAGGCCCCTGCTGAAGAAGAGCAATTTAGATTTTAATGATTTTAACAACTACCGACCAGTGTCTAACTTGCCATTTTTAAGCAAGATTCTAGAGAAACTTGTCTCTATCCAATTAAATGAGTTTCTAGATGATCACAACATTTTGGAAAAATTTCAGTCTGGTTTTAGGGTGAACCACAGCACCGAGACTGCCTTGGCAAAGATTTTAAATTACTTTAGAATAAACTGTGACTCTCAAAAGGTGACTGTGTTGATTCTGCTGGATCTGAGCGCTGCCTTTGACACAGTAGACCACATGATTCTTTTAACTCGCCTAAAACACCTCGGCCTCTCTGGTGCTGTTCACAAATGGCTCACGTCCTATCTCACAGACAGAACATTTATGGTAACTATGGACACATGCTCCTCCAAGATCCATAAAATCACATGCGGTGTCCCCCAGGGCTCCATTTTAGGCCCTGTGCTTTTCAACCTGTACATGCTTCCCCTTGGCGGCGTCATCAGGAGACATGGAATCAATTTCCACAGCTATGCAGATGATACACAGCTTTACATTTCCGTGTCTCTTGATGACACCAGACCAATGGATGCTCTTTTTAACTGTATTCTAGATATCAAATCCTGGATGGCAAGAAACTTTCTCCAGCTTAACCAGGACAAAACGGAGGTTTTAGTCATCGGTCCTGAGGCCCAGAGAGAGAAACTTTTATCAAAACTACAAGCACAGTCTTTTAACCCATCTCCTCAAGTGAAAAACCTGGGCGTCATTTTTGACTCTGAGCTGACTTTTATTCCACACATCAAGAACATCACAAAAATGGGCTTCTATCACCTAAAAAACATAGCCAGAGTTCGCCCTATTCTCTCTCAGGCCAATACGGAGACACTGATGCATGCTTTTGTCACCAGCCGTATAGACTACTGTAATGCCCTGCTCTCTGGTCTTCCCAAAAAGAGTATTTCAGGTTTGCAATTATTGCAAAATTCAGCAGCACGTGTCCTGACTAGGTCCAGAGGGCGGGATCACATTACACCGGTCTTGAAATCTCTGCATTGGCTCCCTGTGAGTTACAGGATAGATTTTAAAGTTCTTTTACTGGTTTTTAAATGTCTTAATGGTCTTGGGCCTTCCTATCTTTCAGAACTGCTTTCCCCTTATGAACCTTCACGGGCCCTGCGCTCCTCTGGCAGCAGGCTCCTGGTCATTCCCAAAGTCAGGACACACACTCACGGAGAGGCGTCTTTCAGTACTACGGCCCTCGTCTATGGAACTGCCTGCCGGAGGACCTCAGGGCTGCAGAGAACGTTCATGTTTTTAAGAGTGGGCTCAAGACTCACCTGTTTAGCTTGGCCTTTGACTGACTTCGGTCGTCTGTTTGCTTGTCTTTTATTTGTTCTTTTGTTTGTTGTTGCTGTTCCTGTTGTTGCTGCTGCTGTTGTTGCTGTTCCTGTTGTTGCTGTTCCTGTTGTTCCTGTTGTTGTTTTGTTGTTGCTGTTGTTGTTGCTGCTGTTGTTGTTGCTTTTGTTGTAGCTGTTGCTTTCGTTGCTTTTGTGTTGTTGCTGTTGTTGTTGTTGTTGTTCCTGTTATTGCTGTTATTGTTTTGTTGTCGCTGTGGTTCTGTTGTTGTTGCTGTTCCTGTTGTTGCTGTTGTTGCTTTTGTTGTTGTTGCTGTTCCTGCTGTTGCTGTCGTTGTTGCCGTTGTTGCTGTTGTTGTTGTTGCTGTTGTTGTTGCTGTTGCTGTTGTTGCTGCTGTTGTTGCTGCTGCTGCTGTTGTTGCTGTTGTTTCTGCCGTTGTTGCTGCTGTTATTGTTGCTGCTGTTGTTAGTGTTGTTGTTGCTGCTGTTGTTCCTGTTGCTGTTGTTGCTATTGCCGTTGTTGCTGCTGCTCCTGTTGCTGCTGCTGTTGCTGCTGCTGTTCCTGTTGCTGCTGTTGTTCTTGTTGTTGCTGTTGTTGTTGCTGCTGTTGTTGTTGCTGCTGCTGCTGTTGTTGTTGTTGCTGTTGTTTCTGTCATTGTTGCTGCTGTTGTTGCTGCTGCTGCTGTTGTTGTTGCCGATGTTCCTGTTGTCGTTGTTGTTGCTGCTTTTCCTGTTGCTGCTGCTGTTGTTGTTGCTGCTGTTGTTGTTGCTGTTGTTGTGGTTGCTGTTGTTCTTGCTGTTGTTGTTGTTGCTGTTGTTCTGTCGTTGTTGCCGTTGTTGCTGCTGCTGCTGTTGTTGCTGCTGCTGCTGTTGTTGCTGTTGTTGATGCTGTTGCTGCTGTTGTTGCTGTTGTTGCTGCTGTTCCTGTTTTTTTTTTTTTTTTTTTTTTTTTTTTCCTGGCGGCACGGTGGCTGAGTGGCTAGCACTCATGCTTCACAGCAAGAAGGTTCGGGTTGCCCGGGCCTTTCTGTGTGGAGACTGCATGTTCTCCCCGTGTTTGGGTGGGTTTCCTCCGGGTACTCCGGTTTCCCCCACCAACCTAAACATGCGCCATAGGTAAAATCCAGCTTAGGGCCTGACCAAAGCATAAATAACAAAACAAAATCATGGGGATGGTCCCCGGGTCAAATATAGAAACAACTTCTCCTGTGCGAGATCAATAAAGGTCAATCTTCTAATCCTTGACCACTGTAAGGCGCTTTGTGCTACAATTTTGTATGAAAAGCGCCTTATAAATGTTTGATTGATTGATTGATTGATTGAACACACGTAACTTTTAGAAGGAAACCCATACAGATTAACATTTTTTTTTAAAAAAAAGCACTATCCCTTTAAAATGTATTTACACATCAAGTACAAGATCACAGGAAACACAAGTACTCTGACTAAGATAAGATAAGACAATATAAGACTTTATTAATCTCACACAGGAGAAATTCACTTGCCACATTAGCTGTAGGCAGTTTAGTGCAAAGAAAGTTTGAACAAGAAAGTGCATGCAGACAAGATAAGTAATAATAATAAAATAAGTAAATAAGAGAATATATATTGGAGTTATACAGTCTAATAGCGGTGGGGATGAATGATCTGCTGTAGCGCTCCTTCTTGCACTGGGGGTGCCTCAGTCGGCTGCTGAAGGAGCTGCTCAGCTCCTCTACAGTCCGGTGCAGGGGGTGAGAGGTGTCGTCCATGATGGACGTGAATTTACCCAGCACCCTCCTCTCAGCCACCTCCTCTACAGAATCCAGAGGACAGCCCAGGACAGAGCTGGCCCTCCTGACCAGCTTATTGAGTCTCTTCCTGACTACTAAGTTGACAACTTGTACTACAACTATTACAACTACTACTACAACTACTACTACTATGCAAGTTTATTTGTATAGCACAATTGTACACAAAGTAATTCAAAGTACTTTACAGAATAAGAAATATTAAATATCATAGTACTAACAAATCAAAAGATAAAAATTCATCATAAAAGTAACATAATGAATTTTAATAAAATTAATTAAATAAAAAACAGTCTTCAGTCATAACAGACTAGCATACAATGGATTCATCCCCATGCAAAGTGGGTAAAGCGTCTCGCCCAAAAACACAACACAAAAGTCTCAAAGGTTGGCAATGATGAACAACCAAATGCACGAGTGGGTTGCATTAGCTGAATGGGCTATTTTCAGATTTAATTAAAACTTTTACACCTAAAATTGC
Organism: Paratrypauchen microcephalus; assembly: GCA_036785185.1. Classification (NCBI taxonomy): domain Eukaryota; kingdom Metazoa; phylum Chordata; class Actinopteri; order Gobiiformes; family Gobiidae; genus Paratrypauchen; species Paratrypauchen microcephalus. The sequence goes on along the minus strand of JAVJIX010000090.1, from coordinate 893,345 downwards.
TAAATAATGCATCAGTATCTTAACTTCTACTACTGTTTTAACTACGAACATCACCACCTACTATGACATGTGACAGTTATTCCTCAACATTTACTACCTTTTGCAACCTTCAGCTCCTCTCATCCATTAAGCACTATGATGGTGCGTTTGAACATGTTTTTGACTTTGAGTGTTGCTATAAAGAAGACTGAGGGCATCCAAGTCGTAAAGCCACAATATGAAGAGCCAAAGAGAGAGGGAGAGACATGGAGTGTCAGATAATGAGATGGTGAATGGCGTAGACGATAAGTTAAAGGACAAATATGCATTCTTGTGGTTACCTTGAATTAGAATTGCACTCCTAACATTTTATTTTAAAGGATCTACATTATAGGTTATAATTTTGCTTCCTCGTCATTCCTAGAGTTTTGTTTTGTTGTGATGTCATGTGCTAATACAGGAAGTGCTCCACTGTATTTTTTTTTTAAACTCCATACACCTTCATTAGAATCCTTTAGATGATTTCAGCCCTTGTCAGTCTCTACTAAACAAAAGGTAAAAAGGTAGCTGTTAACTTAAAATCTACAACTTCATGACATCACAGGGTGGAACAGAGCATTTTGGGCTTTGGAGACAGGCTAAAAATAAAGAATTACTCAAACGTGTGTGAATGAAGCACAACTCCAGGTATGTTTTTGAGGAGATAACAGGACTATAACGTGGCTTAAAGCTCACAAGAGTCAGTGTTGCGTGATATAAGATGAGCCACATGAATTATGCTGATAGGCGCCATGCATCTGTTGTGAACACAATCTGACTGCAAAATAAAGCCAGTGATGGTTTGTGGACTTAAAGTAAACCCTAAAACATAATCTATATTATCGATAAAATACACATTAACGGTTGTATACAGGATTTTCCAAGGAGGGAGAAATCCAGCGACTGTTTGTCCTTTTTCAAATATTGCGCATGCGTGAAACTCACAGCTCCCTAAGTAGAAACGCCTCTTCCCGCCTCCTCCTTACACTTACGCTGCTTGTTTATAGCCAGTGCCTGTTCAGAATCACCTTTGCTGCTGTAATAGTACTGTACATTTTCAAATGATAAGCAGAAGTTTCCTGTCCAGAAGTAATTTAGTGACCAACTCATCAGTCTTTAGACCCTCTGCTTCAGTGCACGCCATCACTGGAAGGAATCTCCGAAAATCACCTTAGTTTGGGTTAGCTCATTTTTCCCCTTTTCTTCTTTCAGCGACCTCAAAAACTGACTTTCTTTTGTGGCAAACTGGTAGTGGATTCCTGTTTGCCATTGGAACAAACTTTGTCCAAACTGCGAGGAAGCTACAGTTGGAAAAAGCTGCTAAGAGCTGCTGCGTTGGTTGAGTAAACAGCGCCTTGCATCTATGGAATGTGTAAGTGAACCACGTAATCCCAGCAGGCCGACAAGTCAGTTACGCTAGAAACGTAGGGAGTTTGATTGACAACTCCAACAGCCAATAGATAATGAGGTACCCTCGTTATCTATTGGCTAATGTATATTTGGCCCCACCACGTCCACAGCTGATGGATTTTCATTCATCATTCATTTTTTTTTTGTCGTAATTACAAGGCTGCTGCATCTCTATAATGCTATCTTTGACAATTTGAAACAAAAACAAAATTCTGCATATAACCTTTAAATAGATGGCAATTAATGAAAATGATTGTATTTCCAGTCTAGGGAGAAGCAGTAGAATTAGTCTGTCTGTGCTGAGAAATTAGTGGCCCAGTATCATAGGTCACCAGTATAAAGCCTGGATCTATGCTGAAATAGAGCTACCATTATATTGGCTATGTTTAGACTGGTGTTGTCAAGGCCACATGCAACACACTGCAACTTGATTTATAGACCAAGAATCAATGGGAGTGAGGAAAGACTAAAGAAAACCAGTTTAATTTATGTATTTATATCACTTATTTGTCCCCGAAGAGAAATTTGTCCTCTGCATTTGACCCATCCTTTATTCAGGAGCAGTGGGCAGCACATGACTGCGTCCATGATCTTACTGCTTAGGCTTGGTCAGGACCACAGCTGGAGGATTTTACCTATGGTGCATGTTTTTTTGGGAATTCTAATAGATTCAGTATAATGTGGGTGTCTTATCTATTTATATTATTCTTATCTGATCTTATTATCACCTTTTTACAACGTAATATGTTAAAGTTGCAACTTTTCTGGTGGAGGGGCCTTCAAATGGACAAAAGTTTACTTGGTCGAATATGTTTCGCAGCTCATCCAAGCTGCTTCTTCAGTTCTGGTCAGATGCTGGTAGATTCAAGATTCAAGATTGTTTATTTGTCATATGCAGAATCAACACAAGGTCAACAATGCAATGAAATGCTTAGGATCAGAAGAACCGTTGACTCGCTAAGATAACCAGAAGTACTAATAACATGCAATAATAGTACATGGTAAAAAAAAGTGTTGCAAAAGTGCAGGGGAAGAAGTAAACAATATAATAAACAATATAATAAAATATGTAATAAAATGTAATAAAAAATACAAGGTACAATGTACAAGGTGCAGGTAGGATTAAATCAAAGATCAAATAAGGTGTAAGTATTTCACAGATTGCACATAATATGGTGTGGTATAGGTGTTGCATGTGGATTTCGTATTGCACATAGTATGGTATAGATATTGCACATAGTATGGTATAAATATTGCACATAGGTTATTGCACAGATTATTGCACAGGTAACGGTAATTTACAGTGAGGTAGTGACAAACATGATATATTCATACAGAGCAGCAGCAGTAAACATATTATGCATAATGAAAGGTAGTTCAGTGCAGTATTATTGAGAGTTCAGTATTATTTAGAGTATTACCCAGAGTTCAGTAGTCTGACAGCTTGGGGGTAATAGCTGTCTTTGAGTCTTTTTGTGCGTGCTGGCAGGCTCCTGTATCGTCTACCAGAGGGTAGCAGACGGAAGAGTCCTTGTGCCGGATGAGTATGGTCCTTAGTGATGCTGCGTGCCTTACGCAGACCCCTGCTGTGGTAGACACTGCCTTTTTATCTGCCAGAAGGGAAGAGCTAAATACAATTAAATTACTTTGAAACTACCACACCTACTTGTTTACAGTTTCTGTTAGTTAGGTGGGCCTATTAGATCTGCAGTGGGAGTGGAGTGTGGGGGGGTCAGAACCATTCAGGGCCATAATGGGTGTTTTCACACCTCTGGACCTGACTTGGCTACGCTATTGTTTTCTTTGATTGTTTTGATTTAGGTTTGATGATAGAGTTATAGATGGGAGAGAGATGGTCTGAGACCTCCATCTCTGTTCAAGGAAGGATTCTCTTTTTTGACAAAAATAGCCTCTTTAACTCCCCTCTCAAACCAGTTATTTTCTCTGGCTAAGATCTGTACCTCACTGTCCTCAAAGGAGTGGCCCGTGGACCTTCATCTGGAGATGTATGGCAGATGAAGGTCCACTCTGGCTGTACATCCTCTTGTGAAGTGGCTGTTTTTGTTTCTCCAATGTAGCGCTCACTGCAGTCTTCACTACACTGAATGGAGTAGACCACATTGCTTTGTTTGTGGCTCGGTGTTTTGCCCTTTGGGTGGACCAGTTTCTGTCTTAAAGATCCCATGACATGGTACTTCTTGATGCTTTTATATGGCTCCTTAATGGTTTCCTAATACTGTAAATGAATCCTTCTTCAAAATCAACACTCAGTGCATGAGAAACAGAGATAAGATGAGAAAGAGTATTTTTTCTCTCTCTGGAACACTCCATAATGGGCGTTGTTGCTTGAATGCAAATGAGGAGAAAAGAGCTGGCCAATAGTAGAGGGTGGGGGCGTGGCCAAACTCTGCTTTCGGCTCTGAGCCCTCAGCTGATCCATTTCCTTGTTTTTGCACGGGGGGAGAGATTTGAAGCGTTCCATTGAAAAATAAACACATTTCCACATAAAATAAAATTAAACCACTGCTGTTCAAAGGTCCAGAGGCTCAGATAAAGGACTTCCGAGCCTAGAAACACTCGGACGTGCCTCCAGGCAAATAAAAAAACGCATTTCGCATTGCCTAGCGCATTCTCAGTCCAAACTCTCTGGGCGTGATTTACAGAGACGCTGAGTTCAGACAGACGGGGGTGGAACTGCATTTGCATTTCTTTTTTCGTCAATAAGGTGCCTTGTTCAAAATCGCCCGTTTGAGCTCCGATTTTTGTAACGCAGAAAAGGATCGCAAATGCTCAGTTTAGACATTTCACAACTTTTAACCATGGGGGGGGGGGGGGTGGGGGGGGGGCTCACATTAACGTTCAAAAACCTCAGAAAGTGAAAATTTTATGCCATGGGACCTTGTTTCACAGTATGGTATGAAACCTTTCTACCTTCATGGAGACCAATCCAGATTAAGTTACAGGCCAGATCTGTGGACTGTGTCACTGTCAAAATGCCTGTGTTTCTAGGTATTTTATTAATGTCATATTGTGGAACATTCCAGGCAGACAAATGACATATCCATAGAAACAAGCAGGTGATGATCCCCCAACCAAAAAGTTTGACAGCACACTTTAAATTGATGTATGCATTTTAATAGCTCTTAAAATCAAAATAATGGCTTTAGGCTCATCCATCCATTTCCATTCCAGGTCGCAGGGGCAGCAGTCTAAGCAGGGACTCCCAGACTTCCTTCACCCTGGACACTTCCTCCAGTTCCTCCGGGGGGACCCCAAGGTGTTCCCTGGCCAGCCGAGAGACATAGTCCTCCAGCGTGTTCTGGGTCTTCCCCGGGTCCTCCTCCCGGTGGGACAAGCTCATCGCCGTTTTGGTTTATGATCAACATAAACTAATAGGGTAAACTAATAACCATATCCTGTGCGCCCCAAATTACACTACATGTAATAGAATATGTAATTAATTTCCCCTCAGATTTACATGTTAAACAATATAGAATTATGCCTGTAGGCCTAATACTAATATAAAGCAGTACATTTAAACTAGGGCTGAGCAAAGTTAAAGCACTAACACTGCGTTAATTCTGCGGGTCATTATCGCCAACAATTTTGTTACCCTCTTTAACGCTGCAGTTTTGTTTGTTTTTTTCGTTTATTTTTTGTTTAATTTTATCCCTTGACTATTGTAACTGTTATTCGTTGCCTTTTATTTTGAAAGCGTCAGTCGGGGCAAGGGAATGTTGCCGCTTCCTGCTGATAGCTGGCTACTTCACACTGAAACGATATGAGGAGCGAGGAAAGTAGGCTACAATGCACAAAACAAAATGCAGAAAGGCGCCGAACTTTTGAATGGACATTTTCGGTATAAAGTTAAACAAGATGGCATGTTGGAGAAAAACAAAGCTATCTGTAAACACTGTGATGCAGAATTTGCATTACAAGTCTCAGGTACCACCTCAATGCTATCCACTCCGTCGAAGCTGACAAATCATTCAAAGCTGACAAATCATTCGTCAAACTACACTGGATTACACTGGAGGTTTTGTGTAAAGGATTTATAAAGAGAAAAGAAAAGGGACTTGACAAAAACACTTAAAAGACACTTAAAGCCCCAGTGTGGAGGATTCGTGGCGCATAGGTGGATAGTCGCTATTGCACTTTCTGTTTTAGCTACAGCAGACCTCGAGGGCTGCGCGGTCCCGTTTTTTTTTTTTCTTTTGTCATGAAAACACACATTCCCGATCGTGTACCATGACACTCTACACATCAAATGAAACCTTACAGTCTCCTCTTTTTGACTATGCAATTCATTTCCCTGCAAAACAATCACTCCCCGAGCACATGGGGCTTTTATACGGAAAAGCACAAAACGAGGTTAGCTTACCTTAGAATGCTTTCCACAGGTCAAACTCTGTATTTCACCATAGACTTGCTCTCGATTTGTCCGTAAGGATCCAGCGAATAAAATCCAGTAAAACAATTTAGTCCAAAACCCGTGTTAGGTCCATTACGACGTCTGATCCGGCAGCATGCTTGTGTTGTTTACCCAAAACCACGAGCCTTGCCGAAGGCGAAGGCGGAGCCCAAATGTCCTTCTGCGGCTCTCGTATTCAAAATGGCTGCCTCTATATGGGGAAGATCCCCCTTTTATGTGACTATATCTAAGTCCAAAAGAATACTTTGATTTCATGATGGAAGTGAAAAGGCTTGGAAAACAATGTATTTTTGAATGGGTATCTTCAATTTCAGTAATTATCGGGTAAAAATCTTACACACTCTCCCTTTAAAGACTGTTTTATGTACCGGTTACTGTTTTTTTTAAATTATTATTTATTTTTGTATTTATAGATTCTCAATGCAACGTTGCAACATTCATTTACATTTTATCAAATAAAACTGTGCTTTTGAAGCAGCTTTTGAATTCATTTTTGGGTTTCACACATTCCGCGATAACATGCGATTAATCATGATTAATCACAGAAAGTCACTGTTTAATGCGATTAAGATTTTTTATGTTTGCCCACCCCTAATTTAAACTATTATCTTATGTAAGGTTCATGTCAAACGTAATCTCCTTTTTTGTGAACAACCTTTGAGGGCCACCTTGCAATGCCTTTGATGTCCCCCGGGGTAGCCCGGACTCCACTTTGGGAACCACTGCCTTAGTAGATATCTGCAATCTCAGGGCTAGTCTAATATTTCTGCTCAGTACTGTATGAAGTAGAACCAACTTTATCACCCAAGTTCAAAATAACCAGGTGTGCTTTAGAAACCGGAGGATAACATGTCTTTTCTGGGTGACTAGCTTTTTTGCTGCTTTTGTCCGACATCAACTGAAATAAAGAGAGTTATAGTTGAACCCGGCTGTTCTCTGTCTAAACACCAAAAATACACTGAAAACGTGATGCGACAATTGTAGCTTTGCCTTTGGTTCTCGCTTCACCCTGGCTACCTCTGTGTCTTCTCTAGTTGCTTCTCCTCTTTCTGCTCGTCAGCACTTCCCCCAGTGGACAAAGGGGGCTGGGTTGGGGCAGTGTGATCCCTAAGTGTACTCTTGTGAGCTCCATTCAAGGTACTTTCGAGTTTTATCCATCCACCATTGGCGCGAAAGTGGTCCGTCGTCTTTACCATCAGCTTCAACGATGTCTTGACTTTTATCCAGGGAGCTGCCAGGGGAAAATTAGAAAGGTGCTCAAATGCCACTGTGCCAAGCATAATCAGTCACGGGCAGTTAGCATCACACGTTAGCTAATAAGATTTGGACATGCTAACGTTCCGAAGGGATGCGATGACCGACCCATGAGTTTTCAATCATCCTTCTTTCATTACCTTCTCATTAGCGATCCTGCCAGACCGTCTTACTATACTTGTCATTGCTCATTTAAAAGTGCACTGCGTAACTTTTCTGGTGGAGTGTCCGTCAAATGTTTTTCTTGATGTAGATGTTTTTGCTTTGTCTGACAAGTTACAGGTCTGATCTGTGGATAGGCAACCCCGCTCACAATCAGAAAGCCTGTTGGTTTTTTTTTGTTTTTTTAGGTATTTCTGAGCTATAAAACCACCTGTAATAGGTTAAATGTAAGGTAGAACTGTTTAATGTCATACTGTGGAACATTCCAGGCAGAGCAAAGACATAAAAACGGCAAAAGTTACATTGTGTACCTTTAAATCTCTTCCATTTGTACCTAAAGTCAACCTGAATATCGAGAATCTCTTGAACCTTTTTTCATTTCTTGTCTACTTCTTGCTTCAGCTTCGAAGAGCGTATTCAGGTCTCTAGGCACGTCTTGATAAGCGTGGCTCCTCTCTCCATCTCATCGGTTGGGAGGAATATTTGCTAGCACATCTTTTGAGACCAAACTTCTCTCTCAGATACTCTGTCAAGTTGTGAGAAGTCTCAGTTTGGAGACAGCTACATAGAGATTTGAGTTGTCTTTATCCAACCGTGATACAATTTGTAGAATGGAATTAAAAGTGAAATTGTTTTTGAAGGGTTATATGAACAAAGATGCTGATTCATTGGATTGTTTGATAATAACATGTACTTTGATTAAGGCTTGGCAATATCGTGATAGAAATTGAAGTAATAATTAACTCATTTAAAAAAAACTATAAAAGGCCCATATTATGCTATTGTCTGATCTGTTTTTTCCTCATCAAAAACACACCTGGAGTTGTGTTTGTTTCATTCACACACATTTAATACACAAAACCTGCATATTTAGGCCGAGTTCTTCCCTCAAACTGAAAACAGTCCACCTTCCACCTTGTGATGTCAGTGCGCCACTGTGTTTTTAAATGTCATACACCTTCACTAGAATCAATTGGATCTGAAACGATCTAACGAGCCTTGGAATTTCCAAACCTCCAGCTGAGGTCCTGACCAAGCCTAGCAACAAGATCATGGAGATGGGTCCCCGGGCGTCCCACGTGTTGCCCACTGCTCCTGAAAAGATGGATGGGTGAAATGCGGAGGACATTTCCCTACAGGGATAATAATAATAATAATAATAATAATAATAATAATAATAATAATAATAATAATAATAATAATAATAATAATAATAATAATAAACGTTTCCTTCCACTAAATAAAATTGTTGTGCGGTCACAAAACAAATTGCTAAAAAACACTTGCTATATCGATACACCAGGATACAGCAGCCCATGAGATTAGACAAACTTTATTGATCCACAAGGGAAATTGTTGATATCAATACTGTATCACCAAATTTTGATATCGATATCAATTAGGGATGCAAATTATCGATGAATTCATTAATCTATAGTTGATTGACCTTATCGATCAACTTACGATTAACTGATAAGCGGCGTTTTTCACCTGAATTTTAGTGTTTCAATAGGGTCTTTAAGAATATAAGCTATAGTATACATAACACTGAGTCAAAAATATATCATAGTATTATTATACAGTATACTATGATATATAGTATCAATTAATTATTCCTTAGTAAAAAGCAGACAAATGTATTGATGCTGAATAACAAAATACATTCTTTATTGAAAATAATTTGAGGACTGGCTCAGTTGTTGCACTTGCAGCATGGAAATCTTCAAATTAAAAGGAACAGATGAAATTAAATAACAGAATGTTATTTAGTCTACATATTATGATGAAACCAGTGAATCCAGGCTATTTTTAAGACATTCTCAACAATTATTTTGAACTAAGGCATCAACAATATTTTATAGAATATTTTAGAATATTTTATTTTTATATTATATTTCTCTCCCTTAATCTATGAAGGGTTACAGTACAAAATATAAATTTCACAGGGCCCCTGGACACAGCATAAAACATTACAGGGCCTCAAACCAGAACAATCAAGAAATTATAAAAGCATGTAAGTTACATGCTTTTATAATTTCAAAAATATATGGTTCTAGGTCCAGCTCTACTGTGAGTTGTATGGCAACATCCAGAGAGGAAAGGGTTACATGATGTAACGCTATGGTCTTTCTCGCGAGTGGGTTCACTGTAAAAAATAAATAGTTAGTTCAACTCAAATTTTCAAGGCAACCGACTGCACTGACTGCACTGAGTTGTGAGTATCAACTTAAATTTTTAAGTTTTTAAGTATTGCTGTTAAGTTGGGTCAACTACGCTTTTAAAGTAATGTCAACTAAGCTTTTCCAGTTGGGTAATCTAAGGTTTTAAAGTTGTGCCAGCTAATCATTTCATCTTCTTCCGCTTTTCCAGGTCACGGGGGCAAGCAGTGTGCTGCCCAGAACACAATGCACCAGCCCCCATGAATCCTCCCACGGGTGGTGGGTCCACAGGAGGACGGCTCCCGTCACAACAGGCCTTGATGTATCTTCTGCCGTGAGTGGGGGCGAGGTGGGGTTAAGTGTCTTGCCCAAGGACACAACAGCAGCCAACCCCTGGATCACTAGACAAGCACTCTACCAACTGAGCTACTGACGCCTACACCAAAAGGACTCGTTAGACTCTTTATGACAAAGTTTTCTGCAAAGACAGCCGGCGCTTCTGAGGGGAAAAATGGTGGATGTTTCTTTTCCAAAGCCAAACCCAAGGAAAACCCCTGATAAACTCCTCTGGTTACCCCGTTGCAGCAGATCCCAACGGCAGATTATTCCAAATGAGCATGCGCAGATTAGTTGGCCTGGCCAAAACTACCGTCCACTTGAATTTGTATATCATGTCAACTCAAAATATGAATTAAGATCAACTTTTTAACAGAAACTTACAAAAGTGAGTTGAAATTACTCATTTGAGACAGTGGACGATGCAACTGGCAGTTTTATTGTCTATGAACGCTAAAATCCTAGTAATCTGAACAAATTCTAGTTGTAATTTTTACAGTGTTCGCATCTCGTGTTCACATTCCAGAGTAGCGCCCTCTAGCGATTAGTTACAATTAATGCATTTTGTTCAGCCAACATCTTGATCGACAATTAATTGTAAGTCGATTAATTGTTGACATCCCTAATATCAATATTTCAGCATTTTTGCACACCACTGATAAAGACCCAGTACAAAACAAAAAGACAACGTGGTTGCCAAATTCACCTCAAAAAAGCAATTATAGTATGAAATAGCTCAAAGTTGCCGTGTTACCACCCAATCAGAGACAAAGCAGAGTCCCTTAGGCTGAGTGTGATTTTCAAAGTCCTCATTATCTAGCTCAAATATAAGTGGCCCTGAAGCCGATGGCCACAGCACTGAGCCATGAAGCCAGGGCCCTGTACAGTAGCACCACTCTGCCCTGGGACACACAGTCAGCGGAAAGGCTATTATACATTTTTCATTAAGTTTCCAGGCACTATGCCACATCAAAGGCTACCACAGATAGAGGGGAGGCAGGATGTTCTAATTAACTTCACAGCCACGGCCCCCTCTTATTCCCGTGTGGAGGATAGTGTAGTGTCTGTACCCGGCCCACCCTCTCTGTGCCTTGTAAACGCATCAAGGACCCTGGAGGACAAAAAGTCTGAGACGAGAGCTGATCTTAAAGACAAAATTGGAGAAAATTGGAAGTGGGAGGTTCAACGGACAGGTGGTTGGAGTTATAATAGACAATTACGGTATTATTAATGCATTTTAAGTGGATTGGACTTTGTCTGATTAACTTTTTTTTACACATGAATGCAATTTTATACACTCAAACTATGCAGTATTACCACATGAGTCAACAGTGGCTCAGATAATTCTGTTGTCATACAACCCAAAAGCTGGTGGTATATTCAATATATACAAACGATAATAATATAAATGTAAAATAGTTTAATGCCATACTGTGGAACATTCCAAACAAAGCAATAACATTTCCATGGAGAGAAACAGGAGTCAGACCCCCACCACAAATGTCACGCAGTGCATCTTTAGCAGTAATAATAGGTTTACATTTTCGAAATACTTGCTGTATTTGTTGGCAATGCCTGATATGATATGAACTATGCATTTATGCATTAATACATTTCAACACACTGAAATTATTCTATAATAATTTTAAAGGTTGACTGTAGCTTAGGTAGGGCAGTTCTCATTTAACCAGAAATTTGGCAGTCCCTTGTCCTTGGGCAAGACACTTCACCCAAACTGGTTGTGTGAATGCAGTAACTGATTGATGGTGCAGGAACTTTGTAAAGTACAAAAAAAGACAACAACAAAAAAACAAATCTAAATAAAAAACAGATTGCATAACATTTGCCTTTTTATGCTAACATATAAGTTGACTATTCATTTATTTTTCTTTATATGTTTCCATGAATAAAATGTTCAAATACAGGAACACATATATAATACACAATATTTAAAAGCATGTACAAGCCATCACACCGTGTTTTCTTAGAAGAAGTAGAGGGCTGCAGTGGAGAGATTGCTGATGAAGTGAAAAATAGAAGGGGGGGGGTAGCTGAGGCAGAGGAAGAGGAAGTCGAAGGGAAAGAGCCTTGAGGTGCTGCTTCCGCCCCGCCCCGAACAGGAAAGAAGTCCAGCCCCTTCCCAGCGAGGTGCATTCAAGTCCTGTGGGAACAAATGAGGGGATCTGAGCTTCCATTTTAATATCAGTAGCTTTTAGGGCAAACTTTCCTGAGAGGCTTTGAACTCAGCACCAGTGCAAATGCTCGCTCAGCAGGAATGAAAACAGCATGTAATTTATATGAGGGTTAAGGTTGAGGAGAGCTAAATATTAGACTGGCCAATAAAAAGCAGTTGAAAAAAAAAATAAATCTACAAGGAAATATGATCCAGAAAATCTCATGTCAGCAATGTGTATTTCTCAAAGGTGCTATGTGTTTTATACCCAAAAGGAGCAGTGCTATTTGTACTTACATGGCCTTTTTATGACTCTACATCTGTATTGATGAGTTGACACTTTTACTGTCAACTAAGACTGGCCCTTAAAGCCAGTCAGTGTGGTGGGTTTATAAGGTTGTCCGTATGTTTTCAATTTTCCCCAAGTAAAATGAAATATCAGCTCTTGTTGTAGGGCTGGGTGATATACAAAAAAAGAAACAAAAAATCTATTATTATTTAGATCTAAGCTGAGCACTGACAATTAAAAATTACCAAATCTTGATCTTGATTCAAATTTGATTCAGTGCCCAGCCCTAATTTGTATTAGTTTTGCTTATTATTGTCTATGCCAGTGGTTCCTAAAGTGTGATACAGGTTAGAGATGTCCATACTGGTATCGGATATCGTTTCCATGATATCGTTTAGCTGACATCTTGATGCAATAAGACTATTTACTGGCTGATTTTGCCCTAGGACATCTTATGTTTGAGCTTTTATTTATACAAAGCCGTTCAGTACTTTCTTGCAGGATATATAACAATTAAATAACACAACTGGATCAAATTTGTAATAAGTGAACTGTATTTTTAGGGGAATTTTTAAAAAATTGGCCCCTACACTGGTATTGGTTAATATCGGTTATTGGCAGACACATAAATCTTAACTATCAATATCAGTATTGGAGCTGAAAAAGCTGGATGGAGAATATTCAAAGAGATTTAGAAAAAAAAAAAAATCTCTATATTAGAAATGTTTATTTGTTTATCTCCCAGACCAGTCAAGCGTTTGAAGTACTTGCTTAATTTGAACAACAAACGCGCCACTATTAGGTATTAAAGGGATATGCCACCCCCAGGTCAAATTTGGGCATCTCCCTACAGTCCAGAGACTAAAATAAGTGATGGAAAGCGTTTTCCTGCTCACCCAGCCATTGTCCGAGTCTGTCAGCACTGACCGCCGCGGTATCTGCAGCTCCTCCGCCTTAGACTGGAGTCTAACGTCGCCAGAGAAAGATTTCGGCCAAAAGGAATTAATTTGCTCGATGCTTTTCCCAATTACTTTCTGTGTAGTGCGCATTCATATCGAGTGCAAATAAATGTGCAAATCAACACGGAGAGCTTGCCTTGGTCATTTTGGGTGGGAACTATTTTTCAGTGCGGAAGGACATGGCCGAATCACGCAGCACGTTGTGCAACAGGGGAACTCCCTTCCCGGTGCGTAACTGGGATTCCCCTGGCAGCGTGCTGCGTGATTCGGCCATGTCCTTCCGAACTGAAAAATAGTTCCCACCCAAAATGACCAAGTCAAGCTCTCCGTGTTGATTTGTACATTTATTTGCACTCGATATGAATGCGCACTACACATACAGTAATTGGGAAAAGCATCGAGCAAATTAATTCCTTTTGGCCGAAATTTTTCTCTGGCGACGTTAGCCTCCAGTCTAAGGCGGAGGAGCTGCAGATACCGCGGCGGTCAGTGCTGACAGACTCGGACAATGGCTGAGTGAGCAGGAAAATGCTTTTCATCACTTGTTTTAGTCTCTGGACTGTGGGGAGATGCCCAAATTTGACCTGGGGGTGGCATATCCCTTTAAATAAAGAGTGCAGCTTACAGGGACATATAGGGACGCCAGCAGTCTCAAGGGGTGACACGTGACTAGAAAAAGTTTGAGAAACACTGGTCTATAAGCAACGTCTGTGTAAAAAGAGAAAAACTGCTGAAAGTCTTCCTTGTATACATTTGCCGTAATTATTTCACTTATTTATGTCATTCAAAACATCTCACTTTCACCAAATGACTCTGGTCCGGAACTGAAAATAAAAGTGTACAATTTGCACCTTAGATCACATTCCCATCATCCCATCTTCTCTGCCACTCCTCCTCCTCCTCCTCAGCTGTGCTCCTGACGTGGATTCCAGCTTTTACTGTGAGTCAACAGGAAATGACATGCGCTCTTCACAAAGTGCAGCTGCCCTGTCATCTTAATAACATTAGAGAGCTCTGATACCTCCTGCCACAGTTCTGACGGAAACCACTCCAGTGTCAGCCTGGCACTTTTACAAGAAATGTGTGTGAAATGTTAACACAATTATGCCAATTATATAGTGAGGCTGTCTCATCTTTTTCAGTTCCGTTAGTTATCCAAGCAAGTTAAAAGGCGTAGCTTTTCCAGAGGAGGGTACACCACCTGTTTGTTTAAATTGATGTGTTATTGCTTTGAATGTTCCACCATATGGCATTTAAGGGTCTATGTTGCGCTATAATGTTGTTTCCTCATTACAAACATATCTGGAGTTGTGTTTTAGAGCTCTTCTCTCACTCAGGAGGCACCAACTTTCTAACATGACTCACAGGAGTAAATTTAGCATAATAGAAGATCTTTAAATAGTGACAACAAGTTTCACAAGTTTTGTATTTGAAATTAAGGATACACTGCAAATCTACACTTGCAAATACACTTGCAAATCACTGCAAGTTTGAATACTTTCATATTTTTTTGGTTGGTTTTCCTATGGTTTTAGCTTTAAACTTAAGTCAGTCAATGTCGCCAGAGTAATCCCTGAAGATTAACTGCAGAAAACCGTGGATAGTTTTTTAAACTTAATCTGCATTTGAATTTCCTTTTCTGATACCGTTGTATAGAGACACATTATGATAGCAAAGATAACATGAGGCCTGCTACGATACTGTTTGGGCTCTTGTTTTTGGCAGGACTACAGACAAGGTCAAGAGCACCATGATGAAGGATGCTGTGTACGAGGGACAGTTTAAGTAGTTGCAGTACATTAGTGTAGTCTCTTTGACAGGAGGGAGTAAATCTCACTTTGACATTGGTAGGGACACAAAAGCAGGAACGTGGCTGTAGATGCCAAGAAGCAGTTATGTTTTAATAAATTATCTAATGACAAGTGACAAATAAAGAGATTAATGTAGCAATGGCATTATCATCAGACAAAACTTGCACTACTCAAGACTAAATATTATTGAGTTTACACAGACTGCAGTAAAATTAGTGTGAAGTTAAAGTATACAGTATTTGCAGAGGTGTGTACAGTAATCCCTCGTTTATTGCGGCGGTTTGGTTCCAGAAATAACCCGCAATAAGAGAAATCAACTTTATATTTTACAATTATTCTACATGTTTTAAGGCTGTAAATGCCTCACCACACACATTATTCACTTTTCTCAGACTGGAATTAGCCTTTTCTCACATTTCTCTTTCGTTTAAACACTCAAACTTTCATAGATTTTCAACAAAATGTATTAATAGTGACGTGTGAGGGGAGACACAGCTCCGGAAGCCCCGGTGGATGCGCGAGGAGCGCGGAGACATGAGTCACTGGATCCGCAGGAAGCACCGCGCTCATCCAACGGCACTGCCACGTCCCGGGACGCGACGCGCACCAACCCCTTGGAGAAGTGCCTGACATGTGCACCCCTCATCGTGGTCAAATCCGTGACAGAGCAGCACGACCGGCGTGAGGCCGCGCGTACACCGGGGCTGCGAGCACTCTCAGCCCGAGCCTCAAACCAGCCGCACGAAACCAGCAAAGAGCGGCACGTGGAGGTTTAATCCTGGTTTAGACCTGGTCTAGTCCTGGTCTAGTCCTGGTCTAGTCCAGGTTGCGTCCCCCATCTATCAATCGGCAAAGGTCTACACTCTCTTAGCCAATCAGGACGCAGAACACAATGTTACACTATAAAAAAAATGTTACACTATAAAAAAATTAAAAAAAAAAAAAAAATCCGCGAAACAGTGAACCGCGATAGAGCGAGGGATCACTGTAGTACTCCGTTACATTTATTTAAAGGTCCTATATTGCACAAAATTGATTCTTGTTGACTTTAAGGAATGTTTCATTCACACATGTCTGAGTAATCTTTTAGTATTAGTCTTATTAGTTCAAAAGACTCTGTTCTAACTTTTGTCACTAGTAGTACTTTTCATTCTTACAGCTACCTTTTACCTTTAGTTTGAGATTGATAATTCCAGGTCAGAGATCATCCAAATGATTCTAGTGAAGTCAAGCACTTCCTGTATTACTACATGACATCACAAGGTGGAACAGAGAAGAACACGGTCTAAATACACGGGCCCTTTAAGTAACTTTTTTTTTTTTAATTTACTTTTCTGGCAGCATATTTTTATTCCTACTTGAGTAATATTTAGTAATAGTAAAATTGAGTGTATAAGTAATAGAACTCTTACTTGAGCAATGGTTTTGGTTTCTTTTCCCATTGTGAGTAAGGTCGTTTTCACACCTGCCTTGTTTGGTTCGTTTTAAACGAACCAGAGTTCATTTGCTCCTTTGATTCGGACCTTTTGGGCTGGTGTGAATAAAAAACAAAAGTCTCGATCCGGAGCAAACAAGCGGTCCGAGACCACCTAAAAAGGTCGGTCTCGGACCAGTTCCATACGAATCCTGGTGCGGTTCGTTTGAGGTGAGAATGCAGACCGGACTCGATCCGACACAAGTTGGCTTTTTGTACTTGACGAGCTCCCGTCGTAGTTTGAGCATTATGGGAAACCAAGGCTTATGAAACTAAACGAAACTAAACAAAACGAAACTTACGAGGCTTACTTGCGTTTTGCGTGAAGAGCAAGAGTCAGAACTTGTTGCGCACATGAGCGCTGACCTCCGTAGTCGTCTTGCCCTGTGTCTTCGTCGTTTGGAAATTGATTGTAAAATAGTGTAAACCTCACGATGCTGCTCAAACATTTGTGCAAACTGTAAAAACTGAGCAAACCATATCGCTAAGGCTAGATTGAAAACAGCACGTAACACCATTATTCTCCTCCTTCCGGGTTTGGACACCCACAGGGCTCATTCATGTGCTTTTGTTTATAGATGTTAGTTCGCTTGGGGAAAAACTACAGTGTGAAAGCGAACCGCACCAAAATTAAAAAAAAAAAAAAAAATTTGGTCCGGACCAAAGCAAGTGGACTATCGGACTTTCCTGGTGTGAAAACGACCTAAGTCTACAAGTGACAAACAATTTATGTAGGAAATGATTTGATGATTTGTGTTTCTTGCACTGCTCCTTCAGATATAATATTTAGTGTTTTGTCCTTCAAATTACAGTAACTTAAAATTATAAATCAGATGCTATGTCCTGACAGTTACACTTTAAAACTACCATGTGGAATTAGATTGGCCAACCCAAGCCAGTTGTATTCTCACATATCACCACTAGATGCTATCTGCTTTACTGCTGACTGATAGTAGGCCAAAAGAAGAGAGAACCATCTACTGCTGAAAAAAATAATAAGTAAACTCACAAATTTTTATGTTACTCTTACTTACTTGAGTTGATATGGTGGCTACTCTGCCTACCTCCATATGTGTCTCTGAAATGACTGACATAAAATGAAATATACATATCAAAACAAAGGATATGAATAATAGAAGATGATTGTCTGAGCCCTCCCAGTTAAAAGCCTTCTCAGTATGCTCATGTACACAAGTTCACAAAGCCTTATCACAAACACAGACAGTAGATAACATTGTCTGGGAGATCTGCTCGTATCTCAATATTGATTTATATGAGTGTGCGCTCTGTTGTTCCGTTTGTTCTATTTATCTTTGTTGTGGAAGTTTACAAACCCTAACAAAGATGCAGTTGTTATTTGAAATTATTTTGACAAATTTAATGTTCTGTCATTTTTCATTTCTCATTTCTGAGAGGTTTGTTGTTAAAATGAGTTCTCTCTTCAGACATTTGAAGAACTCTTTGAAATGAAGGGATCCAAAAGATTCGGATCCCTGAAAGTCCCATCACTAATTGAAAGAACATTCTCTTCATGCAACCTCAGGCCCACAGATGCAACCTCACCATGAAAAATGCATTAGTTGAACATAGAATTTTTACAGATGTTGAAAGCTTTCATGCATTAGCCATTAACTCAGAGCCACTTCAAACACAAGTCAAAATGAGTCATGGGCCCCTCCAATCACTTGAGGAGACAAGACACTGGATAGAACTGAGATTGAACCACCAACTTTTGCATTGGTGAGTGGACACTGTAATCGCTAGGGCTGAGAATCGCAGGGTCCCTCACGATTCGATACAATACATGATACATGGCTCAAGATACGATATTATCACAATGTGGCGATACAAATCATTATGCATGATAGAGTTAATATGAAATCCATCTATTTGAATCATCAAACAGTGAATATGTCAAGTTTCCTTCCACTAAATAAGCAACAGAATTGTAGTGCAGCCATAAAAAATGATAAAAAAATACAAATAAACACTATTGGCGACATATCGATTCAGCTTCCCACAATACCATGTCTGTATCACCAATTTAGTCTCACGATATATTTATATTTTACACACCTCTGCTAATCACTGGATGGATTCAGTCTAAATCAGGGGTGTCAAACATGCGGCCCAGGGGCCAGATCCGGTCCTTCAAGTCCTTTAATCTGGCCCTCGACTGATTTTCAATGAAAATATTTTAATTATATTTTAATTTTCTATTCAAATATTGGTAATTTTCTGCGCAGTTTAGCATAGCAGCGCCTCTGTACGTGGCCCCTCCCACCAGAGCAGCACAAATGAAGACTCGCCTCTTTCCAAACGCTCTTAAAGGACCATCGTTTTGACTGTTGACCATGACACCCTCATCAGCAAAATGTCAAAAATGAGAAAAGTGGACGCCGAGTGCAGGAAAAATGGACTAATTCCTATTTCTTCAAGGAGGTGAATGGGAAACCTGTATGCTTGTGCTGAAATTGCATTTGGAAGTTTCAGCTTGTTCATAATATTATAATATTTTGTAAAAGAAAGATTTCATCAAACAATAAAGACTTCTGTAATAGATTTGTGTTTCTTTGCACAAATATTTGGACTTATTGCTATTTTTGGTGTATATTTGCCAAGAGTTTTCTGATCCGGCCCCTTTTGGATCAAAGTAGGCTGGATACGGCCCCCGGGCCAAAATGAGTTTGACACCCCTGGTCTAAATGAATAAATTATGCACTTTTTACAGATTTTTCCTTACCATGCATTTCAGTTGTCATTTTCAACATGGGGCTTTTAAATGACTTGTGTGCAAACGCTTCACTCCTCAGTACACAACATCAGATCTGACACAATACCCGGTTCAATAATGACAGAGCACTGCAGAGGAAACCCTCTAAGCACCAATGGACATCTGATTAGAACTCATAATGGGAAAAAAAACAGCCTGAACTCAAGTAACAGCCCTCCCCAGTGGGATTACCTCCACAGCCTTGCAAACAATAATTGGCGGTGCGACCTTGAGTACAATGAGGAGAAAACGCGTTGTACTCTGTGTTTCCAATTAGCTTTGCCTTGTCATCCCAGGATAACGACCAAAGAATAATTAATTACTGGAGTCATCTTGTCACGTAATCTCACTGGTCCTTGGTGGCCAGCTAAATCCATAACCAGTCTATAAACAACAATCAGGAAGCAGTGAATTTAATTTGAAGTGCTTTCTCTCTTGTATAAGTCTTCCTTTGTTTTCAAAATGTCAGGCTGCAGTCGTGTGCTGGTGATGGAAAAAAACATTTAAAACTGATTGAGAATTGACCATAAGAGAATTTGCAAATGATCTCAAAGGTCTGTAGTTTAATGCCCCTTCGACCACTGCTTATTGCTGATGTGTCCTTGGGCAAGACACTTCACTCACCTTGCCTATGACTGTAGTAAGTTAGTGCGGTAATAGCGCAGATTGGCAGGCTCGCTTCTTTATCTCATTGTTTACTTGAACTTCATGCTTTGGCAAAGCTTTACAAAGACGAGTGAATCTGGAGCTGTATTCTGTCTCCCTGATTCCAGACGGCGTGATTGACTGAGACTGACTGATGATGATATACTTGGGTAAAAACAAACAGCAGCTTTGGTTAAAAAAAAAACAAAAAAGCACATAGTGAGAAACAGTGCAGATTTTGAAGAATCAACAATCAAAACACCAAACTCTTATTTATCTCAGGTAAAAGAAGTTATATATTTTGTTCTGATCGATACAAGATTTTTTAAAGATGTGATTTCTAACCCATTTGAGAAACACATGCTACAAATTAGCAGCTGTGATTGGATCATTCCGTGTTAGGATGGAGGTTCCAGACCTTATGTAGACGATACTGGCTGGTTAGACACCCCAGTGCAGCTGTGGTAATTGACAATCACTATTCGAGGAGTGAAAGAATAATGTAATCTAAAGCATTTTTAGTGTCCAAAAATAAAATTCATTATAATCCTTAAATACTACAATCGTACTGTATTTGTAATGTTTGTTTATGTATTTGTATTTATTAGGGCTGTCATTTTAACCCATTAATTAGATTAATTAATTACACTGCTAATTAACGCGTTATAAAAATTTACGCAATTAATTATGAGCGGCAATTCAATGTGCGCGCATTTTAAATTTGGCGTGCGGGGCCTTTGAACGGCAAGTTTATTAATAAAAATGTTTTCAGTTCCCCATAACCTCTCCAGCGTGTTCTGCCGCGTCTAAGGGTGCACACTTAAAAAGCGTTAGTTTTGCCCATCCAAATCACGCTAAACCACGATCATTACTCACCCCCGCGGTGCCACCGCCTCCTCCCTCCTCCCGTGGTCCGGACACATCCACGCTGGTAATCCAGTTTCCCGGGTTCCAGGGGTCATGTGAGCCATGAGTAATTTACACGGGCAATTATTTGTATTCTCTGTATATTTGAAGCTTTGTATATTATTTATTGACGTTGCATGAAAGCTACTGTACGTGCTCACGTACACCAGAAATATTCGCCATTTAATAGTGGAATGGTGTAAATGAGCTTTCGAATGAATGTGACGTAATGTGGGAGGTGATTGGGGGTGTACAGCAGTCTTGTCTTGGTTACAGTGGAGGTAACGTGCACGGAGAGAAAGAGAGTGAGTGAAAGACTCAAAGGGGAAGTCTGCGGTCTTTTCACTGTACCACTATAAATCACACGTTTTACACCTTTTTTTGCACTGTGGGAGAGCACAATAAACCACCTAAAAATGTATTTTAAAAAATGCAATTAATTAGATTAATTAATTACAAATCCTGTAATTAATTAGATTATGTTTTTTAATCACCTGACAGCACTAGTATTTATGTATTTGTTTAAGTATTTTGCAAACACTGTTTTGCAAAATACTACAACATAAACATAGTAAAATAGCAAGAAGATCACTTGCTTAATGCTTTTTTTTTACATTTGGTGACTACTTTTTACTCTGTGGTAGTTATTTTGAATTACCTTTTTCCTCACTTGGATATATTTTTGGAAACTCTATCCATTAGACAGTGTACAAAAAGACAGCAGACTGGTGTTTGGGATCAGCTGAGAGTGCATGTAAATACCGTTGTATTGTACAGACTCGATGGAGCCTATTTGGTACAGTTGTTACACCGCATTGCAACCCTTGAAAAACTGTCAAAGTTTTATGTAGTGCAACTTTCCAGAAGTGGGATGCTTGCATAACAAATTGGTATCTCTCCTCTAAGCGTACAAACACCTTGGCAATTACCTAGCAATTTACCTTGTGTACAGGCTAGCATGCTGTTCGCGTATTCCTTTTAACTTCAATAATCAAAGATTTTCTGGTGCCTGCAACTTTTTTGTATGACTCTAACATACAAAATTCAGATCCGAGTCATCAAAACACTCACTGCAAAAAGTAATGGAATGAATTGTGAAGTTTACTGTCTATATTGAGCCGTAAGATCAGCGAAAAGCATGCAATTGGGAGATGGCAGAACTGTCACGATGTAGTGCTAATGAAGCACAATGCTATTTGACGTAGCTGCCAACGGAGTGAAACCAGCACTGCTATCTATACTCTTAGCAGATGTTCCTGTTAGCTTATTCCTCCTGTCACCAGTTGCCTGATAAGTACAGATCTGAGTGACTATGATCTTCAAAGAGTTCCATGGACTTTTTATCCAACATTTATTGCCTGGTAGAGTGCTTCAGCTTGTTGACTTTTAGCTGGATTAAAAACAGTAGTGAGGGTGTCCCCCACAGAGCGTTTTCAAATTGGAAAACAATTGGTCTATCTGAAGACAGGAAGGAGGGCTAATGAAGAGGTGTAGTGTCTGTGTGTACTTCACGATAATTTGATCTGCTCAGTGCCAAAATATTCTACATATGCATTTGTTTATTTGTTTATTTGTTTATTTAAGGATCCCCATTAGTCTCTACAAATGTAGAGATTAGTCTTCCTGGGGTTCAATTTAAAATACAATACATTTTAGTACATTTAAGCACCATAAAAACAGCCCAATCAAAACAGTGAGATTAAGTTACATTATCCAAAACACATACTAAACACTTAAAATATGTTACATTCAACTTATAGCATTTTAAAATAGTAATTTCTTAACACATTTTTTTAAAGATCCCATGACATGGTACTTCTTGATGCTTTTATATGGCTCCTTAATGGTTCCCTAATACTGTAAATGAATCCTTCTTCAAAATCAACACTCAGTGCATGAGAAACAGAGATAAGATTTTTCTCACTCTGAACACTCTATAATGGGCGTTGTTGCTTGAATGCAAATGAGGAGAAAAGAGCTGGCCAATAGTAGAGGGTGGGGGCGTGGCCAAACGCTCCGCTCTCCGCTGTCAGCCCACAGCTGATCCATTTCCTTGTTTTTGCACGGGGGGAGAGATTTGAAGCGTTCCATTGAAAAATAAACACATTTCCACATAAAATAAAATTAAACCACTGCTGTTCAAAGGTCCAGAGGCTCAGATAAAGGACTTCCGAGCCTAGAAACACTCAGACGTGCCTCCAGGCAAATAAAAAAATGCATTTCGCATTGCCTAGCGCATTCGCAGTCCAAACTCTCTGGGCGTGATTACAGACAGACGGGAGTGGAACTGCATTTGCATTTCTTTTTTCGATCTGACGTCAATAAGGTGCCTTGTTCAAACTCGCCCGTTTGAGCTCCGATTTTTTGTAACGCAGAAAAGGATCGCAAATGCTCAGTTTAGACATTTTGCAACTCTTAACCATGGGGGGGGGGCCTAAACAGGGTAGGGGAGCTCACATTAATGTTCAAAAACCTCAGAAAGTGAAAATTTCATGCCATGGGACCTTTAAAACAGCATGATTTTGTATGAGCATTATGTGTTGTGGCAGCACATTCCAGTGAGAAATGACTCTATAGAGAAACGTTGCTTTCATTGCATGTTGGAAAGATGCAAATGTGGCACAGTTGGGTCAGCCTTTGCCTCCTAACCACATAAAAGCTAGTTTAAACCTCCATATTGAAAACTAAATGGATCTATAACTATGGATCTTGACACTATGGCAGAAAGTGGACAAGGGAGGTTGAAGTAAGAAGCTATGTTAGGCTAAGTTAGTGTTAGCTATGAAATCATTTTCACAATTTCTGGCTGTACCCGGAAGTGACATCATCATTTAACTGTATTCCAAAAAGATTTTTCACAATAAGTTGATCTGCCAAAGTATAATATGCACGTGTGTTGGAAAGAGGCAAAGGAAAACAATTGGTCTATCCGAAGGCTGCAAGAACTAATGAAGAGATGTAGTGTCTGACTTGCCTCAGGAGAAAAAAAGTGGAGACAGGCAGCCATAGGGAGACAAAGGATGTGATTGTGATATTAAAAACAACGTATTCAGAACCAGGCTATTACAAGCCATCTAAGAAAAGATATGTCTCCAAGTTGGCCTCGTAACTTGGCAGGCCCCTTGAGACACAAATTTGGTCATAAATGGCTAACCCTCTAACCATGAAAAGTTTCTGATGTTATGTATTCTATTCAGTGACAACATTTATACAGGGAGTATTATCCAAAGTTGGCTTTTGCAAGCTTTTTACCGTGTTAGAAGGCTGTTCCTTCTCCTGTCTTTATGTTTGATCAATCTTGCAATCTCTCCTGTAAACTATTCAAACACTATTTGGGGTTAGTAGTATGAGTCTGTCCAAGAGTCAGCCAAAACTGCTCTTTTCATAAATATACAAAAGCATAATACAAAGTAATGCACTACAACTTCACAAACCTGATGCGATGTACAGTAGTTTCATTAGCGGAATGCATGCTGATTGTTGTGATTGCACTCTGAAGGGGGGGGTGACTTGATGTAGACTGTCCAAAACAAAACCAAGGTAACATGTGATCTAAATAAGTTATGTGTTAAGAATATTAATACCCCCTAGAAGTGTAATACCCCCTCTTTTACTACATCCATACCATAGAAGTAAGAGTCCAACTTAGAAGGTTCAAGTTACATGTTATTGCATTGTACCAAATGCATTAGGTATGGATGGTGTGAAATAGAGTGTTACCATAACTGCTACTATATTAAATAATCCATCCCCCCATATCTTGTCTGTCTCTGTCAACCAATCAAAGCATGCTTTTATAAATTAAATTAAATTAAATTAAATCTAAATTATACATGACATTGAAACATCTGGAGTTATCTTTGGTTTCATTCAGTTTGCCTACATCCCCAAAGCTCAAAATGCTCCTCCACCTTCCACCTTATGATGTCATGAAGGGATAGTGATCAGGTTACAGCTACCTTTTACCTTTGTTCAGTAAAGATTCTAGTGAAGATAAGATAAGATAAGACTTTATTGATCTCACACAGGAGAAATTTACTTGCCACAGTAGCTCCAGGATAGTAAAACAAGAAAGAAAAGTGCATGCAGGCAAGGATGGAATAAAGTAAGTAATAATAAAAATAAGTAATAATAAAAATAAGTAATAATAATAATAATAATAATAATAATAATAATAATAATACAAACATTAACATGGAGAGCATGGAAAAAGGATATTGCACGTCTGGCCTATATAGTAGAATTATACAGTCTGATGGCGGTGGGGATGAAGGATGTGCGGTAGCGCTCCTTCTTGCACTGGGGGTGTGAAGATGTATTTAGTCTAAAAACAAAGTGAAGCACTTGCATGAAATCAATGTGGAATTGGGAGTTTTCAGAGTGAGAGAAGAACTCAGCCTAAATATGCAGAATTTGTGTGTTAAACATGTGTGAATGAAACAAAACAAAACTCCATGTATGTTTTTGATGAGGAAACATTATACCATATATCAGAAAATAGTGTAATATGGGCTTTTTAAATATACTCCCTAACTTCTCCTTTACCCCATCTCATGTACAGAAGAAAAAACTGCAGACTTTTCATATCTTCTCCATTGTACTAACCCCAGTCTATGCAGTTGAGATGGACATTTATACAAACCACTCTAACATACCTCCACAATACATCTTAACAATATAACTGTAGTACTAACCTTCTTCAGCAAAGTACAGTTATAATAGAAGGAGGTATTGACGGCTTCTCTATAAGGTCTTTACTGTACCTGAAGCTGCTGTCCTCATAATTGCCAACTGCAATACACCAACTCCAGAAAGCCATGTGTCTAACTCTCCTGTGAAAACTTAATTAGCCTTTATTGACTTTAGCGCCCCCAACAGAGATAGCACGATGACGAAAGATTAGCTCGTCATGCCAAGCTGGGTTACAACACAGAGAGAGGACCCAGGCAGCTGAGAAGCACTGGAAGCAACGCTATTATGTGAATGGGACTGTAATGGCAGCCCTATTAATGTATTTAATTGCAGTCATTTGCCAACAGCCCTGTGGCTCCAATCCACAATCACTTGGCATCTGTGCAAAATGTTATTTCATAAAGCTAGATTATCTGAAGGCAAGTGACAATTACACTGCTCTTACAGTATACGTATACTAGCGTGCTGTTAATGCAGAATCCAATCAGGCACAGAAGCATGGGGAGCCAGAAAGCATTTTCACAATAATTTGATCTGCTCACTGCCAAAATATTCTACGCATACATGTTGGAAAAAGACAAAGGTGGCACAGTGGGTTCTCCTAACCACATAAAAGACGCCGCCATGGTCAACTGGGACGCCGTCCGCCTCGTCCTGTCCATGGCCAGGTATTCCATCTTCGTGGCACGGAACCACCACCTCCATGACGGCCGCGTAGCAGAGCACTGGCCCCTCTTCACAACGCCCACATTCACCATCTCCACTCCACAATACACTTTTCTCCATCTCCTGAACCAGTTCCCCTCAGTTGGACTTCTGACCCCTACCCTCCTCCGCTGTTCCCTCTGGACCCTGTCATCCGAACCCTCCCTGGACACTGCATCGCCCTTGTTTTCCCCCATTCCCCCAGACCCCCTTTCTTTACCTGGGATAATCCCTTTGGACCTCTTCACTCCCCCTGTTTTCTTTCTCGGCCCCCCTTGTATTTCCCACAGGTACCTTCAAGTCCCATAGCCCTTGTACCCTGTAGTGTTTGTTCCCGTGCCCACATCCCCCAGTGTGTCTTCTGAGTACTTTGCGAATGTTATTGTGGTTTTAAAACATGTAACTTTAATCATAAAATATTTTTTTTAAAAGCTGTTCAAACCTTCATATTGGAAACTATATGGATCTCTAGTTCTAACTGTGCAAAGTGTAGTGACATAATCATTTAACTTTATTCCAAAAAGTATTTCTACAATAATTTGATTTGCTTACTTCTAAAATATAATGTGTGCATGTTAGGCAATGGTGGCACATTGGGTTAAGCCTTTGCCTCCTAACCACATGAAAGCTGGTTCAAAACCCTCCATATTGAAAACTATATAAAAATTATATTAATCTAGTTTCCTTTCCTATTCATGGGATTCCGTTAGGTGCAAGATGAAAAGTTCACCACTCTAAAATCCACGGACACTGTCATGGCATTCCATCGCTCTATTACCCATATTAGTTTTTCCAGATCACCCACTCCTGAGAAAGCTGACTGCTATCCCCCTCCTCCCTCTCTTCCTTTCTTTCTCATGCTCAGGATTCAGAGCACGCTGAGGAGAGGCCCTGACAGGACTTCAAACACCTCTGTACACATTTACCTCCTCCCCAGTGCTGCAAATCAAGTCATTCCACCCCCAACACTTAATCTAAGACTCACATTTGGTCACACATAAGCACTTTTACCTCAATACATTTGACCTTAAGGAACCTATGGCAATGGTTTTAAATATAGTTTCTTAGTAATGCCTTAAAATAGTTTTCTAAGGAACCTTATTTTATGTGCATGCCATGCCCAAGTGCTCATTGTTTGAGTGTGAATTAAAGTTTAAGTTATTCATAACTTTTCCAAATTGCATCCAAGTCAGGTCTTCCAGTGCAAGTCCAAGTCCAAGTCTGAGTCATTCAAATAGAGCTCAGGTCCTAACTCTACCTAACTCTAAGTCATTCTATATCCTCCTGGGACCCGAAGAAAAAAAGTATATCTAAATTATTATTATTATTATTATTATTATTATTATTATTATTATTATTATTATTATTATTATTATTATTATTATTATTATTTTAATATATTTATTTAAATTTTCTATTTGGAGGTAAATGATCACCTTAGCATTTACATTTTGTTAATTTAATTTTTATTCATAATGTTGTAACGTGTCCTCTGTAATGGACTGTAATAGTGTTGAATCCATGTCAAGTTAACAACCTAACAAAAACATTTTTTCGGTCGGTTCTACAGTCGCCTCAAAAAGTTTTTAGACTCCCTTTTGATTTCTTATGTATTTATTTATGTTTTTATTTATAATTTTTGTATGTTTTATTTTTATTTTTTATGTATTATTTATTTATTTATTTATTTATTATTTTATTTATGTATTTATTTATTTATTTATTTATTTTTTGACACAAACTAGAGTCTATCTCAAAACTTTAAAGATGTCCACTATAAAGGACGCAAATGAATGGGCAGCTCTCAGGAGGATATTAAAGCACTAACTGCTTTGTGCTGCTGGAGGGTTGAAGGATCAAAATAATCAAGTTTTTACCTTCCTATACATGGGTTTCAAAATATGGCAACCGTCCTTTGTGGTCATATCAATTAAGCAAGTCAAATCAAAATATTATATCTTTTGGATGGGAAAAAGTCCTCTATGGGTTGTCCCTCCGGTAGGATAGAAAAAAAATAGTAGAAGAAAAATTACATTCTGTCAGCGCCTTCCTTCAGATAGACATAAGGCAGTGTCCACCAGCAACTTGACCAGAACTGAAGAAGCCGCTTGGATGGTCAGCGAAATGTCTTCACTGTATAAAACTTTTGTCCAGTTGACAGGTTGAATTTCTATTACTGTGTCTTATGTCCTCCATGGATTCTTACCATAGACTGTATATAAACGGACATAGCTAATGCGCTAGCTGGTGCATTCCAAATAGGAGGTTTGCATGGGGGCTCTTTCGGCTCCTACTTACCCTGGCTCCTCTTGACATTTGAATATTGTCACCTCTCTCTCTGTACCTGCTGCTGTGAGCCTTGTCATTTTAGTCTTAAAATTTTCACATTAAAGGAGAATTAACGTTTTTTACAATCTGAGCCTTATTTTGGTAATAAAACAAGTTGTTTTACTCACCCATAGCACTTTGGTGTCATATGGAGCACTTCCAGAGATGTTTTAGATTAGCGATATCCGTAATGTGAGTTCTCGGGGCATATAATATATGCCCCAAGCATGTAATGTGCCCCGTGTGGTCTCCAAATAACACAAACTTTAGCACTTTTCAAATCATAGAAGCTCAATGTCTTAGTCTACGCTTTCGTTTGAGTCAAATGTGGCCTGTAATCCGAGATTTATCCATAATTTACAGCTTTGCGTTTCATGTTTGGGTCCCGGGAGCTGAGAGTGAAATAAGCTGTGACTCCGCACATGCGCACTGGCGTCCTCATCTACTCGAAACTATGGATAAATCTCGGATTACAGGCCACTTTTGACTCAAACGAAAGTGTAGACTAAGACATTGAGCTTCTATGATTTGAAAAGTGCTAAAGTTTGTGTTATTTGGAGACTGCAAACATGTGCCCCGAGAACTCACATTACGGAGATCGCAAATCTAAAACATCTCCGGAAGTGCTCCAAATGACACCAAAGTGCTATGGTGAGTAAAACAAATTGTTTTATTACCGAAATAAGGCTCAGATTGTAAAAAACGTAAATTCTCCTTTAACCCGCTTTATATGATTCTGGTATTCTTTTTCCGCCATTTTTTCCATAAAAAAAATTCCTTTTCATAATATCGAGCCTGGCTCCAAATTTGCCCCCATAATCGTTAGTATCGTGAACTGAATGCTATAAGTGACGTCATGCTCTCTTAGTCCACTTCTTTATACAGTCTATGGTTTTTACAAAGTCCTTCAAATCAGGAAGTAATTGTTTGAGTATGATGTCACTTCTGGGTCCATCAGCTGATTCAAAACAATTAACATGTTTACTATTCAACATCAACATCATATTTGATACTGTATTTTGTATTTGACTACTACTTTTCTATTTAAAATCTGATTGTACATATATATTTATTACCATTATCTTATGTATATAATTGTGTCTCATCTGACACAGGTCTATTGCTCTTTGGTTGCTATGCCATCTATTTTTCTTCTTGTTCTTTTACCCTCTGTTTTATATTGTATATTATATTTGATGAGTAAGCTACCGTACCCAAAGCAATTTCCCTTGTGGATCAATAAAGTTTGTCTAAGTCTAAGTCTAAGTCTATTTCTCTTTTATTTTACCAAAAACACATCTCACGTTGAGATTCCAGTTTAAATCTAAGCAGTGCAAAGGCTGCCACACACTATGGAATTTTTTGGTCTTAAATCATTTTTAAATGTGTGATAAAAAGCGCACACCACAGACGCAAGGAGAATCTTATGTGACCTAAAAATCTCTGATCACAAAGACTGAAGCGGGATATGGCTGCGGACCACAGGCTATAAAGTTCTGAGTGAGATCTCGTCAGCTGTTTCCTGCCTACAGTAAAACCACTCGTATTGAGACTCTTAAGTGTTCAAAAGATCAGAGCACTGCACTTCGAGTTTAGATACTGGATTGGATTGGAAAACTGTGTTATTATTATTTGTGAAATGTGGTGCAATACTTCAGATACATGATTTTTAAAGCATAAAGATAAAGTACACAAGAAGTAGAGTCACTATTGCTAATCTGCAGCTTCACCTGTGCAAATGTAAATAGACACATGTGAGGAACTATCTTACCTTTTTACTTTCAAAGAACATCTCAGACTGGATTAATAATAAAACAATTTTGTGGACTAGATGTCATTATTTATGGAGGACAATTCCTAGGGATAATGTGGATGAGATGCTGCACTTTAAATTTACCACTTTATGAGAGGTGAGTAACAGGGCTGGAAAAAAACGGCCCTGGCATTTTTGGTTTAGACCGGCTCCTCATAATTAGCGGAGCACAATGGACTAATTTATGTATGTGTTCCCCAAAGCGAAGTATTTTACTATTGTTACGTCTTGACCGAGGGGAAACCAGGGCGCAACATTTAAAGGAAAAATCCCAGCTCCCAAAACCCACCAGCAAATTCGCAGTAACTACACATTCAATGGTTTATTTAAATTCATCTTGCACACACACACAAAAAACACTTTCTCATCGAATCTACAGAATTCACATAGGTCACCTGTTTTGGCTTCAAAATGGCAAATTTCGCCGAAAGGTGAGGGATTTTCATGCCTGTCCATCACCTAAAAGTCCCGGTATTATCCTAACATTACTACCTGCTGACCTGCTGTGCCTGTGCGACACTTCCTGGTCACTCTGTCCCTCGGATTCCCTCAGGTTCTCTCAGGTTCCCTTGGGTTCCACAGTCTCTGGCTGCTCCTCTCCCTGTCCACCTTCAGCCTGGGCTGCAGAGGATGTGGAGGCTCCAGCAGCCCCTCCAGAGAATATGACTGTTATTTTAGAACATTTTGCAGCGTCTGTAGCGAGATTGCTTAATCTTTTAGCCCGCAACTTCTCTGCACCCCCACTCCTCCATGTTTCCACGCTCAATACGGAAACTGGCGGGGATCAGTGCAGAGAAAGGGGTGGGACCGCTCTCATAAGCTTCTATATCCTGATTGGTTTACTCAACTGTCTATATTGAAGATGGACCAATGGGCCACCTTCTCTAAATTGTGAGCTGGTCTCTAAGTAAAAACAAACAAACAGCATTGGCCCCGAGGATGGTCAGCCCACTGGGAAAATGCCTGATATGCCCGATTACCAGTGCAGGCCTGGTGACTAATAAAGTCATTATTTTGGCTATATCCTGAGTTTGTATCTTGCGCTCCTGTGTCCATCACTCCTCTGCCCCTGACGCTTTGTTTTATCGGCTCTTACCATAGAGTTGCTGACGTTTGGTAGTTACAATCTGACAAAGCAGCTCAAAGTCACAGCGGCTTCAAAGTCTCACACAAAGACAAAAAAATCAGGTCACACCCCCCAGACTCAGGGAGAAACAAATTCTCCTGTTGTGTGTGGCGGCCTTAACCGTGACAGAAAGTGTACAAGAGAGGTTGAGGTAAGATACTAGGCTAAGTTAAAGGTCCCATGGCATGAAATTTTCACTTTCTGAGGTTTTTGAACGTTAATGTGAGCTCCCCTACCCTGTTTACCCCCCCCATGGCTAAAAGTTGCGAAATGTGTAAACTGAGCAATTGCGATCCTTTTCCGCGTTTGAAAAAAAGACAGCCCAAACGGGCGATTCTGAACAAGGGAAATTTCTGATGTCACACTCGGGGAAAAATGCAAATGCAGTTCCACCGCCCATCTGTGTTTCTACCCACCGTCTCTAGAAATCACGCCCAGAGAGTTTGGACCGCGAACGAGCTATGCAATGCGAGATGCGTTTTTTTATTTGCTTGGAGGCATGTGAGAGTGTTTCCAGGCTCGGATGTCCTTTATCTGAGCCTCCGAACCTCTGAAACAGCAGTGGTTTAATTTTATTTTCTGTGGAAATGTGTTTATTTTTCAATGGAAATCGTCTCATATTTTCCTCCGTGCTTAAACGCAGAAGTGGGGCCAGCGCACATCGCACCGCTAAAGAGGAAAGAGCGGAGAGTTTGGCCACACCCCCACCCGCTGCACTGGCCTGTCTCTGTCCTCCTCATTTGCATTCAAGCAACAACGCCCAGAATAAAGTGTTTCAGAGAGATATTTTTGACTCTGACTTTGTTCATGGGGCTTTCTCATGCACTGAGTGTTGATTTTGAAGAAGGATTCATTTACAGTATTAGGGAACCATTAAGGCGCCATATAAAAACATCAAGAAATACCATGTCATGGGATCTTTAAGTTAGTGTTAGCGGTGACCAGCAGTTAGTGAAAAATACACACTAATAATATTATGCTAGATTATTACTACATTTTTCAAATATTTAATACAGTTTTTCATTAAACATACACTTTTGAAAGGTTATTGTCTATTGACTGAATAAGTATGAATCATCATTTAGTTCTGTTCCCACCCACGTCCCTGTTAAGATTGGCGTATTTGAAAATGTGAGGCTCTGGGTAGGGTTTAAAAAACTTGATATCCTTTCTAAAAAAAATAATAATAATAAATAATAATAATAATAATAATAATATAATAATAATAAAAACATGAGAACTGAACTGAATTGTTTTTTCAACTAGTTTTGGAATGAAAATGTACAACAAAGCTCTAGAATATGTTGTATTTTCACACTAAGTAACTTCTGTATAAAGTATAGAGTCAGTTTCCTCTAGCCTGCACCAGCTGAGTCACTGCTCATCATGAAGTCACTGGTCATGAGTCCCAAACTGTAATTATGGCCCAGAATTAGAACCCCAAACCTTCTGGCTATGAGACAACCGCCTTCCCACTGGTTACAAAACTGCAAATGTGAAGAAGTCTGTGTCAGGTAGTGTCAAACCTACACCAAATGTGCAATATAAAAATGACAGCATTTCACATTTTCCATTTTGTTGCTCCCATAGTTCAGCGTTTCAACGTTGCATCGCCAACTTCTACCTCTCATGTGTCAGAGAAACAGTTTATATCTCTGTTATTTATTACCACAACTGAATCCTGTCTTTTTCTTCAATTCATTGCAAATGCTGTGTGGCTGTTTGAATAGAACTTCATATCATGGTAGTCATGGCGTGCATACAAAAAAGCTCTTTGGTCTGAGGAGAGAAAAGGCAATGAACAAAGCATGAAAAGAAGACCTCAATTACTCCGCATTTAAAATCTGATTTGCTCATTGTTGGACTTGTATACTTGGACAGCATGCTAAGCTCAGAACAGACAGCTCCACAGTTTGTGTAGTGTTTTAGGGCCTATGATAGTGCAAAGATACACCATGATGCAACCAGAGGAAAGCAGGACTAGTTCTGCCCCAACGCCAGGCACTCAAACTAGCATCACAAAGTGAAACGTGCTAGGAGTTTGTGTGCGACGGTTGGAAGCAGCAAATAAGTTCACATTCACAGTGTTGCATAACTGGAGCTGCTTGTGTAACTTTAAATTACTTGTAAGAAATGCATTATACTGTATGGTTCCCACAGTATGCTAAATTGACTATTGAGGGTTTATGATATGCTAAGTAGCCTTTTTAGGATGCCTGTTTTATTGCAGTAGTCAGCAGAGAGTGACTGACAACAACAATAAGAAAAAAAAAGGTTCACCGTGATAGTGGATGAGCCAGCACCCCCTGAAGTTAAATATGTAACACCCGAGGAGAAAACAGTCCCGCAATCCGTCTTACTTGCAAAATGAGAAATGTATTAAGACATGCAACGTTTCGGCCCTAGGCCTTCATCAGGCAAAACGGAGTAAGAGCTAAATGTGGCCATCTTAAATAGGGTGTGGCAAGCACCCTAGGGTGACAGGTCATGAATGAACAGTGCACCCAAAACAACATAATTCAAAATCCAAAGGCAATCAATCAAAATAGTGTAATGTAACTAATAATAATAATAATAATAATAATAATAATAATAATAATAATAATAATAATAATAATAATAATAATAATAGTCATGAAACAATAATT
This sequence comes from Paratrypauchen microcephalus, assembly GCA_036785185.1. Lineage (NCBI taxonomy): Eukaryota > Metazoa > Chordata > Actinopteri > Gobiiformes > Gobiidae > Paratrypauchen > Paratrypauchen microcephalus. Next base: position 859,232 of record JAVJIX010000090.1, on the reverse strand, counting down.
GAAAAATAAAGCTGGAGAATATTCGAATATACAGGGGGTCCTCGGGTTACGACGGTCTCGGGTTACGACGTTTCGTGGTTACGAACGCGCCCCCATTAAAAAAAATATGTATATATTACGCGTCATTCCGTCTTACGCGGTTTAGCGTGGTAGGAGATGTAAACAAACGCGAACGGCGCGCGGCGCACGGCGCAAGAATACGCTCTGTTGTGGTTGTAGGGAGAAGAAGACGGCCTCATGTGCGTGCCCAATGTGGGCGGAAGTACCTGATGTGGGCTCTGATCTACTCCTATGATAGCGGCAGTGATAACCAAGCAGCAGTGATAACCAAGCAGCGTAGTGGTCTAATTATTGAGATGGAAAGGTTATTGGTGCTTTGGTTGGAAGATCAAAGGCAAAATCCGGTTTACGACGAAATTCGGGTTACGACGCGTCTTAAGAACGGATCTACGTCGTAACCCGAGGACTCCCTGTATAGATATAGTAAATGTGCACCCAACTATAGAATGAGACTGGCGTGCTATATACATATCTACATATACACAGTGAATCTTATAATACAGCCCACATACAACCCAATAGAAGGAAGAACATAATGATTATTTACAATACAATATTTACAAAAAAATGCTCAAATTAAAGTCATCCATACCCTCCAAACTTTAGCTCCAAAAGGACTCAATGCCTTTTGGAGCTAAAGTTTGGAGGGTATGGATCCAATATGTATCCAATTTAAATATGTAACACCAAAATAAAAATGTCAAAAGCATTTCAAAGTGGAGGTTAACACCTAAACTCCTCGCTTTAATGTTTTATCAGGTCAGTTATGCGTAATGTCACATAGCACTGGAAATTGCAGAGGGCATTTGTACCAGGACACAAACATGTTATAACATTTCTGGGATTAGGAACAGTACTAAATGCTATTAAAACTCCAGTAGTAAATAAAACTGATTTGGTGCTTAGTTTTATTAAAAAAAAACAAAAAAAAAACTTGAATGTGGGATCTTTACATTTAACCTTAAAACGTAGCAAGCAAAAATAGGAAGTAAACTGGATTAAAAGATGCACTGATTTTGTTGGTGAAGGGTATACCACCTACTTGGCTCCATGACGATGTTTCTGTTTTACCTGGAATGTTTCACAGTAGCATGAAATTAATATATCCATGGAACCAGATAATGCCACCAGGCCTAGCTCCAGGTCAGATCTGTGGAGAGGTAACCCCACTCAAAGGAAGAATGCATATTTTCAAGGTATTGCCTATGCAATAAAACACCTATAATTGAAAAAAATTCCATACTGTGGTACATTCCATTAAAAGCATTAACAGCTTCACAGAGACAAGCAGAAAGTTACATAAATCAAGGGAAGTTTATTTGTATAGCACGATTTGTACACAAAGTAATTCAAAGTGCTTTACAGAATAAGAAATACATTAAAATCACAATTCAAACACACCAAAACATAAATAATCATCATAAAATAAAAAAGAGAAAGAGACATTAAATGAGAGAGAATGAGAGAGAAGAGTGCAGAATGAAAACCTTTCATGCACAGCTAAACACTCACACATTCACAATCTTCGTGTGAGAATGTGTTGATGTAAAAAGCGCTTTGAGCTCCTTGAATATGGAAATGCACGAAATAAAAATGACCACACTGCAATAACTTAAATCTAGCAATGAAATTAAAATGACTTGAATTCAGAAAGTTATATCATGATGTGACTAAATTTCACTTGACAAGTAAAATTATCTACTAATGGAATAAGACTTTGTAAAAAATATGAGAGTACATCTTGCTACACTTCATCACATCAACTTTTTGTACAAAATAAGAAACATAATCTAATGTTGCTTGAATTAAGAAAAATACACTTATTCCATCGGTAGATTATTTTACTTGTCAAGTTGAATCAACTCAAATAAAGTGAAATGTTCTGAATTTACGTCATTTTAACTTATAGATATTGCTTTTTGCAGTTCATTTCCCATAGAGTGAATATAGGCAATTTGTCTGGGGTCCATATGTCTCTGGGTCCCAGGTCCTGTCCCGGTTACTCTCATACCACTTCAGTTCATTCTGCTACAATTAGTCCAAACCAGCACTAAATTAGGACTAAACCACAGACTAAACCAGGTCTAAACCAGCACTAAATTAGAACTAAACCAGAAACCAAATCAGCACTAAATTAGGACTAAGCCACAGACTAAACCAGGACTAGATCAGCACTAGATTAGGATTAAACCAGCAATATATTAGGACTAAACCAGAGACTAAACCAGAGACTAAACCAGCACTAAATTAGGACTAAACCAGAGACAAAACCAGGTCTAAACCAGAGACTAATCCAGAGACTAAACCAGCACTAAATTAGGACTAAACCAGAGACAAAACCAGGTCTAAACCAGCACTAAATTAGGACTAAACCAGTACTAAACCAGCACTAAATTAGGATTAAACCAGAAACCAAACCAGCACTAAATTGTGTGAAGCACTGCCTAGAAAAGATGGAACGCCTGACGCAGCTTTTGTTCAGGAGTTGTGGATGTGTGACTGTGATTGCAAGTACACATGTGAGCACAAATGTGTTTATGAAAAGCCCGAACTCTCATCATTTCCTTGTTTACTTCAGCAATTTAGATGCAATTAGAACAGGAGGGAGGTGCAGAGAGTTTGTGTTTACTTCAGATATTTCTATATCAAGAGAATGGGAAAAAGGCAAAACAAAATCTCATGAAGTTAAAATGACTTGAATTAATACAGATTTATCATGATGTGAGTAACTTTCACTTTTTGAAATTTACTTTCTGTAACATCTTGCTACACTTAAGATAAGAAAAACATCAACTCTTTGCATTTAAAATTAGAAACAAAATGAAAATGAAACAAAACGAATGTTGCTTGAATTAAGAAAAACACACTTATTGCATTGTAGTTGAAGCTAAAGTGTGTAATGTTCTTAATTTAAAAGGTGCACTATGTAACTTCTCCATTTTTTTTGCCTGGAATGTTCCACAGTAGGGCTTTAAACATCTGTCTTGCATTTATTCAATTACAGGCTAAAGAATAACATGAAAAACATGAGTGCTTGCTTCTCCATAGATCTGACCACCAACTTGTCTCCATTGTGATTACCCAGACAAAACAGCAACATCTCCATGGAGACAACCATAGCGTAAAAGTTACACAGTGCACTTTTTAGTCATTTAACGTTGCTTTTTGCTGTGTGTATACTTTGACAAATAATCCATGAACTAAAACAGCCTCTCTCCAAAACAGATAAAGCCATCTCTCTCTACATTTTGTTGATACAAATCAGTGTTTCCAATGTGGCCATTTAAAAAGAGTTTACAGATGCAAAGGTCTCGAAACAAAACTGCACTGCTGTGTAAAAACTATATTACACAGTAGAGACTTCTCAATTTTCGAAAACGGTTATGTCAAACTTACTCCTTCCTGCTCATATTTCAATACGACTGTCTTACATAAAAACATTGGCATGACATTTCCTCTACCAGTTTGTGTATTAAAAAGAAAGGAACTTAATACTTTGATGATACAATGTTTGCTTCTCTATGCCAGAACAAAGATTAATGGGCTGGGACTATTCTTTTATGTTTAGGTAAGCAGGAAGCCTCTGTAGATTTGGCAAACTCACCTACACATTTAAATTACAGAAACTCAAATTAGGACATCCTGGGCTTCCTGCAGATCAGGTAGCAGATTGGAAGCTTTGAAAATTAAGACAAAGAAGCAAACAGGAGAAAATGTGTTCATTTTTCAAGTGCGATTTCCAGTGTTTGGACCATTCCCCCAAAGGTTTCTGAACATCTGGCAACGTGCTTTAAATGGAAGTTGGTTGTTAAGAGAAACCTGCTAACAATTTTCTCAATTGTCTTCACGTGCTTCCACCTCCCATTTCATATTAAAGGTCCTATATTATGCTAAATTGACTCTTGTGAGCTTTTAGCCATGTTATTTTTTTTATTTATTTTTGTTTAATTCATTCATAAAGTATAAAAAGACATCAACAGTTTCATAAGAATTGAATGAAAGGAGCAGAAAGAAGAGTAATCTTATTTTATCTGCCCCCTCTTCCCTTTTCCAGACAATACAATAACACCTGTTTTATAGTGACTATAAAACATTTCATCAATATATTCCATTTCAATCACAATTATTAAATTTAGCCGCAAGCGGTGATGATCGGCCCTCGCTTGCACTCGCGGCATTAACGTGCCATTTTCCTCCCCTTTTTTCTAGCTGGATGCATGTGTGAGTTTGTGCGTTATCTGCATGCATGTGTGTGTTGAATGCCTGGGGGTGAACTGGGGAGGGGTTGTTTGTTTCGCCTTTTAATTTCAATTATTTTAAGAGGAGGGTCACTCATAAGCCTTTCCTGCACTGTTCTGTCAGCCAAAGTATGCACGGATTATCATTCGTCGAAATTTTATGGCGAGCTGCAAAAACAAACCTGAAATTTGTGGCGTTTTCACGGAAACACCGTTCACTCTTTTAGAACGCTTTTAATAACTTTTTATGTCCCACTTGTCTAGATGATCCAGCACGATTCTCGTGAGTCTGGGTCAAAAACCCTAGGAGGAGTTCATTAAAATTAAAATACGAGGACAGGAAAATTTGCCTTCAGCGCCGGGTCATGTGCTCGGTCCAATATGGTTGACTTCCTGTTGGTTGCCTAGCGACGGTGTAATATACTTTTTTGTTTCTATTCCCATGATACATCTGCATACCAAATTTGGTTTGGCTACGACACAGTTTTTGCCGGGCGTCCCATTGGCGAGGACAGATGTTTGGCCTGTTGCCATGGCAACACGGGTATAGCCATAGGCACAATGTATTTTGATTTTCCAGGGGGCACTGTCGAGCCATTTTTAAAGATTTTTTAATACAGATTATTTGTTAATTCCTTTTTTGGCGTTCTTGAATTTTGTGCAAAATTTTGTGGGTTTTCGTCGGTGGGAAGTACCCGAAACCTGCAAAAAGTGGTTAGAAAAATAATAAGAATAAGAAAAACCAGAACAATAACAATAGGCCGTACGCTTTAGCGCTCGGGCCTAATCAATTGTAAACAGAAAGCTTCACTTTTATTTTTCATACATACACATTACACTGGATTTTATGTATTTTTTAAATGCCATTATTGTACTTGATCCTTTGATATCTTTGTCAAGACTATTCCATAAATTAACTCCTTTCACAGCAACAACCATTTTTGTTGCAGATGCAGTCTTCTATTACACCGCTATACATTTGAAAAATATTTTTTCAGATGTCTCTACTTCTAAAAGTTATTTCACATAACTTTAACATGTTTATTTCAAATATATAAAAGGAATTTGGCCATCACGTCAGAATTTTTAACAAATCACATAATAAGTTTAGTCCGTTTATAAGAACTACGGTCGCAAATCACTTACATGTCTCGCACTTTGTTAATTGAAAAATTAAATTCTTTGATCCCTAATCTTACAAATAACATTATGTTACCATGTTCTGATATAACAACAATAAACAAACGATTCTATCAGTCTTCAGTTGTTCCAGATCACCAGTTAATCACAGTTTAAAGGAGCAACGGTCTCGACTTCAATTTTATAATTGTCTCTATGGACAAAATCGTCTTTTCTTAGACTTTCTTGCATGTTCTACGCAAGCTGGTGAATCTCTTTAGTGTCCAGCAGTAGTCTGCCATCATATTGACATCCCATCGTCCCTGATAACGAGTCTCCATAGTTTTGATGTCTTGGTGAAACCGTTCTCCCATTTCTTCGCTGTAATCACCCAGATTGTCTAGAAAACAGGAGAAGTTCAATTTGTCAACTGGACAAAGTTTGTTTGGTTGAAAACGTTTCGCCGCTCATCCGAGAGGCTTCGTCAGCTCTAATAAGAATACTGGTAAGACACTTGCTTATATCTTGCTGTAGGGAGGAGCTACCTAGCTAACTACTTTCCGGAACTATCTCATTGGTTTCGGTCTTTTGTTTCTCTGGCGTCTAGCTGACAGTCCCTATTCATCCCTACACGCCTGTTTTTCACACCTCTGGCCCTGACCTGGCTAGCCCTATTGTTTCCCTGTTTGTTTGATCTAGGCTTAATAATGGAATTGTAGATGGGATGCAAATTATGTCTTACTCCACCATTTCTGTTCAGAGAAGGATTCTCTTTTTTGACAAAAATAGCCTCTTTAACTCCCCTCTCAAACCAATTCTTTTCCCTGGCTAAGATCTGAACCTCACTGTCCTCAAATGAATGACCCGTGGCTTCTAGGTGAAGATATACGGCAGAAGACGGTCCACTCTGGCACGCCCGTCTGTGTTGGTACATCCTCTTGTGAAGTGGCTGCTTCAAAAAAAAAACAGGCGTGTAGGGATGAATAGGGACTGTCAGCTAGACGCCAGAGAAACAAAAGACCGAAACCAATGAGATAGTTCCGGAAAGTAGTTAGCTAGGTAGCTCCTCCCTACAGCAAGATATAAGCAAGTGTCTTACCAGTATTCTTATTAGAGCTGACGAAGCCTCTCGGATGAGCGGCGAAACGTTTTCAACCAAACAAACTTTGTCCAGTTGACAAATTGAACTTCTCCTGTTATCATGGATTCTACCTGGACGACTGAGGGACTTTTCACGCATTGTCTAGAAAGTAATTTGGCCCTTTTCAGCCAATCAGAAAATAGATTGTTCTGTTGTTGAGCAGACTGTGGGCAGGTTTCAGCTGCTAAGCGCGCACTGCCCTGTCAGTGATAAGGACAGCGACTGAACACGAGGAACGACAAAATGATAAAACAAACTGAGAACCATCAGGTAATAACTTCATTTATATAACTCTCATTAGTTGCTTTGTAGTTTAAAGGCAAATTAACGTTTTTTTACAATCTGAGCCTTCTTTCGGCAATAAAACAAGTAGTTTTACTCACCCATAGCATTTTTCTGTCAATTGGAGCAGTATCGCAGAACTTATGTTGAGCCGTTCTGTTCTAGTAATGATCCCGTATCCGTTAACATGGTGCTGTATCATATGCTCGGGGCATTACTTTGCGGTGTCCAAATAACACAAACTTTAGCACTTTTCAAATCATAGAAGCCCGATGTCTTAATGAAAGATTTCGTTTGAAGCAAAAGTGGCCTGTAATCCGAGATTTAGCCATAGTTTCGAGTAGATGAGGACGCCAGTGCGCATGCGCGGATTGTGCTATCAGCTCCCGGGACCCAAACATGAAACGCAAAGCTGAAAACTATGGATAAATCTCGGATTACAGTCCACTTTTGCTTCAAACGAAATCTTACATTAAGACATCGGGCTTCTATGATTTGAAAAGTGCTAAAGTTTGTGTTATTTGGAGACCGCAAAGTAATGCCCCGAATACTCATGCTAACGGATACGCTACAACATAACTTTCTTCAAACAGCTCCAAATGACACGAACGTGATATGGGTGAGTCAAACGACTTGTTTTATTACCGAAAGAAGGCTCAGATTGTAAAATAACGTTACTTTTCCTTTAAGTTTGCTCTTTAGACAAACATTTACAGTCAGGGCTCTCAAGTCTCACGCATTGAGAGACTGACACACGCTCACGCGGCATTTCTCACGCAATTGATGCCCCCCCCGCTCCTCGGAAATTACGCAGTCTCACGCATGACCCCGCTCAAAACTTGAGAGCCCTGCAATTTAAACTACAACCACTATTAGTGCTAATAGTGCAGGTAAAACTACAACAAAAGTCAGCAACTCATCAAAGTTACCCTGCTTGAACACATTACCGATATGTCATGTGCGAACTCAAGATTCTGTCAAATACCTGGAAAACCATACGTGTTAGAGAAAAATTTACACTATTTTCGAAATTTGCAAGTCAAAATTAATTAATAAAACCTGTTTCTTAAAAAACATCAGATATCATGCATATTTGTGTTATTAGTCTATTATAATGTTGTTATCTCCTCAAAAACATACCTAAAGTTGTGTTTTGTTTCATTCACACGTTTGAGTAATCCTTTATGATTAGTCTGTCTACATCTCCAAAGCTCAAAACGCTCTGTTCCACCTTGTGATGTCATGAAGAGGTAGTTTTCAAGTTAACAGCTACCTCTTTAATTTTTATTCACTAGAGATGGGCAATTCCAGAGCTGAAATTACCCAAATGGTTTTAGCGAAACTGTATGGAGTTTACAAACACAGTGGAGCACTTCCTGTATTATCGCATGACATCACAAAGTGGAACTGTGTTTTGTGTGTTAAATATGTGTGAACTGAACAACACAAACTCCAGGCATGTTTTTGATAAGAAAACATTATAATATAGATCAGAAAATAGTGTAATATGAGCCCTTTAAAGGAGAATTAACGTTTTTTACAATCTAAGCCTTATTTCGGTAATAAAACAAGTTGTTTTACTCACCCATAGCACTTTGGTGTCATATGGAGCACTTCCAGAGATTTGCGATAGCCGTAATGTGAGTTCTCGGGGCAAATGTTTGCGGTCTCCAAATAGCACAAACTTTAGCACTTTTCAAATCATAGAAGCTCTATGTCTTAGTCTACGCTTTCATTTGAGTCAAAAGTGGCCTGTAGTCTGAGATTTAGCCATAATTTCGAGTAGATGAGGAGGCCAGTGCGTATGTGCAGAGTCACAGTTTATTTCGCTCTCAGCTCCTGCGACCCAAACATGAAACGTAAAGCTGTAAATTATGGATAAATCTGGGATTACAGGCCACTTTTGACTTAAACGAAAGTGTAGACTAAGACATTGAGCTTCTATGATTTGAAAAGTGCTAAAGTTTGTGTTATTTGGAGACCGCTCGGGGCATATATTATATGCTCGGGGCATATATTATTTGCCCTGAGAACTCGCATTACGGATATTGCAAATCTAAAACATCTCTGGAAGTGCTCCAAATGACACCAAAGTGCTATGGGTGAGTAAAACAACTTGTTTTATTACGGAAATAAGGCTCAGATTGTAAAAAACGTTAATTATCCTTTAAGTGGGTGACCTCTTGGGTTGTGGGTTGAATTCCCATTACATAATACATTGTCTCTTGAGTTTTCTCTCGACTATCGAAGATACTAATACTGTCTGTACACTCTGTGCAGAAAAGCATGCCTACACAATGTCAAACGACTTTCACAATATTCAGTAGCAACACAGGCTCATCTTGTGCTCGCCTTAATAGAGTGGGCTGCTAATTTTATTAAGTCTCTACTCTTTACGAGCAGTGAAGAGGTCGACTGTGCCTTGGGTCAACATGGATCAAGTCTTGGAGAAGATTTTGTGCGTTTCTTCTTTTGGCAGCTACTTTGCAGTATTCTGTCTCTATGGAAACAAACACTCCATATGTGACCTGCTTATGCATCGAGTGAGATAGAGCACAAAAACACAAACTGCAACTGCATTAGCCATAGTGGTAAATATATAAAAAATATATAAGAGGCTCAGAAGTAGGGAGAATGGAGAATAGCCATGATTTGTACTCAGGTAAGAGTTTTAAAAAAAATCCTATTTGGGGAAACTGCTACTCAAGTAAGGGTAAATGTAAGAGTAAATATCTGGACATTGAATCTGAAAGACAAAACATTCAACGATAGATAGAAAAGATAGAAAAGTTTCTCATAAAAATATATTTTACCCCCTTCCATCTTAGTCATTCTAATAATTTCATATTTTGCTCCAATGCAATTGTATTTTAAACTCTCTCTTCGTGGGCTGGAAGTGTTAAAAATGTAAATCCAAACACGATAAAGCCATATTTCTCTACAATTTGTTGACACCATTCAGTGTGTGCTTACAGCGTGGCCATTTCAAAGAAGTTTCAAATGAAAACATCTCAGAAAAACGCATTACTGAGTAAAAAGTATATTTTACAGTAGAGACTTCTCAATTTTCCAAAACTGTGAAATAACCCATATTTCAATGTAACTATCTTTTAGTCAAAATTAAATTAAATCTCAAGAAAAAAAAATCTCAAGAATTACAAATGAAGAAAAAAGTCTATTTCAGTTTGTTTGTTTTTTGTTTGTTTGTTTGTTTGTTTTTTTCTATTTGGAGGTAAATGAACACCTTATCATTTACATTTTGTTAATTTTATTTGTATTCATAATGTTGTAACATGTCCTCTGTAATGGACTGTAATAGTGTTAAATCCATGTGACGTTAACAACCTAACAAAAACATCTTTTTTGATTACTGACAAGCTTCTACAGTCGCCTCAAAAAGTTTTTAGACCTTTTAATTTCTCATTTATTCATTTATTATATTATTATTTATGTATTGATCTAGTTTAGACCTGGTTTAGATCTGGTTTAGACCTGGTTTAGATCTGGTTTAGACCTGGTTTAGTCCTGGTTTAGACGTGGTTTAAACCTGACTCAAATTTGGTTCAGACCTGGTTTAGTCCTAGTTTAGACCTGACTTAGATCTGGTTTATCCCTGATTTTCTCCTGGTTTAGTCCTGTTTTGTCTCGGTTTATTCCTGATTTAGTCCTGGTTTAGTCCTAGTTGAGACCTGGTTTATTTATTTATGTATTTATTTATCATAGTGCAGCCAAACACTATAGTGTATCTCTAAACACTTAAAAGATAGATTGGTTAATTCAATGTCCACTATAAAGGACACAAAATAATGGGCTGGGTCTCAGGAGGATATAGTAAGATGTATTACACAGCCTCTCAGAAGTACACACACACTGAGTACTGTCCACCTCTGAACAGGCCGGTGTAGAGATGCGTATATTTTTATTTATAACTTTTATGTTTCTACTATCAAAATTGCAATGTTTACATCCTGTATGGAAAAACCTGTTAACAGAAATTGGTGACTGTAGGCAATAATAATGCTACTGGTATATAACATCTATAATACCTATTTCTTACTCCATCCATTACTTTTCCAAATGCAAATACACATATAACATTACTTACAAACTTTGCTTCACAGGTGACAGTTCACACAGTCCATTAAGATGTATTCAGGAAGCACACAGTGAGGACATGGCAGAGGAGTGTTTGGGATCTTCAGCTCATCTCGGTGGATGGAGCAGGGTAATGAGAGGCTCAGAAACATGGCCATCAGCCCATTATCATGTTGGCGCTGAGGTCTGACGAGTCATTTGCACACAGCGGGAAAGAGGCCTGGGAGCGAGCCGGGAGATGAGTAAATACAACTAATGATGCACAGTAATTATGTCTGTGATAAGACCCACTTATGAGACCAAAGTAGAGCTGCAGCAGAACACTCAAAACACGCACTTGGCGACTTTATGAACAATACACTGTGCTGTTCACCTCTATGTTTAAAGATAGACAAATATTAATCAGGGTTTTCATGCTGTAGTGCCACTTTATGTCCAAAACATCCAGGCCTGTGGTGGTGAGACGGCCATCATACTCAAATAAGTCCTCTTCAATCTCAAAGTCCGAATCTTCAGCCATGTCTCGCAACAGAAAAGTTCAGAGCGGTGTTAGCTTCTTTCGGACTAGCGGTGTTAGCTTCTTTCGGACTAGCAGTGTTTATCTGCTAAACAGCTGTGACTTCACGCATGCGCGCTGTCCTCTATGATGACATCATCAGATGAAACTATAGCTGGATATCGGGTTTCAGGCCGCTTTTGACTCCACTTAAAGTCTACGCGATCTTCTGTGATTTGAGAAGTAAAGTTTGTGTTATTTGGAGACCGCAAACATTTGCCCCGAGAACTCACGTTCGCGGATACCGCTACAACACAACATCTACGAAACTGCTTCAAATGACACCAAAGTGCTATGGGTGAGTAAAACAACTTGTTTTATTACCAAAATAAGGCTCAGATTGTAAAAAAAAAAACCCTGAATTCTCCTTTAAAGGTACAATGTATAACTTTACACGTGGAGGGTCAGTCAAATGCTTTTCTCCATGGAGATGTTATTGCTTTGTCTGAAACGTTTGACAGAATGGTATTAAACCTTTCTATCTTCATGGAGACTAAACCAGATGAAGTCACAGTTCAGGTTTGCAGAGAGGTGACCCACTCACAGTCAGAATGCCTGTTTTTGAAGTTTTTTTTTAATTTCTTTTAAGTTATTTTGGAACATGGACCCCCAACCAAAAAGTTACCTAGTGCCCCTTTACACCTGATGAATGAACATGACAGCCTGCACATAATGCAACTACATAAAAGTTACAGGATTAAATTATTGCTTAAGCCAGCACTAAACAGAGCAGTTTGACTGGAAAAGTAATCCAGACAGCACAATCCGTGAACTGGAAATGAAAAGAAAGAACAGATTTACACACTTGTCTCCATTATCTAATTCAGATGTGCTTCACTGTGTGCAGATGCAAAGAACACTTTGAAAACACACACAGAAAAGCTATGAAAAAAAAGTTCCAGAGCATATGGAAGTCACACTGCATTATGATTAAATGTTGTAAAAATATAACCACATGGAGCTATTCATATTTTTTATGAATGGCAAAATGAGAATGTATCAATAAACAAAGTGACATAAGTTTTCATTGTTTATGTGATATGTAACATAAGCTATTCATATTTTTTTGTTCTGACCCTGAGAGCGAGCAGACGTCTCTCTTTTTCCTCTCTTATCTATTGCTCTTGTTGTCTGCGTGCCTCTCTTGTTTTCATCATTTTCTCGCTTTTTGGAGCAGTTTTTCCAAATTCCAAAAATATGGATGTGATCAGCTGGACCCTCAGCACTATTGATACTCTTTTTTCACGGAGGAGTGCTGCTCCGGGAGAAGCGGCGTGTCCAGATGGTACTTTTGCTGCTGGATATGCGAGGGACTCGCGTGGCAAGTCGTATATTTGGCACCAATGTACCTGGAGGACGTGGAGGATATTTACGTATTTGGATTTCTGATAGCTGGACATCTGTTAATTGGCCTGGGATTGTCCATGATCTATCGCATAAATTGTAAGCTGGCAGCTAGTAAAGAATCCCCTAAGCTGTCTGCAGAAATTTCGAGCCATTGTGAAGGGGTTGGAGATCTTGTGAAAGGATTACATCAGAAAGTGGGACAGGTTGAGGTCCTTTTGGAAGGATTTCAACCGAAGGAAACATCTCGACGTTTGGATATCATCACGGGTATGGTGACAGAACTGTGTAAAGCCAACGCAGCGCAGTCTGTGCGCCAAGAGGAACTAATGAGATCTCTCATGAATCTTCATGGCGATATGAAGATGGGGGTCTGGCACAACTCGAGCCCAGTCTAAATTATTTACCTGGGTCTCTAAAAATGTATTTCATCAATGCTAAATTAACCCCCCTGGATTATTCTCTCCTGTGAAAATCTGTCTCAAATAGTTATCTGTGTTTTGACTTCGCCTCCCTGCATAAACACTTCCAAGGCCACGAACTGTGGTTTGTTATCTGGACTCTACATAAACATGGCACACACTCTTACACTGTCACTGAAAATAGAAATAATAGCAGAAATTCCCTGTCTTTAGAAAGGTCTGTCCTCTGCTCTCGGTTCAATCAATTTCATCGATTTACAATCTGACCCCCCCACATCCTTCCTTATGTTACCAACAAAAAAGATCACCTTATGTTATATCTCCAACTGTTTTTCTGTCATTACATGTTGTTAAATTGTCACTGATTGTACTTGTATTGCATCTTTTCTGCTCTGCATCTCCCAGTCGGCGGCGCGCGCATGCGCAGCGGCCCCTCCCCTAGCCCACTGTATCACTGTCCTGCCTGGTTAGTGGGGAAACGAAATTTCGAATTCATTCTATGTACATGTACATGATTGTTTTTCGAAAATAAAGCAAACTATGACTATGACTAACTATGACTAACTGGAATATGGTCCAGTAAATGCAGCATTTGTCTGAATATACACACATACACATTAACATAACAACAGATAAAGTTCTCATAAATGTTTCTTACTATCAGAGGTTGGTAGAGTGGCCAAATATTTCCATCGAAATATTACTTCAAAATAGTATTACTCAATTAGAAGCATAAAGTACTGGTCCAAGAAATTACTCAAGCAACAGCGAAATAGTATTTTCTAAAACTATTACTCAAGAAGAGTAACTTAAAGAATAACTGTCAGGACTTAACATCTGATTTACAATTTTAAATCAGTGTAAAGGGTAAAGGACAAAATATAAAATAATGCAAAGGAAAAGGTAGGAAAAACCAGACCCCCCAGGATTTCGCGGGCATTTTTTGTGATTGTTGCGGGCTAAAATGCCTGAATTTGTGTGAACTTTTCCAAAAAGTTGCAATGAAAGTTGCGGTGCTTTTAAAGTTTTTGTTGCGATTTTGTTGCGGGAGGAAGTGAAAGTTGCAATAAATAGTTGTGATTTTCCCTTTTTGTAATTAAAATTGAGTAATATTTTGAATACTGAGTTATTACTGACAAAGAATAATACAAAGACACAGAGATCACAGATATGGTCCTAAAACAACCTTACCAACATCGAAAATAAATTACTACTAGGAGAACTGTTTCACCCGGTCTTTTGCTGTTATTTTTGTGGGCAAATGGCGCCGCAAACATGTTTCTTTGCCATTAGAAGCCGTGTCCCATTTCCCAGAGTGCACAGTTCGGAGCGTGGTTTGAAGGGCATGTGCGTCATTTCTTTTTTGTCACATGCGCAGTTAACACGTGTTCGCAGACCGCAGTCGTTTCCATGGAAATCGGGGCGTGGTCCAAGTGTGTGAAAAAGCATGCTTCGCACACTCATATATCCCAGCATGCACCGCGCGCTACTTCTTCTACGGGAGAAAACGGGAGTCAGCTGCTGCTTTCCGTAGTTGCGAGACCTGTCGCATTTCGCAGACGGCCATGCGGTCCGCGGAGTGCGCTCAGGGCTGAGCAAGTGTGCACCGCCTTGACTGCAGTCTGAGCCCCCTTCAAACCACGCTCCGAACTGGGGACACGGCCGCAGTTTCGTTTCGTCACACGGAAGTAAGGCAGAAGGAAGTTGGTCGACGTGAGTTCAATACGTCGCCGATGATTGGTCAAAATTGGTAAAAATTGTGAGAAAGTTGCGGTGATTGGTCAAAATTGCAACACCGCCCTGATTCATTGGCTGAAGTTGCGTTGAAGTTGCAAATCGCAACTGATGGAATAGTGGAAGAAACACCATAGAGCTTTTCACATTTATAGACATACTCACAGTGAGAAGAGGAACCAAAACTTTTACTCAGTAAGAGTACTGGTACTTCAGTTAAAATGTTACTCAATAATAGTGAAGCTACGCCGCTAAAACACTACTCTAAAAAACACAATTTCTTTAAAAAGTTACACAAGTAAATGAAATTGAGTACTACCCACCACAGTGTATTATTTGACCGACTCTTGCTCTCTCTTAGTATTATCAGTTTTGCGAGTCCGACATTTTTTCACATTTTTTACATTTTGTGATGACAAGTACAGCTCATTGGATTGTCTGTGTCCTGGACTGAACTGGGCTGCTTGGTTTAACTGTCTCTTTAATACACCACACTCTTCTCTTTTGCCTTTTGGAAACTCCGACAGCATCCCTTCATTTCACCCTTGCGTTGTATTTTGTCCCGTTTTCCTTTGGCACACACACTTGTCATGTATATTTCTGCTTGCCTTAGGGGAATCTCGAGCCATTTCACCAGTGTATCTGTGACACAGCCCTGGCCTGTGTGTCAAACTGCACCTCAGTGAAACAAGAGGCCCCTGTCTGCTGTGTCCACTCTCCTCTCCTCCATCGCTTTTTTCCATCACTTATTCCACTATCTCTCCCCAGACACACTTTGTGGTTAGTTGGTCTCACTGGAGCGTATTTCAGAGTTAAAATCCTTCACAAATCGGCCGTTCAGTCCCAATGGTGGAAAGAAAGTGTAGTGTTTTGTCATATTCGTGAATAGTGACAGATTTCTGCATTGGATCAAATACTTGGGGTCCAATTAAAATAATGTACATGGAAAAGAGGGTAAGGATGGATACAGAAAAACATTTTACTCCAGGCTTTTATGCATCTATATCTGTTGTATATAACTAGTGAATTATTTATGCAGCACTATAGCTGGAAACTGTTGGAAATATTACAGTGTAATGGCTGGAGCAATCCCTTACAAAAGATTTAGAATAGATAAGATAAGATAAGACTTTAGGAGAAATTTACTTGTCACAGTAGCTCCAGGTAGGGACAGTTTGAACAAGAAAGTGCATGCAGGCAAGAATGGCATAAAGATAAGTAATAATAATAATAAAATAAGTAATAATTCGAATAAGTAATAATAATAATAAAACTTTGACAGGGAGAGTATTGAAAAAACAATATTGCACGTTGGAAAAATGATATTGCACAATAGGACCATACAGTGGAGTTATGCATGTAATAATAATAAGAAACAGTAACTAGGAGAGTATTGAAAGACAGTATTGCACGTTTGGACTATACAGTGGAGTTGTACAGTCTGATGGCGGTGGGGATGAAGGATCTGCGGTAGCGCTCCTTCTTGCACTGGGGGTGCCTCAGTCGGCTGCTGAAGGAGCTGCTCAGCTCCTCTACAGTCCGGTGCAGAGGGTGAGAGGTGTCGTCCATGATGGACATGAATTTGGCCAGCACCCTCCTCTCAGCCACCTCCTCTACAGAGTCCAGAGGACAGGTCAGGACAGAGCTGGCCTTCCTGACCAGCTTGTTAAGTCTCTTCCTGTTCTGCTCTGTGCTGCTCGGGGCCCAGCAGACGACAGCGTATAGGAGAGCAGAGGCCACCACAGAGTCATAAAAAGTCTTGAGCAGAGACCTGCACACTCCAAAGGACCATAGGGATGGGTATGCCGGTACCAGTATTGCATTGGCTGTTGTTGAATTTTTATTATTATTTTTTGCCAATATCGGTATCGGTTGATATCAATTCTCAAAATTGATTTCAATACAGATATTTTTTTGAGCTGCCATACTCTCCGAGTGCCCTACTGGAACAAACAGATGGAAATAGAAAATCAATAAAATGGCTGTATTTTTTACTAGTGCTGTCAATTGATTAAACTCTTTAACTTTAACTTGCGATTAATCACAAGCGAATCATTTACTCTTTTAATACTCTTATCAACAAAGAAAAGTGGATAGGGGCCGCTTTGTGCATTTTTTGTTGTTGTTTTTTTTTGTGGGAAATCATAACAATTGAGTGAGACAACTTTCTGTTCGATGTTCCACTTTCATGAAGTGCTCTGCAACAGTGTGAGCGAAGTGCTTCTCTTCTGTCTTCATAACAGTCAAAGTATACTTCAGTGTAACTGAAGTTTCCACTGTGGGTGAAATAATGTGCTGTGACCCTGAGGTAGTTCCATTACTAAGGGATGTCCAGTAATATCCAGTTAGCACCACTATGTTTGTCCCAACACCTGCTGTACTCGCTCTGGGACTTTTGGGCCGTGCTGTGCTTGGATGCGGTTGCCTGGGGTTCTGTGGCCTGCGTTCGCACCTGTGCCGCCAGGCTGTGGCTGTTTTTTTGGGACTTTTGGTGGAGAGGGTGGGTCAAGTGGCATGGAGTGTCTATTGAGTGGTGGGACCAATGTGGATCCTGCTGCTCCTCTGTGGGTTTGTGGATATGGTGGAGTTGGCCGGGAGGCTGCCTTCAGTCACTGTCTGCGGTCCTTGTCAGGGGTGGGCGCGGATTTGCTGCATGTTTTGGAGCATATTTTGTTTGGTATTTTCCTTGTGTGGGTGGTATGCACACAGGGCTTGTGTAGTGAAGTCGTGCATGTGCCTGGGCGGCCGTGTCGTGCTTTGGCCCACCTCCTCCAGCCGGATCTTCTCAGTTTCGTACAAATTGATTTCCTTCCTGTTTACAGCCAGTCCTGTAGTTTTTCTAAAGTTACTAGCAGTGGCCACAGCTTATGGAAAAATCTAGTTCACTAGGTCACAAAGAGTGTTAATTTTGCAATTAAAAAAAAAATTAACAGCATTAAAATTGTTTTGCGTTAACTTGTTAATAGCACGATATTTTTGACAGCAATAATTTTTATACAAACATGCAACTAATTATTTTATCTCCCACTATTATTTTTTCCAAAAGTGAAAAGTTTATTTGTGATCGTTATTTTAACTTACAGGTACATTATATAACTTTTCTGGTATACCGTCTGTCACCTGTTTCTTTCTAGGGATATGTCATTGCTCTGCCTGGAATTCTTCTACAGTACAACGTTAAACAGATCTACCTTACATTTATTCAATTACAGGTGGTTTTATAGCTCAAAAATACCTAGAAACACAAATTTCAATTCCCCAAAAATCCATATCGGCCCATCTCTGATTTAGTTATAAAATAGCTGGAAGTCAGATTGGGATCATACATTGCAGCAGCAGCAGCAGCAGCAGCAGCACTAAGATAAACGACCAAATCTATTTACTACACACTTTCTTGTGAAAAATGGCTTGTTTTACATTTACATATAATACCAGAAAAGAGCATGTGCCACCTTCTAGATTATGGGGACATTATTTGTATGAATGCCTCTGCCAGCTCTTTACACATGCTAGATGCTGCATATCATGGAGCTCCCAATTCATCACAGCCAGCAAAAGCCTCATTCACCACTGCACACTTCACACTGTACTCATGGGTAAACTGATCTTTGCTGCACATTCTCAGATCTCTCCGCTGATGCACATTTGTTTATAAATCCATTCTCAGTCTCAGAGCATCCTGCCATGTTGTTTCATATACAGACAAGATCATCATAGCCTACACTATCATTATCTGAAGCTGTCCAGTTGTTCAGTCTGGTCACCCGTGGGGAATTAAAGCTTATACAGACCTTATACAGGCCTGCTTCTCCTTCCACTAAATTACTTTATTTACTAAAATGTGCATGTATTGTGTATTGTATTGTATATATTTTAGTGTAAAAGTATGTTTTGAGGTAGAGGGTTAATTTATTTTTTTCTCCTTGCAAATGTACTTTTTCATAATAAACACCTGATTAAATGAAATATACAGTAATCCCTCGTTTATCGCGGTGGTTAGGTTCCAGAATGGTCACATGGTCACATCTTTATATAGCGCTTTTCCACCTTGAAGGCACCCAAAGCGCTTTACAACAAGGAACCACTCACCCATTCACACACACATTCACACACCAGTGTCTGCGTACACTGGGGGCAAGGAGGGTTAAGTGTCTTGCCCAAGGACACAACGGCAGCATTCATCTGTGGGAGCTGGAATCGTACCAACCAACCTGTGGGTCAGTGGATCTGACCGCTCAACCTCTGATGTTTCTTATGTCAAGAACGGGATTTGAACTGCCAACCTTTGGATCAGTGGACAAACGCTCTACCAACTGAGCTACTGCCGCCCAGTAGCTCAGAAATAACCCGCAATAAGAGAAATCCCAGAAGTAGGACAACTTTATATTTTACAATTATTCTATATGTTTTAAGGCTGTAAATGCCTCACCACACACATATGCTATATTATATGCTTTTCTCAGACTGGAATTAACCTTTTCTCACATTTCTCTCTCGTTTAAACACTCAAACTTTCATAGATTTTCAACAAAATGTATTAATAGTGAAATGTGGGGGCTGCGAGCACGAGATCGAACCGCGGCGCCCGGGCCGCGTCCTCTCAGTCCGAGCCACAAACCAGCCGCACGAAACCAGCAAAGAGCGGCACGTATTGGTTTAATCCTGGTTTAGACCTGGTCTAGTCCTGGTTTAGTCCAGGTTTAGACCTGGTCCAGTCCTGATTTAATCCAGGACCAGTCCAGGTTTAGACCTGGTTTAGACCTGGTTTAGTTCTGGCCTAGACCTAGTTTAGTCCATGTTTAGTCCTGGTCCTGGTTTAGTCCCCCCCCCCCCCCTGCGTCCCCCATCTATCAATCGGCAAAGGTCTACAGTCTCTTAGCCAATCAGGACACAGAACACAATGTTACACTATTAAAAAAATAAAATAAAATCCGCGAAACAGCGACGCCGCAAACAGTGAACCGCGATAGAGCGAGGGACCACTCTATACCCAAAAAATTTACATACTGTCACTTTAAACTGGATGAATGAACATCATGATAGCCTGCACATCATACTGTATAAATAAAGGATTCATATAGACTAATTATATATATATATATATATATATATATATATATATATATATATATATATATATATATATATATATATATATATATATATATATATATATATATATATATATATACTGTATATATATAATATTAATTATGTTCACTTTTTGTACCAGCATTTCAGAATTGGAAAAATGCATATAAAAATGTACCTTACAATTTTTCTACTGAATTTTATAGTTTGTATTCACTCAGCAAACCAATAGAAGATCATTCAAGGACTACAGGTTCACATAGAGTAATGCTTCAAAAAGCCTTTTCACAAATCTCACAAAGTGCATTTTGCATTTTGCTTATTTGCTCTTCCACAAGCACTCCAGACTTTGATCATGGATGTGTATGTGGTACCTCTGGGAAATGTCACCTACTGTACATGTTTAGAGTGAACTGTGCCAGGCCTTACAGCTCTGAATATGCAAGTTGTTTACTGCTGTCAAAATGATGACACATCTCCTTAGTGTTACCCTGAGCACCAACATGAAGGCAACACGTAAAATATTTAGCCTGTGTCAGGAAGTAAACAAGCAGCCTGCTCCAGCTAGTTAGGACCAATCAAAAGTTTAGACATGAAAGGGAATGCCTGTATGCGACACGTGGGGAGGTGGGGCTTATCTTGTTTACTAGTTTATCTTTTTTACTAGTTTAGCTCATTCCTGCTTTGAAAGTCATCCTGTGTGCACGGAGGGTGTTTAAAAAAACTGCATCAAAAGAGCTGTTTGCCTCCTGCTGATCCCACAATCTCCAGGACTGTTACTATTGTAAAATGAAAAATATATACATTTCAAATAGAATTGCCGCTTTCCATATCTTAGATGTGTCTGTACCTACATGTTCAGTCACAAAGCATTATACAACAAAAGCTATGTGAAGAATCCCTCAGTCGTCCAGGTAGAATCCCTGATAAAAGGAGAAATTCAATTTGTCAACTGGACAAAGTTTATTTGGTCGAACCACACACCACAGCACAAATTGGGGGTTATTCGGACATTACAACACAGGGCCCAAGTGGTTCCCACAAGCACAGAGGGTAAGGAGAAAGAAGAACAACATGTGCAGGAAGCCCTCTCTGTTTGTGGATATCCTAAGTGGGCTGTCAACAAAACCAAGAGAGACAAGGACAAGAAACAAGACAACAGAGAATCAGAACCCAGGAGGAAAGGGGTAGCGATTCCTTACCTGGCCTAGCCTGGGAATTCCCAGGCCGCTTCCGTTCGTTTCGAACTGGAAGGCGGCCTGGAAACTCGTCCAAGCGAGAGTCCCAGATTTAGGGCCCCAATCAGAGAGCGGGGGAGGTGTGGCAAGACGGTGACGCGTACTACATGACAAACGGAAGCTTGTAGTTTGAACTGACAACTGACATGATTGGCTATGGACTTACGTATACGCTCAATGATAGACATTCATAACGCCCAATAAACGGCCGTTGGCAATCGCTAACCACACCTCCGCTACGGGATTTTTCGAAGCGAGTTTCCAGACCCATATCTCACTTGTGATATGGTCAGGTGTTAACCAGACTATACCTGGCCGGCTTTTCTGAAAAACCACAGAGGATTTTCAGACAGTATGAAATCCTAGTTTATTTCAAACCTACAAACACTTTAAGACAAAAACTGGTCCACCCAAAAGACAAAACACCAAGCCACAAACAAAGCAATGTGGTCTACTCCATTCAGTGTAGTGAAGACTGCAGTGAGCGCTACATTGGAGAAAGAAAACAGCCACTTCACAAGAGGAGGTACCAACACAGGCGGGCGTGCCAGAGTGGACCGTCATCTGCCGTACATCTTCACCTAGAAGCCACGGGCCATTCATTTGAGGACAGTGTGGTTCAGATCTTAGCCAGGGAAAAGTAATGGATTGAGAGGGGAGTTAAAGAGGCTATTTTTGTCAAAAAAGAGAATCCTTCTTTAAACACAGGAATGGGGGAGTCAGACATAATTTGTCTCCCATATATAATCCATTCTCAAACCGAAATCAAAACAAACAAAGGAAACAAAGGGGCTAGCCAGGTCAGGTCCAGAGGTGTGAAAACAGCCATTAGGGTTTGAATGGGTATGCTAAACTTAACAGCGCCCCCCCCCAGTCCTCGGGAAAAAATTGTCACTCGCACCTAACCCCTGCTCCTCGGAAATAACGCAGTCTCACGCACCACCCCACGCAAAACTTGAGAGCCCTGCTAAACTAGATGCCAGAGAGAAACTGGAAATACAAAAGACAGAAACTCAAAACAAAGAGGTGAGATAGTCTCAGAATAATTTCAGTATAGTTAGCTCCTCTCTGCAGCTAGATATAAGCAGTGTCCATTCAGCACTCTAACCAGAACTGACGAAGCAACTCGGAGTTGCGAAACGTTTTCGACGAAATAAACTTTGTCCAGCTGACAAATTGAATTTCTCCTTTTATCAAACAAAAGCTATGTTTATGTTTTTTTTTTAATGTTTTTTGTCATTTCTAAAACAGTTCTGTAGGTAGTTCTGATCAATCTTTGTGGCAGGATTTGAAGGAGTCATCATCTTCAGCACTGATCCCACTCCAGAATTCTTCTTTTGCCTCCTCTTCCCGATGCTCCTTTCTCTTCTTCCCCCCTTCATCCTCTCGTTCCTCATCCTCTCTTTCGTCTCCCACCACCTCAATCGCCTCTTCTTCATCATAGTCCTGGATTGGGCTTGTCTGGTCAGGGTTTTGTTCTGGTTCAAACTCCTCTTCATCACTAGATCCAAGCTCGAGGTCACTGATGTCACTTTGGTCATCCTGAGAGGTCAGAGGTTGCCCACACCCCACACATGATTTAGCCCAGCGCTGCAAACACATACTACAATACACAGCGCTGCAGGTGGGAGTATTACAGTTCACAGCTGATTCTGGATTCAGCTCTTTGGAACACGACAGGCAAGAGGAATTTTTCAAACCCAGGACTTGCAAAATTTTAGATCCTCCGGGAATTCTGAGCAGAAAAGCCTGGATACGTCCTATGTTTCTGGGTTTAAGCAGAAGTGTTTTGAAGAAGATAGCCCTCTGAGCCCTCTCCTGCCATCGACGCTGTTCCAGGATTTTGCTCCGGAGATGGCAAAGACGCTCCAGCTCTCTTTGGGGGTGGAACCAGGAGCACACCACTCTTCTTGTTCTCTCCATGAAGCCTTTGCAAATTGTGAGCAGAAGATACAAACCCAAAAGGAACCCAATAGTGACGTAGGTGCTGGTGTCCAGGGGTCTCGGTTTTACCACGCAATCCCGACTGAAAACCGTGAGATTTTGGTTCTGGAGGATCTGAAAAGAGTGGACCAAGTCTCTGTACATGTCTGCCGCAAAACCAGACCCATTCACTGATAGTTGGATTTTCACCGGAGATCGTACTACTATGTCTGCTGAGGCTTGGTGCTGAACCTGGTATAAGATCCAGAAAATTAGAAAGTCCAGCCCCAACAGGACTCCACTAAACAGCAAGTGTAATAGTGCATAAGACACCTCTACCAGGATTACTTTCCTCTCCTTAAGGGACATTCTAAAAGAAAACGGACGGATGTAGAGCCTTGATTCTTGTGCTCTGATTGGCAGAACTGATGCCCCGCCCCTTGAGGTCACATGATGGTCCAGTTCTTTGAAGGAGTTATCAATGTAAATGTTATCAAAGTCCAGATCTCGAAGGTAGCGGCGTCGATAGCGAGCCGCCTTGTAGTAGCTCCACACTAAAAGCAGCACTGTCAAGTAGTTCAGGGGCTGACTCAGCATGTCTAGCAGGTACAGCTCTGATGTCACTTCCTTCAGGATCTGTTGTGTCACTTCCTGTAGAGACTGGCTGCTGTTCACATCCAGGTCAAAGATCACTGAAGCGTCAAGGTCAAAATCAAACTCCTTCTTTAACCGCTCGAAAGCCGACACCATAGGAGTTACTATAGTTTTTTTTAGCTCCTCTGCCACGTACGATGGGATGACACAGAACAGCTCTCCAGCTTTGGCTAGGTCACATAGGCCCATGAAAACAGTTACAATCTCACATAGGAATTTGAAATCTCCAAGAAGCTCATCACAGTGTAGCTTGGCCTCTTGAAACAGCTGTCTGCACTTTCTGTAGGGGGCACCCATCTCCTTGTTACAGATGTCCCCGATGTCGACAAGAAAGTGCAGCAGGTTCCTCAGTGTGCGGGAAATATGGCGGACACTATCGGTGAGAGTGTTGATCAGGTTCTGGATTCTACCAGCAGTTTCGTAGGCGTTATTGCTGATCTCACGTAACTTATCCAATGACGCTGAGAGGGGAGAGGCAACCTTCCGAAGAATCTCTTGCGTCTGATTGGCTGCAAGCTGAGTCGAGCAAAGTAGGCTTGAAGCGGCCAGTTCAATGTTGTGGATAGAGTTGGTGATCGGACCAGAGACGAGGACCGAAACCAGGAGCAAAGAGACCAAAGTCTTGCCATGGCCTGAGCAGAGGGAGGGAAGCATCACGGCGACATCAGCTCTTACCGTCTTCGAGAGGCCCATCCCAAAGCCGAAGACACAGGCCACACCCACCGTGATGTAGGCGCAGGTCCACACAGTGAACTTCTGGAGGAATAGAAATGTGGAGCCAAACAGGAGCGCAAAAAAGAGTCCAACACCGAATCCAATCAGAGAGGAGAGAGAAGAGGACAAAGAGAGATTAGCGAGGAGGGAGGAGATGAAAGCCACACGACGCCTCCGCTTGCCCAGAACTCCCTTTACTGTCTTTATAACTCCTCTTGAGCCACACAACTCCACTGTAATCTCTGGCATTTTCAGTAATTTTTCAGTTTCGTCTTCAGTTAAAATGTCTGTCTGCATTGCTTTTAGATTTTAGATTCTAGATTTTAGATTTTGTCTTAGATAGTTTTTGTTTTGTTTTGTCTTTATATTGTATTTTGTACACTGTCTTTTTGCACTACTTGGCCAGAGAGAAACAAAATTTCGATTCACTGTATGTTGAACACATATGGCAGAATTAACAATAAAGCTGACTTTGATCTTTGATCTTTTGATCTTTGTTTAGGTTCAAATTGTGCCAGTACAGTCGTCCCTCGCTATATCGCAGTTCACTTTTCGCGGCCTCGCTGTTTTGCGGATTTTTTATTTTATTTTATTTTTTATTTATTTATTTATTTTTTTTTACAGTGTATCAACAGTGAGTTCTGCATCCTGATTGGCTCCAGGACTGAAGACCTTTGCTTGTCAGTCGTTCTCCTTCGTGCTGGAACCAGACCGGGACCAGACTGGAACTAGACCAGGACCAGACCGGGACTAAGAAATGAGGACCAGACCGGGACTAGACCAGGAACAGACCGGGATTAGACCAGGAGTAACCCATGAAGACCAGACCGGGACCAGACCGGGACTAGACCGGGACTAGACCAGGACTAGACCAAGATTAACGTGGACTAAACCAGGTCTAAACCAGGTCTAAACCAGGTCTAAACCTGGACTAGACCAGGACTAAACCTGGACTAAACCAGGAGTAGACCAGGTCTAAACCAGGATTAAACCACCGCATGCGGCTCTTTGCTTGGTTTCGTGCAGCTCTTGTGTTCATGTCAAGGTTTGATGAGCGTGTTCGCTTCGTGGCTTGGACTGCGTCGTTGGCCGTGGACGCGGTCCAGATGGGGAGGCACGGTCCAGACACTGCCGGCCTCAGTCTCGTGCTCGCAGCCCCGGGTGGGATGCACGGCCTCGCGCCAGTCATGCTGCTCCATCACGGATTTCACCACGATGAGCGGGCGCACCTGTCCACGCGCACCCCCCCCCCCACGCTTCACTATAATACATTTTGTTGAAAATCTATGAAAGTTTGAGTGTTTAAATGAGAGAGAAATGTGAGAAAACATTAATTCCAGTCTGAGAAAAGTGTAGAATGTGTGTGGTGAGGCGTTTACAGCCTTAAAACATATAGAATAATTGTAAAATATAAAGTTGTCCTACTTCGCGGATTTCACTTATTGTGGGTTATTTTTAGAACGCAACCCCCGCAATAAACAAGGGACCACTGTACACTTGTGTTACCAAGGCAACACTTAATCACATGGTTGCAGATTTATATAAAACAAAACACTTTAACACATTTGTCAATGCCCTTTTTATCAGGAAGTAAGGCAGAAGTGGTCATTTGGCAGATTTTTAAACCAGATGCCTTTCCTGTCAAAACTGGCCACAATACTGTATTTGAGTGCAGAATCAGGGTGTGGTTTCATTATCCAGCAGAAACACATTTGCTAGGGGAGGATATAAAATGGCTACTCTTTTGTTTTTTTCAGATAACCTAGCCAACAATATTGCTGCACTACTGCCAACTCGTGGGGAAACATAATTATGATTTAAATTGATCATAGTTCCAAATACAAATTTCAACTCCACACACAAAAAACGTTGGCCTGTATTGAAAAGCCTTACACTGTTATGATTTATCCGAAATTTAATTAAACGATTGAAACAGCCTTTATAAAAAAATATTCTTAAAACTTAAAACGTGAAACAGTTCAGTTCATTTTAAATGGTTTGTTATGGTCTAAAGTTATTCCTCACTTTTCAAACACATTAAAGGGATATGCCACCCCCAGGTCAAATTTGGCCATCTCCCCACAGTCCAGAGACTAAAATAAGTGGTGGAAAGCGTTTTCCTGCTCACCCAGCCATTGTCCGAGCCTGTCGCCACTGACCGCTGCGGTATCTGCAGCTACTCCGCCTTAGACTGGAGTCTAACGTCGCCAGAGAAAGATTTCGGCCAAAAGGAATTAATTTGCTCGATGCGTTTCCCAATTACTTTCTGTGTAGTGCGCATTCATATCGAGTGCAAATAAATGTGCAAATCAACACGGAGAGCTTGCCTTGGTCATTTTGGGTGGGAACTATTTTCCAGTGCGGAAGAATACAGTCGAATCACGCACCACGTTGTGCAACAGGGGAACTCCCTTCCCGGTGCGTAACTGGGATTCCCGTGTCAACGTGGTGCGTGATACGGCTGTATTCTTCCGCCCAAATTTGCCCTGGGGGTGGCATATCCCTTTAAGCATCAGCAGCATTAGTTGTAATGAGTTTATAAGCTCATTTCACAAGTTTTAGGGGCCAGGGTGGAGTTTAGCTATCACAACTAGCCTGCTAACAGCACACTTCCTGCTTCTCAGAGGATGAACTCTTTGTAATAAGATGCAGACAGCACTCAGCGGTCTTACTTTGAAATGTTGTAGTAAACAGAATGAAGGAACACCAGTTTCAAATATAGAATTGCCCTTCATCATCACAACCATTGAAACATATCCACAAGTCTACTTCTCAGACTTTTGTTCAATGTATAACTTGTTTAGCTGATTCTCTTGCATCGCTATTTCCGCGTTACCAAGGGAACACTCAATTAAAGGGGTTACAGTTGTATTCCACTACTCCTGCTGTCGACAGTGGAGGATTTATCTCGGCAGTCCTGATTAGCATATTCCATCATGTTAGACAAATAGAAGACAATGAGGGCCTTGGGGACAAGTCGCGGAGGACTGAACGGCATACACAGACATCAGTGTGTTTGGATGGTCTTATGAGGCACGCTGTGGAGAAACCCTCATTCGATATGCATTAGAGATTGATAGAATTCCTGTGTTGTCAGAGGAGCTTAAACATCCACGGTGCTTCAGTGTGTGGGTGGAGGTGAATGTAAAATCATGTCTGCATAATGAAAAATGAGAAATCAGTTATTGAATGGTGGCGATTGATGTAGGGCTTCAGAGAGTTGTTGTCATTTGGTCCATCTCCAGGAGTGTGAGGCGGACTCATAGTACAGTGGCAGAATACGGAATTAAACAGAATACGAAAGCATCTCCATGTGTAATCAATAGACCAGCACACATTTGATCTACTATTACAGCATGTGGAGAAATACAATTACGTTTTTAAATGAGATATTTGTACTGATAACGTTGCAATTTAACAGGGTTCTGGAAAAGGTAATGGCCTTCTTATCCTGAGGTATGCATGACAGTTGAGCCATTACTGGGAGCATATGTAGAATTTCTATTTTCAGTGATTTATCTGTGTCCACAGATGTCCCCTCATGTTCATATCAAATAGAGCTTTTACTGATAACAAATGTAATGTAGATTAATTCTTATTTCCACAATGTTGTGATTGTGAATTTGGGTTCTAAAGATGATTATCCAATGAAAAAGCATTCATTTCATTTCACTTCATTTGGGTTGCCAGTTTCAATGCTGAAATTCTGTTGGTTTAAACCTAAAAGTATTCCTTCTCTGACCTGAATCCTCACTATGAAAAAATGCTAGTGCAGCCTCTGCTGCTCATTGAGGGAATTCTGGAGGTTCTGAGCTTTCACATGAGGCCTGGTGTGTACTGAGAATGAGGAAAACTTGTATGTGCCTTCACTGGGAAGTCATAGTCATAGTCATAGTCATAGTCATAGTTTGCTTTATTGTCGAAAACAATCATATGTACATGTACATAGAGTGAATTCGAAATTTCGTTTCCCCACTAACCAGGCAGGACAGTGATAGAGTGGGCTAGGGGAGGGGCCGCTGCGCATGTGCGCGCCGCCGACTGGGAGATGCAGAGTAGAATAGATGCAATACATACAATCAGTGACAATTTAACAACATGTAATGACAGAAAAACAATTGGAGATATAACATACGGTGATCTTTTTCATTGGTAACAGAAGGAAGGATGTGGGGGATCAGATTGGAAATCAATTAAACTGATTGAACCGAGAGCAGAGATCAGACCTTAACTAAAGACAGGGAACATTTTCTACTCATTCATTTCTAGTGTCAGTGTCAGTGAGTGGGTGCCATGTTTATGTAGAGTCCAGATAACAAACCACATTCTGTGGCCTTGGAAGTGTTCATGCAGGGAGGCGAAGTCAAGACACAGATAACCATTGGAGCCACAGATTTTCACAGGGAGACATAATTATCCAGAGGGATTAATTAATTTATCATTGATGAAATACATTTTTAGAGACCCAGGTAAACAATTTAGATTGAGCTTGGGTTTTGCCAGACCCCCATCTTCATATCGCCATGAAGATTCATGAGAGATCTCATTAGTTCCTCTTGGTGCACAGACTGCGCTGCGTTGGCTTTACACAGTTCTGTAAGCATGCCCGTGATGATATCCAAACGTCGAGATGTTTCCTTCGGTTGAAATCCTTCCAAAAGGTCCTCAACCTGTCCCACTTTCTGATGTAATCCTTTCACGAGATCCCCAACGGCTTCACAATGGCTCGAAATTGCTGCAGACAGCTTGGGGGACTCTTTGCTTGCTGCCAGCTTACACATTTTTTGATAGATCATGGACAATCCCAGGCCAATTAACAGATGTCCAGCTATCAGAAGTCAGTGTCTGTGGAAACAAATCTATCTGTCTGTCTGTCTGTCTGTCTGTCTGTCTGTCTATCTGTCTATCTGTCTATCTCAGGTTCAGTTCTGATCGTACTTTTTAAACCAGCAAGAGCACAGGCTCCATACCTTACCCTTTAAATTTTTTTTAGGAATCAGGTTGTGGATTTGATCCTCGACTCATGTTTGTTCAATAGGGAAACAACAGTTTTAAGTCGAGCATGCGCCCTGCCTCTGCCTTTTTAAAGTATACTCCATCACATTTCAAATAATATTCTTGCAAAAACTCAAATCTAGTCAACTTAAGAGTACTTGAATTTAAAAAAGTTTTATCATAATTTTGTACATTGATTGGACATCTTATTTGATATTGTATTTTATACTTCATTACTTAGTTTTCTATTTAATTCTGATTTGTACATATGCATTTATTATCATTTTTTATTGTCTCATCTGACACCAGTCTATTGCTCTTTGGTTGCTTTTCCATCTATTTTTTGTTACCCTCTGGTATATATTATATATTTGATGAGTGAGCTACTGTACCCAAAACAATTTCCATTGTGGATCAATAAAGTTTGTCTAAGTCTAGGTCTAAGTTTAATTTGAGTAAATTTCACTTGACAAGTAAAATTATCTTTAAAAAAAAAAAAAAATGTAAATATGAAAATACATCTTGTAACTTCGTAACTATTTACTATTTCACACTTATTTCATTGGTAGATTGGTAATTTACTTGTCAAGTTGAATCTACTCAAAAAAGTCATTTTAACTTCCCGAGATATTGCAGTTTCTCAAGACTTCTTCGTCTTTTAGTAATCATAACTATTAAAATGAAGACTTCACCCTATTGTGTAGCAACATGGCAAAGTTTTCGACATATCCTTTTTGTGAGTTCAAGGGTGTCTCTGTCTTTTGTCTCACCTCATTCTGGAAGTGGCCATCAGAGCATGACAGTGTGAAGTGGACATATCCAATTTTTTTTTTCTCAAATGGACAAAACAGCACAGCAGTCACAAAGGTGAGATGGATCTGACAGTGAAGGGCATCTCATATAAAGGAACTTGATGGAATGGAAAAGTGAAATACTGTATATGTTTATATGGGAGAAAATGCCAAAACCAATGAAGTGTACAATGGCTTGCCTTTTTGCAGGTAGAGTGGAAATGGACCATACAGTAGTGAGAATTGCACTTTTTTACTCCAGTATAAAGGGGCTGGTGTCAAATCATGTGTTTTTGTGTCATGTATTCATTTTGAGGACTTTTAAGAAATATATTTTGTTTTAAATTTCTCATCATTTTGGAACCAACAGCTTCTTTTTAGGCAAGATGTTAACAGCCAATCCTTTGCCAGCGTGATTTGGAGCACACTTTAACATTTATAAGAAAATAATTTGACATAAAAGTTCAGAAAAATAATATTGAAAGACATTTTTATTCATTTTAATAAGAAAAAAGCCCCTATATTATGCAAAATTGTCTCTTATGTGGCTCCTCCTGTGGACTCACCACCCGCGGGAGGATTCATGGGGACTGGTGCATTGTGTTCTGGGTGGTAGATCTGCTTGGACTGCTGCCCCTGCGACCCAGAAATGGAAAAGCGGAAGAAGATGGATGGATGGCTCTTATGAGCTTTAAGCCATGTTATAATGTTGTTACTTCCTCAAAAACACACCTGGAGTTGTGTTTTGTTTCATTCACACGTGTTTTTGTGACCCTTTATTCAAAGTTCAAAGTTCAAAGTCAGCTTTATTGTCAATTCTGCCATATGTGTTCAACATACAGTGAATCGAAATTTCGTTTCTCTCTGGCCAGGTAGTGCAAAAAGACAGTGTACAAAATACAATATGAAGACAAAACACAACAAAAACTATCTAAGACAGAGATCTAAGTTAAAACTAAAGTCTACGGTCTAAAATCTTAAAACAGTGCAACATAATAAATAAACTATACTATATACAGATTTCCAAAGTGTGCAGTGTGCATCAAAAATGTGCAATGGAAGATACAGCAGTGACTTGGTCATGTGCAGTAGAATGTGCATAGGAGTTAAGATAAAATAAAATAAATGTGCAACAGTAGTAATTCTAGTGCAGTAACAGGAGTAAACAACAGTACTAAAATTCCAGTAGTCAATGTGCAATAACAGTAGTAAACAACAGTGCAACGGGGGTAAAATTCAATAACAGGAGTAAACAACAGTACTAAAAATTCCAGTAGTAAATGTAAGTGTGCAATAACAGTAGTAAACAACAGTGCAACAGGAGTAAAATCCAGTAATAAATGTAAATGTGCAACAGTGCAACAGTAGTCCTTAGCAGCAGTTTTTTTTTTTTTTTTTTTTTTTTTTTTAAGTGTCTAGAGTGGTAGGTCTTTTTATGGAATACAGGTTATGCCAATATGGGGGGTGGGAGATGGGTAAGGTGGGAGTTCGGGTGTGAGTTCGGGTGTGAGTTCAGCCTCCTGACAGCCTGGTGGATGAAGCTGTTTGAAAGCCTGGTGGAGTGGGCCCGGAGACTCCGGTACCTTCTCCCCGAGGGCAGGAGGCTGAACAGGCTATGTGCGGGGTGGCTCGGGTCACCCACAATGCTGGACGCTCTGCGGGTGAGCCGGGTGTTAAAAATATCTAGGAGGGAGGGGAGAGAGACACCAGCGATCCTCCCAGCTGCATTCACTATGCGCTGCAGAGCTTTCCTGTTCTGTTCAGTGCAGCTCCCGTACCACACAGTGATGCAGCTGGTCAGGACGCTCTCAATGGTGCCTCGGTAGAAGGTGGTCATAATGGGTGGAGGGGCTCCAGCTCTCCTCAGTTTGCGGAGGAAATAGAGGCGCTTCTGAGCCCTCTTTGCCAGTGATACAGTATTCACTGCCAGTGATACAGTATTCACTGTATCACTGTATTTATTATTAGTCTGCCTACACCTCCAAAGCTCAAATGCTCTGTTTCTGTACCTTGTGATGTCATGAAGCTGTAGTTTTCAAGTTAACAGCTACCTTTTATCTTTATTTCAATAGAGAAGTAGATCACAAGGTAGAACAGGTTGTTTTCTGCTTGAGATAAAAACCCAACCAAAATATGGGGGGCTTCTGTGAATGAAACAAAACACAACTCCAGGAATATTTATGTTGAGGAAATAACATTATAACATAGATCAGAAAATTATGTAATATGGACCCTTTAATATAGTGTATAGTATAGTAAAGTAAAGATAGTGGATATAAAAAGTCGACACATCCCTGTGCAAATACCAGGTTTTTGTGATGTAAAAAAAATGACAGCAAGACAAATAATTTCACAACTTTTTTCACCTTTAATGTGACCTATAACCTGTACAACACAATAGAAGAACAAACTGAAACCTTTAAAGGGGGAAAATATAAAATAAAAAACTTAAAATAACCTGGTTGCATAAATATGCACACCCTTAAACTAATACTTTTTTGCAGCACCTTTGGCTTTTATTCTTTTTGGGTAGGAGCCTATCAGCGTGGTACATCTTGATGTGGCAATATTTGCCCACTCTTCTTTGCAAAACTGCTCCAAATCTGACAGATTGTGAGGGCATCTCCTGTGCACAGCCCTCTTCAGATCACCCCACAGATGTTCGATGGGATTCAGGACTGGACTCTGGCTGGGCCATTCCAAAGCCTCAATCTTATTCCAGTGAAGCCATTCTTTTGTTGATTTAGATGTGTGCTTTGGGTCATTGTCGTGCTGAAAGATGAAGTTCCACTTCATCTTCAGCTTTCTAACAGAAGGCCGAAGGTGCCAACACTGGTGTTTGGAACTGTTCATAATTCCCTTCACCCTGAATAAGGCCCCAGTTCCAGCTGAAGAAAAACAGCCCCAAAACATGATGCTGCCACCACCGCTGTCCCCCCCTGGACCCTGTTGTCTAGACCTTCCCTGGACACTACAACAACACCCTTGCTCCCCCCCCACACCCCCTTTCTGCACCTGGAATGAGCCCTTTGGTCCTCTGCACTCCCCATCCCCCGATGTGTCTTCTGAGTGTTTTGCGAATGTTATTGTGGTGTCAAAATATGTACCTTGTGATAATAAAAGATAAAAAAAAAAAAAGGGGGGTGTAGGTATGGTGTTATTTTGGTGATGTGCAGTGTTGTTTTTGCGCCAGTTCAACATTGGTTTCATCAGACCATAACACATTTCCCCACATGTGTTTGGGAGATTTCAGATGTCTTTGGGCTTGGATGTTTTTTCTTCGTAAGACAAGGCTTCCGTGTTGCCACCCTACCCCATATCCCAGACATATGAAGAAGACGGGAGATTGTTGTCACATGTACTACACAGCCAGTACTTGCCAGAAATTCCTGCAGCTCCTTAAGAGCTGCTGTTGGCCTCTTGGCAGCCTCCCTGAATGGTGTTCTTCTCGTCTTATCAATTTTGGACAGACATCCTGTTCTGGGTAATGTCACTGCTGTGCCATATTTTCTCCACTTGATGATGACAGTCTTCACTGTGTTCCATGGTATATTTAATTCCTTGGAAGATCTTTTGTAGCCTTCACCTGACTGACATCTTTGAATATTGAGGTCCCTCTGATGCATTGGAAGCTCTCTGACCATGGCTCTCTGACCAAGACCATGGCTTGTACTGGAAGATGTGGTTACAAGAATGTGAGGAAAAGCCTATGAGAACAGCTACATTTTATTTGGGGTTGATCAGAGGCACTTTAATTGGTGACGGGCGTGTGCTGACTCCAGTTTAACATGAGTTTGAATGTAGTCAGTTCAATCTGAACACAGCCACATCCCAAGTTCTAAAAGGATGTGCACACTTATGCAGCCACATGATCTCAGTTGTATATTTTTACTTCATCTCCCTGAAAGATTTCTGATTGTTCTTCAATTGCGTTGTACAGGTTATAAATCACATGAAAGGTGGAAAAAGTTGTGAAATTATCTGCCTTGCTGTCATTTTTTTTACATCACAAAAACATGGTCCACTTGTTGACATTAAATCAAATGACTTTTAAACCAACCCACTAATTGAGAAAGTATATGTAGCATTCACACAAATGTTGGGTAACAAAGACAAATGATGTAGGAAGCCCCATCAAATTAGATGTACCACTGTTTACAATGCAGTACATCAAGGAGTGTACTATAACTCATTCTCTATTTAAAATCTGCAAAGTGAATTATTGCGTTGACAAGTACTGCAGAAAATAATGCTACACCAGGCAGCGGGGCATGTCTTACTGGCTATTTGGTCTTTATGAAAGCTTAATTTAGCATGGCCACTTTTCGGGGGTAGTAAATAATAGAAGCTGATATAAATTAATGGTAGTGGTCCTGGGAGCATGTTGAATATTTCCCCGTTTGGTGCATTACACGTCAATGAGGGAAAATACAGCACGGTGAGAAATGATGTCCTTACTTCAAAGCAACTTCAATCAGGATACATTCTCTGCTTGATGAATAATTGAAAATGTAGCAGCCCGAACAGCCCAGAGTAATACAGAAGTTTGTGTGTGTGTGTGTGTGTGACAGTGTTTGCATGAATAAAATACGTTTGGCCCATGGAGGTGGTTGTATTTGGGCAAATATTGAGGTGGTGTTACAAAAGAAGTGCTTTGGGTGGCTTTTTAATACTTCTCCCCTCTGTCTAGATCCTTTGTTTGTTTGTTTGTTTTTTGTGGGGTGTTTTGGGGTTGTATACCATAATCGTATAAGCTACGTGTATTGTATTGACTGGGGTGCATGGTGACACTTACTAATAACTATGTGTAATTAATCTTAATTAGCTCATATTAGTCTATTTTCTGATCGATGTTATAATGTTATTTCCTCATCACAAACATACCCGGAGTTGTGTTTTGTTTCATTCACACATGTTTAACACATAAACCCCATGTTGAGGCTGAGTTCTTCTTTCAAACAGAAAACATTCCACCTTGTGCTCCACTGTGTTTTTAAACTCCACACACATTCACTAGAATCATTCGGCCCCTTAACTGCTGATTTCTACTGGACAAAAGGTATGAGCAATGGAGATGTAAATAGACTAATAATAAAGGATTGCTCAAAAATGCGTAAATGAAACAAAACACAACAATAGGTATGTTTTTGATGAGGTAACAATATTATAACATGGCTTACAGCTCACATGAGTCAATTTTGTATAATATAGGACCTTTAAGTGGTTAGTGAGCCTAATTCTTTCTTAATAAACTGTTTGTAAACTTTTTTCAGGCTTTATTAAGGCTAATTAAGGCATAGTTATTATTGTTATATTAGTTATTATTATATTAGTTATTATTAAGTGTGTACCAGTGTGTAGCAGAGCGGTTAAAGGAGAAGTAACGTTTTTTACAATTTGAGCCTTATTTCGGTAATAAAACAAGTTGTTTTATTACGTTGTTCTAGCTGTAGCTCGGGGCATATAATATATTCCCCGAGCATGTAATATGCCCCGTGTGGTCTCCAAATAACACAAACTTTAGCACTTTTCATCATAGAAGCTCGATGTCTTAGTCTACGATTTCGTTTGAGTCAAAAGTGGCCTGTAATCCGAGATTTAGCCATAGTTTACAGCTTTGCGTTTCATGTTTGGGTCCCAGGAGCTGAGAGCACACTCCGCACTGGCGTCCTCATCAACTCGAAACTATGGCTAAATCTCGGATTACAGGCCACTTTTGACCAAACGAAAGCGTAGACGAAGACATTGAGCTTCTAGGATTTGAAAAGTGCTAAAGTTTGTGTTATTTGGAGACCGCAAACATTTGCCCCGATAACTCACATTATGGAGATTGCAAATCTAAAACATCTCTGGAAGTGCTCCATATGACACCAAAGTGCTATGGGTGAGTAAAACAACTTGTTTTAATACCGAAATAAGGCTCAGATTGTAAAAAACTTTACTTCTCCTTTAAGAGATATGTATAAGTGTCTGTACCCTCCGTATTATTTTGCAGTCCATAACCATACATTGGCATTAAATATTCCTATATCTTCAAGAAGTATTATAAATTAGGCATGATTTGGTTCACCTTACATATCTAACAAATTCAATCCAAGGAAAATTCAATCAGTTTTTCCTCACTCGCCCAATAAAAAAATGGATCACTTGCAAGAGGCAACGTTAACAATGCATGTGACCTTAAGTCAGAAACATTTCAGAATACCAACTTTCAAATCACACTTTAAAATGCATCTATTCTATTTCTTCTTAGACTGATATTACACAAAAGTGGCTCGTGTTAGAATGCTGTTACCCATTCAAAAACATACCTGGAGTTAGTGTTTCATGCACACGTTTGAGTATCCCTTCATCATAACTCCAAGTATGTTTTGGATGTGGAAACAACATTTTTACATAGATCAGAAAATAGTGTACTATGGGCCCTTTAAGAATGATACCATTATCTGTATTTTATCTCTTGATCTTGGGGGGGGTAAGGTATCAGCATGATCAAAGGTTACAACCGTTGTCATGGCAATTAATAACTCAAACTAAATATTTTATCTTTAGAATGGTCAATTGTCCTTAAATGGCACTAGCTCATGTAATAGTAGTATTACAACATAACTAATTTTTAACAATAATTTTAGCTGCCCCCATCTGTTTTATAGAATGCAGTGATGTCATCTGAAACCCAGTGGTGAAAAAAATTAAAGTGCAATACTTAAGTAAAGTACATGTGCGTAAAAATTGTCCTTCAGTACATTTTACAGTGGATATTTTTTACTTCACTACATTTGAGAACACGTATGTGTACTTTCTACTCCTCTACATTTTAGATCTGGACTTAAGGCCCCAACCTTTGAGCAAAACAGATACACAAAAACAGATAGATAAATAAGACATTCACTCCAAATCAGTTAAATACTACTAATCACTACCTTTCATGCTTTAATTGCTCGAAAAACCTCTGCAAAGTACACTCAACAAAAATATAAACGCAACACTTTTGTTTTTGCTCCCATTTTTCATGAGATGGACTTAAAGATCTAAAATTTATTCCAGATACACAATATTACCATTTCTCTCAAACATTGTTCACAAATCTGTCTAAATGTGTGATAGTGAGCACTTCTGCTTTGCTGAGACGATCCATCCCACCTCACAGGTGCGCCACATCAAGATGCTGATCTGACATCATGATTAGTGCACAGGTGTACCTTATACTGCCCACAATAAAAGGCCACCCTGAAATGTGCTTTTTTTTTTTTTGCTTTATTGGGGGTCTGGGGACTCAGAACCAGTCAGTATCTGGTGTGACCACCATTTGCCTCATGCAGTGCAACACATCTTCTTCGCATAGAGTTTATCAGATTGTCAATTGTGGTCTGTGGAATGTTGGTCCACTCCTCTTCAATGGCTGTGCGAAGTTGCTGGATATTAGTGGGAGCTGGTACACGCTGTCGTATACGCCGGTCAAGCACATCCCAAACATGCTCAATGGGTGACATGTCCGGTGAGTATGCTGGCCATGCAAGAACTGGGACATTTTCAGCTTCCAAGAATTGTGTACAGATCCTTGCAACATGGGGCCGTGCATTATCTTGCTGAAACATGAGGTGATGTTCATGGATGTATGGCACAACAATGGGCCTCAGGACCTCATCACGGTATCTCTGTGCATTCAAAATGCCATCAATAAAATGCACCTGTGTTCTTTGTCCATAACAGATGCCTGCCCATACCATAACCCCACCACCACCATGGGCCACTCGATCCACAACATTGACATCAGCAAAGCGCTCACCCACACGACGCCACACACGCTGTCTGCTATCTGCCCTGAACAATGTAAACCGAGATTCATCCGTGAAGAGAACACCTCTCCAACGTGCCAGACGCCTTCGAATGTGAGCATTTGCCCACTCAAGTCTGTTATGGCAACGATCTGGAGTCAGGTTGAGACCCCGATGAGGACGACGAGCATGCAGTTGAGCTTCCCTGAGACGGTTTCTGACAGTTTGAGCAGAAATTGTTTATGTTATGCAAACCAGTTGTTTCAGCAGCTGTCCGAGTGGCTGGTCTCAGACGATCTGGGAGGTGAACCTGCTGGATGTGGAGGTCCTGGGCTGGTGTGGTTACACGTGGTCTGCGGTTGTGAGGCCGGTTGGATGTACTGCCATATTCTCTGAAACGCCTTTGGAGACGGCTTATGGTGGAGAAATTAACATTCAATTCACGAGCAACAGATCTGGTTGACATTCCTGCTGTCAGCATGCCAATTGCACGCTCCCTCAATGCTTGTGACATCTGTGGCATTTTGCTGTGAGACAAAACTGCACATTTCAGAGTGGCCTTTTATTGTGGGCAGTATAAGGTACACCTGTGCACTAATCATGATGTCAGATCAGCATCTTGATGTGGCACACCTGTGAGGTGGGATGGATTATCTCAGCAAAGCAGAAGTGCTCACTATCACACATTTAGACAGATTTGTGAACAATGTTTGAGAGAAATGGTAATATTGTGTATCTGGAATGAATTTTAGATCTTTAAGTTCATCTCATGAAAAATGGGAGCAAAAACAAAAGTGTTGTGTTTATATTTTTGTTGAGTGTACTTTTACTTTTTACTATTGAAGTACAAAGTTGAAGTTGTGGGGCGGCAGTAGCTCAGTTGGTAGAGCACTTGTCTAGTGATCCAGGGGTTGGCGGTTTGAATCCCACTCTTGACGGGTTGATCCCAGCTCCCACAAATGAGTGCTGCCGTTGTGTCCTTGGGCAAGACACTTAACCCCACCTCGCCCCCAGTCTGCAGACACTGGTAGCCCCCATGGCAGAAGATACATCAAGGCCTGTGGACCCACCACCCGCGGGAGGATTCATGGGGGCTTCTGGGCAGCAGAACACTGCTTGGACTGCTGCTCCCGCGACCCAGAAAATGGAAAAGCTGAAGAAAATGAATATTGAAGTACATTTTTAAACAGGTACTGTACTTCAATCATTTTACTTAAGTACAGTGGTACCTCACCTTACGAATGACCCAACGAAAATTTCAAGTTACGAAACGCCTTCACGGTAAATTTTGTTACGAAAGTTACGAAACGCGAAATCTCAAAAATTCAAATAATGCGCGTGCAGCCACACACATACGCTTTTCTCAGCCTGGATTTAAACTTTTCTCACATTTGTCTCTCGTTTAAACACTCAAACTTTCATAGATTTTCAACAAAATTATTAATAGTGAAGCGTGGGGGGAAGGGGGAGGGGGGAGAAAACTGCGCTCTGACACGTGTGTGATAGCGGCATGTGTGACAGCTGACCCGGCGCGGGGGCTGCCAGCAGGTCTAGACCTGGACTAAACCTGGACTAAACCTGGACTAGACCTGGACTAGACCTGGACTAGACCTGGACTAGACCTGGACTAGACCTGGACTAGACCAGGTGGATTAAAGCGCCGCGCGTGGGTCTATTTCCTGGTTTCGTTTCGAGTCACAGCTGAGGCGAGCCGCTGCTCGCCTGCAAGAGCCGCGGTCTAGACCTGCTCTCCAGAGCCCCTCCAGGCACGGAGCCCCAGACATCCAGGGACCCAGGGGGACACTGCCAGCCCGCCTTAAGAGCTCCCTAAGCGGGCATGGGTCCGGGGATTGTCCCGGTCACCGGCCTGGAGGTCTTGAAGAGGCCAACCTCACGGTTCTATCCAGGCCGCTCTGTGAGCACCTTACGCGGGCAGGTCTAGAGCAGCGGCTCGCCTCAGCTGTGACTCGAAACGAAACCAGGAAATAGACCCACGCGCTGCGCTTTAATCCACCTGGTCTAGTCCTGGTCTAGTCCAGGTTTAGTCCAGGTTTAGTCCAGGTTTAGTCCAGGTTTAGTCCAGGTTTAATCCAGGTTTAATCCTGATTTAGTCCAGGTCTTGACCTGCTGGCAGCGCCGGGTCAGCTGTCACACATGCCGCTATCACACACGTGTCAGAGCACAGTCTTCTCCCCCCTCCTCCTTCCCCCACACTTCACTATTAATAATTTTGTTGAAAATCTATGAAAGTTTGAGTGTTTAAACGAGAGACAAATGTGAGAAAAGGACGCAGGACGCAGAACACAATGTCACACTATTAAAAAAAGTTACACTATAAAAAAAATCGGGGCCTTGGAACGAATCAGGCTTTTTCCATTGAAATAGCTACTCAACTTACAAATTTTTCACATTACGGAACCACTTCTGGAACGAATTAATTTCGTAAGGTGAGGTACCACTGTATATTAAATGTAATGTTATTCAAGTAAAAGTAAAGGTATCACATGAAAAAAAAAAATTCATGTGATACTTTTACTCCATCTTTTCCCCCTACTTAAGTAACAAAGTTGAGTATTTCATCCTCCACTGCTGAAACCTAAGTATAATTACAAGGAGTTCTATATTATTGTGTTGTGTGAAGTCAGTGAAGAACATATTAAACAGACAATCTTATAGAGCAATAAATTCACACCACTTCAACAAACAAGAGCAAGAGTTTTTGTGTACTGGGCCCACCACATCTGAGGCCGTAGTCACATGAGAGTGCACTGCTGCTTTCTCTGACATGTGTGTGGCGTAGAGCAGCTCCAGCCCCATCCTCTTTATTTCCTATTCTCAGAGACACCAAACAGCAATCCAAGCTTCATGTGGTTTTTCAGTCTCATCAGTGAGTAGTCATACTGGAACAGTCTGGGTGGTTTAAGTTTTTTTTTTTTTTTTTTTCAATTTAGGGACGCATGTTTGTTATACACTGCAGTAAATAAACAAAACAAAACTCCAATAATCTTTAAGCCGTGTGCACATACAAAACATCAAATTGCGCCTCCCGCGGCCAAGGAGCCACTGAAAAATTAGCTTGAAGCTGCTTCAAATGTACGAATTAGACGCTTTGTTTGCAAGGCAAACATTCGCCTTGGTCGCCTCTTACGTCATAAAAGAGAAGGGCGTCTGACTGAAGGCGAGAGAGCAGAGGAGAGACAGTGATGTGCGGTCATGGGAGGCAAGTGCCTCTCCTGTCCTTTTGGGAATAAAGAACTGTTTAGTGTCAATAAGAAGAAAAAATACTTTAAATATTTTATATATAACGTTATTTACCCACAACAAAGATCTCCCCTAAATTATTTATAGACACACAATATTAGTTAATGTGATTTTTGTGTGTTTGTAAAGAATAGCAAATTACAGCGCATCAATATTTCCTTTTTTATTTGGCATGTAGCAGCTGAGTCAGCGCAGAATCATCTTTGTGCCGCTTTGTGGCGTCAACACGCCTCTACATTGGGTTAACATGAGAATCGCTCATGCAATTTGTGCGTGACGCATCCGGTGTAAACCAGACGCCCAGAAAATAAACCTGTTAATTGGCA
The DNA here is from genome assembly GCA_036785185.1 of Paratrypauchen microcephalus. Classification (NCBI taxonomy): domain Eukaryota; kingdom Metazoa; phylum Chordata; class Actinopteri; order Gobiiformes; family Gobiidae; genus Paratrypauchen; species Paratrypauchen microcephalus. The sequence goes on along the minus strand of JAVJIX010000090.1, from coordinate 817,470 downwards.
AAAGGAGAAATTCAATTTGTCTGAACAAAAAGAACTGAAGAAGCAGCTGGAATGAGCTGTGAAACATATTCGACCAAATAAACTTTTGTCCAGTTGACAAATTGAATTTCTCCTTTTGCCATGGATTCTACCTGGACTACACACAAAACTGTAGTAGGAAGCAACTACTAACATGCACTAATGTGACTTCCTGATGTGTACTTCCTGACAATAAAATGCTTTCTAATTAGATAGCACACATTGGATGTATTTTTACTGTAGGTCTGTTTATACAATATACTTTATGTACATGTATATCTGTACTGAGGCAAAACACACTTTTCTCAAATAGATGATGAAAATACTGAAGGCCTTTTAGAATGATTCAGAGCTAGTAATAACTATTTAATAGCCTAACCCTAACTCTCAACTCCTTGATTAAGTCAGTACTATGCCTGAACCACTTTTAATAAACAATGAGTAATAACAATGAGTTATTATTATTTTATTTATAAAGTATTTTTATGCTTTATTAAGGCTAATTAAGGTCAGGTATAAAGTGTAACCAAAATCTTTTGCACCAACCCATAGGCCATATTTGAGATCTTATATTTCCAGGTCAAGACTAAAGAGGACAAAAAGGTTATGCATGCATTGCTGTGAGACAGAAGTGCTAACAATGAATGTTCAATGCTTTTGAATGAAATACTGCATGTACTGCACACACACACGTCTGTTAAATGTGTCTGAATATAAATAGCACATAAAACAACATGTTTTTGTTGAAGCTAATTTCTCATGTTTTGCCATATTTTGAAGCAGTAAATGATGTCTAAAATGACCTATGTATGTTTTCATTTTGCATTCCACCAAATTTTGCATCAAATCATTTTATTTAGTTTTGAGGTTTCAGAACAAGGCAAGGTTCAACATTTTAAAAGCTTCATTTTACACGACCTAAAAAAAAAAATGTTGCCACTGGGAATCTAATTAGAAATACAGTCAGCAATGGCAATGTTCAACCAAAGCAATCTCTGAAGCTCTCAATTGAAATTTGAAAGAGTTAACAGTACAATGTCAGTCAGTCAGAAATCTTTTATTCTGTAAGTGAACCAAACCAAATGTGGCCTTGCCGTCTCCTCCTCACACAGGAGCCTTCACACTGTGCTTTAGGAGTCCTCAGGTGGACACATTTAATTTCCTTTTATCGAGAGCTGCAGAGCTTATTATCTAGAGACAAAAAAAACACTTGACAAACAGTCTGTACAATTTTAGTTCCAAAACAGACTAAAAGCACTTAAAGCATGTTTTTCATTTTGTTTGTGTTCCACTGAAACACTTAGAAAAACCTGCATCCTGACTGTTTGGTTGGCTACAGGGTGTCCACCTGCTTGTTTCCATGGAAATGTTCCTTTAGTTATAATATTCCTCAAATGGCATAAACTCTTTTTCTTTAGTCCTCCAGGTACTGCCCGGTTTAGCAGCTCTTTGAAATGCGCAAAGTTGTGTTTCCAAATGAATTAACATCGTTTTCACACATGTCAGACAACACCCCCACTAGAACACATTATGGAATATACATTGCCTGACAAAAGTATTAGGACGATGGCCTGATTTGTGATGCTGGGGTACTGAGCCAACTTTTCAATGTATCAAGCGTTATTTAAATGTGGTGTACTTAATACTATTTCATCGCATTTATTCAATTATATTATCACACGTCATATTTTCAGATCATTGTGCGCAAATCCATTTGTGGACGAATATTACTCAGGTTTTCATAGCATCCTTTAATTATGAAAATAATAGTTTGAACACTCAATTAATAATATTTTAAAATCTACTCATATCATAGAGTTCTGAATCCCCCCATATGCATGATTGAAAGGACAGACAGAATTTGTAAAGCTGTGATTAAGGCCAAAGGTGGTTATTTTGATGAAAAAGCTATTTAACTTGATATTGTTACATTTTTGCAATAATATGCCTTTATCCATGATGAAATTTGCTTTAATATATCAATACATTGATACAATACGTCTTGTTATCATTATTTATGAAAGAATTTTGTCAGGCAGTGTATCTATAGCTCGACATACTGTTTTAAAGCCAAACCCCCCACAACAGAATCCTCACTTCAGTCAGAAAGTGAAAAGTGTGCGCCTCCTGATACTAAAGCTGGTGTCATTACGGCTCCTTGTGTGGTCACTGGGGGTTGTGGGTAAATGTGATGGCCTCAGGAAAGTGCTGAACTTGGTGCATGGACCAGAGTAATGGCACGTCACAACGCCCGAAAGGAGACTCCTAATGGTACACACTTCAATATTTAATGCCTTATTTCTCTGTCCGTTCAGGGCTAAGGGCGCACTCTATACTTCTCTGCAATAACTTATTAGAACATAAGCTAGCTCAGTGTTGCGGGCAGAGGCAATGATTTGGTGTTTGGATCAGTTATAGTTCACATTTAGAGTTTAGACTTCAGGTTAACCTGCTTTAAAGGGTCCATATTATGCTATTTTCTGATCTATGTTATAATGTTGTGTGAATGAAACAAAACACAAGGAGGATATATGTTTAATACAAAAAAACAGTGCATGTTTAGGCTGAAAACACCTTCACTAGAATTATTTAGATAATTTCATGCCTGGAACTGCCATTTTCCACTGAACAACAGGTAAAAGGTGGGTGCTACAGTATTCACTTTTTTCAGGAGCTACTGTAGCTCCTACAGTAGTAGCTTGAACTTGAAAACTACCACTACATGACATGACAAAGTTGAACAGAGCTTAGAGCTGAGTTAGACCAGATTTAGTCCATAATATTTGGAATAAGAATAGCCATTGAAGTTCTTTCCACAATTGTTCAGGTTTGGTACTCATTTGATCCTAGTAGTTCATTTGCCTGTAAAATATGTCCAAAAATCTCATGGATTTGGACAGGGCCAAAATAGTAGGAACAGAGGAGCACAAATACAAAACGATGGATACAAGAGGCTATTGAAATCAGGAAACGGGGTGCACCGCCCATGAACAGAGACAAGAGGGCATTTACCTTGGCCCATTGTGTTCAGAGACTCTCCAAATTACAGGAGAATTAACGTTTTTTACAATCTGAGCCTTATTTCGGTAATAAAACAAGTTGTTTTACTCACCCATAGCACTTTGGTGTCATATGGAGCACTTCCAGAGATGTTTTAGATTTGCGATAGCTGTAGCGCGAGTTCTCATATGCTCGGCATCACTATTATATGCTCGGGGCATATAATATATGCCCCGAGCGGTCTCCAAATAACACAAACTTTAGCACTTTTCAAATCATAGAAGCTCAATGTCTTAGTCTACACTTTCGTTTGAGTCAAAAGTGGCCTGTAATCCGAGATTTATCCATAATTTACAGCTTTGTGTTTCATATTTGGGTCCCGAGAGCTGAGAGTGAAATAAGCTGTGACTCCGCAGATGCACACTGGCCTCCTCATCTACTCGAAACTATGGATAAATCTCGGATTACAGGCCACTTTTGACTCAAACGAAAGCGTAGACTAAGACATCGAGCTTCTATGATTTGAAAAGTTTGTGTTATTTGGAGACCGCAAACATTTGCCCCGAGAACTCACATTACGGAGTGCTCCATATGACACCAAAGTGCTATGGGTGAGTAAAACAACTTGTTTTATTACCAAAATAAGGCTCAGATTGTAAAAAACATTAATTCTCCTTTAAGATCCAATTTTTACATTGGCTGCAAAATATATAATTCACATGTTGTTTTGTTATATTCATAAAAATATTTATCTTATTATACTCAAGGCCAACTATGTCATTTGTTTATATTTGTTTTGCTGTGTGAATGGGTGAGAGGCTAGTGCAGCTAAAGGAAAGGATATCCTGGTCCGTGAGGCTCACCCATGACCCTGGAAATCCTCCTCCAGCAGCACCCTGTTCCCCCGCGCCAAGGCTGTCACACTTCCTCTCTCTCTGTTCTCTCTGTGCGGCTGTCTCTCTCTCCCTCCCCCTCGACAATCCGATAAAACCACATGTTGTAGAATGCATGTGAGTGATACACGCTGTTATCAGCAACGGTGTAGCACATATGAGGTTCACACTGTCCGGGACGCTCCAGTGACCCGTGCAATAAAGGAGGGAGACGGGGAAAGAGGGAGGAGAGATAGAGAAATGAAAGGGGAAGAGCAAGTAAAGTAAGAGGAGAGAGACTGCGAGAAAGGGAGGGAGGTAGACAGAGAGGGGGGTAGATACTGTAGATAGAGAAGGGTAGATAAATAAAGGGAGAGAAAGAGGTAAAGAGAGAGAAAGAGAGACAGAGTAGTGAAAAGAAAGAAAAGGGAGGCAAAAGAGGACAAGAGAGAGAAAATAAGAGAGTGAGACAAAGAAGTGAGGGAGAGAGAGCAGATACCTAAAGAGAGAGTGTGTGTGTGTGTGTGTGTGTGTGTGTGTGTGTGTGTGTGTGTGTGTGTGTGTGTGTGTGTGTGTGTGTGTGTGTAGCTAACAGTTTGAGTAGCGCATGTGGTGACAGGGCTGACAGTTCGAATGTGCCTCCCACCAGTGAGCAGCGCTAACTGGATTTGCTGGGACGTCCTCTGTCAGCTGCAGTCTGCCTCGTGTGCCGGGACATGGGCTGTGGAGAATTAGTCATCCAAATACACACGACTGCCTGTACAACGTGTGTGCCAGTGAGTGTGTGTGCATGCATGTGAAAGACATGGTTGTTTGTACTCAAATTTAAAGACTAAACCAAAAAAAAAGAGGATACTTTTCTTTCTGTACTTCAACATAACATTATCGATACCAATACCGATACTTTCATACATTTTTTAATACTGCAGAAAAACACTAACCTGGCTCTAACTAGATACCTTGGCTTCGCAAAGCTTCACCACACATTCTAACACCCGATATCTGAAAAAAATTCTTTGATGAAAATGGCAATGCAGACATCAAAACTATTGTAAGTTGGGCACTTGCAGCCTATGAAAAAAGACAACAAACGAAATATCAGAATATTTATTTTCACATAACAATGGCACTCACAAACATGACTTAATATTTCTGACTTGGCTGATGAGCTCTCCCATTTTTAATCATATACTAATGGCAACTTATGGCGTACGGATCCACAAACAACACAATTACAAAAAAAGTGCCAAAACAATTATGAACGTGCAGAACATAATAATGCTTCCAGTCTCCCATGGCTCCCGCAGCCCCGCGCAGCTTTGACTGAAATCTCACAGCAGTGAGTCTATCGCGGGGTGACGTACTTCCCCACGTTTGGTGAGAACTCTGAAGGAAAAGTAGTGCCTGACAACTGGCAATGGTTGAATAATGAACAAAACACATATGAATTTGAACTAAATAAACTGAAAGTTAAGTCAGTAAGAAAACATGACTTGGTATCGATAATTTAATACCAGGATCGATCCATATTAAATACCCCATCAGGATCGAAATATCGATACTTTGGTATCGATCCGCCCATCCCTAGTCATTGAGCTGGATGAGCCCAAAGGACGAGATCGTGGATACAAGCAGCTGAAATGAGATTCCACCGCAGAGTGGCTGGGTGCTCCCTTAGAGATAGGGTGAGGAGCTCAGTCACACCGGAGGGGCTCGGAGTAGAGCCACTGCTCCTCCACGTTGAGAGGAGCCAGTTGAGGTGACTCGGGCATCTGTTCCGGTTGCCTCCTGGACGCTTCCTTCAGGAGGTGTTCCGGGCATGTCCCACCAGAAAGATGCCCCGGGAAAGACCCAGGACACGCTGGAGGGACTATGTCTCCCTGCTGGCCTGGGAACGCCTTAGGGTCCTCCCGGAGGAGCTGGAGGAAGTGTCTGGGGTGAAAGAAGACTGGGAGTCCTTGCTTAGACTGCTGCCCCCGCGACCCGGCCCAGGATAAGCAGAAGAAAATGGATAGATTTTAACTGTCTTAAAAATGTGAACAGTACAATATGTACCCTCACCATTTACAATCTCAAAGGTGTATTTGTGATTCGTGTATGTTTGAGCAATCTTGAATCGCTTATTTTCAAGATGCCATTTTGCTGATCAACTCCTGTTTTCACCTTCCTTTACTTCTTTCTCCAATTTTATTTTCTTAATTGGTGATATACATAGGATTCACATAGGCTACGTTCACACTGCAGCCTGAAACGACCCAAATCCGATTTTTTCGCCTCTATGCGACCTGTATCTGATCTTCTAATGACAGTGTGAACGACACAGATCCGATTTTTTCAAATGCGATCCAGGCCACTTGGATATGTGGTCCTAAATCCGATACATATCCGATCTTTTGACATGCGACTGCAGTCTGAACGGCCAGGTCGCATTCATCCGACCTGGGTGTGTTTCCTCCAATGAGAGTGGTACAAGTAGGCGTTCACAAATGTGCACAAACGTTCTTCTCGTCATGCGAAAATAGTATATAAACTCCGTATCAGTGAAGCGGCGAAGCACGTAGCAATCCCACCCCCTCCTGCCTGTGACTCCGCACCCACATGTTCCTTTCTGCAGACGTTGCTGCCACTGCCCCGCAAAACGCTGTAGCCAAAAACCTTCTCCTTCTCCTTCTCCTTCTCCTTCTCCGTCTCCTCCTTAAAACAAATAAGCTGTACATGTTTTGGCTCTGGTACGAAAGCAACTTTAGGCGACTTCCGTAAACATTGAGCGCGTTCGCTGCGTGTGACGTCATCGTGTCCTCCAAGGCGCATGCGGGACACTTTTGGGGAGTTTAGCGTTCACACTGGAGATCACATACAATTCGCATTTAACTGGAAATGTGAACGGCCTCGCAAAAAAATCGGATTTCACAAAAAAATCGGAATTGAGCATTAAGCCCTGCAGTGTGAACGTAGCCATAGTTATCTCAGTACAAAAAAAAAAAACCTGGTCAGTAGTGTGATGTGAAGCTATCCATCGGAGGTGCTGACTCTTTGTTGTGATGACATTTATGGCGTGGTCATCTCCCACTGGACACCGCAGTTTTCTAATGTGAAGTCAGCAAGCCTGTTTCTTTTATCATGTCTTTTTAGATGAATTTTGTGATTTAAAATGTACAAATTATAACATTATGATCCACAAGTGTCATAGATTATAACTATACAGCAGACATAAGCACAACATATCTTTAAATGCAGTTTGGGAGTGCGTGTGCCGCCTTTGTCGCCTTTTCAATGTTCATTGTAATAGCCTAGCACTAGTAACAGAAAGCCACACTCCATTTTTTTAGCAGAAATGGTTACGTTCTGGATATTGGTACAGAACAAGGCCACATGTTACTTAGCGTTTGCCTTGCTTTGAAATCAATTCACGTGAACAGAGCACTTATGCCGGCACAGTGGGAGTTTTATTGTTTGCCTATACATTGTGCAGACCTATTCAAGTGTAAATGTGCATAATAAAAAGAAATGCAAACTGTGAACAAAGCCAAAAACAGCCTCCATCTAAACACTTCTTTCATAAAACAGAAACTACTTGTGCTCCTGTTTAGTTCATAAATATTCATGGCATATATCAGATTCTGTACTTTAATAGAATAAGGTGCATTAGGGATATTGTGGATTATAGTGAATACAATACGCCATCATAAGAGTAAAAGTAATGGATAAACTCTTTAGACACTTTTTCACATATGGCTGCCTTCTTTTCACCCCTGCTATATATCTGTCAGGGGGAAAGATGTAAACACTGAGCTTTCTATATAAAAAATAATAAAAATAAAATAAAAATCTATACACAGTGCTGTGACAGCCTCTGACAAAGGAATACTGGAGCAGTTAAGGTCAACTTCGGCAAAAACAAATATGTCCCATTCGAGAGCCACCAGTAAATACACAGACACTACACATTTATTTGACAAAACAAGAAATTTTCATTGCTTTTGCTATGCTATTGTCAAGTTGTCCCAGATTAGATAGTTTTAGACAGTATTTTTCCTTGTATTTTGTTTTCAAATAAAAAAAACTTGTGACATTTGAACAAAGAAAAATAATAATGGAGTGTGTTTGTCTGCACTAGCTCCTGTACCGCTAAATATTTCAGTAAGCAGGATACACTTTTAAAATGAACAAGAGCTTTCATTCAAAACTTTTCTTATCTTTGTTGGTTTCTTTGTTGGTTTGTTACCTAAAATTAATGGTTAGATTTGAAATGCATATTCTGGAATAGATGAAAGCTTTGACAAACAAGATAAATGGGATTTTCTCGAGTAGGTTTATAGGTAGTAATAAACATCATTTGGTATCATTTTGCATGCTTTTACACTTGTGTTTGCAAAAGTTTCTGAATCTCAATTGGATTTCCTGGTTAAATAGAGGTAAAATAAAATATAGTACACCTTTATAAAGGTCTTATATTATGGAACGTTGACTCTTGTGAGCTTTAAGCCGTGTTACAATGCTGTCAACCTGTCAAATCATGCCTGGAGTTGTGTTTTGTTTCATTCACTTCTGTTTGAGTAATCCTTTATTAGTCTATCTACACTGCCTGACAAAAGTATTTGGACGATGGCCTAATTTGTGATGCTGGGGTACTGAGCCAACTTTTCAATGTATCAAGCATTACTTAAATGTGGTGTACTTAAAGGTCCCATGACATGGTACTTCTTGATGCTTTTATATGGTGCCTTAAAGGTCCCATGGCATGAAATTTTCACTTTCTGAGGTTTTTGAACGTTAATGTGAGCTCCACTGCCCTGTTTAGGCCCCCCCCCCCATGGCTAAAAGTTGCGAAATGTCTAAACTGAGCATTTGCGGTCCTTTTCTGCGTTACACAAACCAGTGTTCAAACGGGCGAGTTCGGACAAGGCACCTTATTGACGTCAGATCGGCAAATGCAGCTCCAGCCCCTCCCTCTGTCTCCGCTCAGCGTCCCTGTATATCCCGCCCATAGAGTTTGGACTGTGAATGCGCTACGCAATGCGAAAAGCATTTTTTTATTTGCCTGGAGGCACGTCCGAGTGTTTCTAGGCTCGGAAGTCCTTTATCTGAGCCTCTGGACCTTTGAACAGCAGTGGTTTAATTTTATTTTCTGTGGAAATGTGTTTATTTTTCAATGGAACACTTCAACTCTCTCCCCCCGTGCCATTAAGGAGCCATATAAAAGCATCAAGAAGTACCATGTCATGGGATCTTTAATGGTTCCCTAATACTGTAAATGAATCCTGTTCCAAAATCAAGACTCAGTGCATGAGGAAGACCCATGTACACAGTCAGAGTCATAAAATATCTCTCTGAACAACTCATTCTGGGCCTTGTTGCTTGAGTGCAAATGAGAAGAACACAGATAGGTTAGAGGAGCGGGTGGGGGGGGGGGGGGGGGGCGGCAAATGTGCCGCTGGTTCCTGGATTAGCAGTGCATCTGTGCGCTGTCTCCCACTTCCGCGTTTTAAGCGCGGAGGAAGAAAGGAGAGGCATTTCAATGAAAAAAACACATTTTCACAGAAAATAAAATTAAACCACTGCTGTTTCAGATGTCCAGAGGGTCGGATAAAGGACTTCCGAGCCTAGAAACACTCGCACGTGCCTCCAGGCAAATAAAAAAACGCATTTCGCATTGCGTAGCTCATTCGCGGTCCACACTCTCTGGGCGTGATTTACAGAGACGGTGGGTAGACATCCAGATGGGGGGTGGAGCTGCATTTTTCGATGTGACGTCACATAGTTTCCTTGTTCAGAATCGCTGTCCTTTCATTATGAAAATAATAGTTTGAATACTCATTTAATAATATTTTAAAAATCAAATCATATCATAGAGTTCTGAATCCCCCCATATGCATGATTGAAAGGACAGACAGAATTTGTAAAGCTGTGATTAAGACCAAAGGTGGTTATTTTGATGAAAAACTTGATATTGTTACATTTTTGCAATAATATATCTTTACACATGATGAAATTTGCTTTAATATGTCAATAAATTGATTTGTTGTCATTACCAATACATCTTGTTATCATTATTTATGAAAGTTCAGAAATACACAATCGTCCTAATACTTTTGTCAGGCAGTGTACGTCCTCAAAGCTCAAAATCCTCTGTTCCACCTTCATGACATCATGAAGTGGTAGTTTTCAGCTACCTTTTACCTGCAGTAGAATGTATGGAGTTTAAAAACACAGTGGAGCACTTCCTGTATTATATGACATTGCAAGGTAGAATGGGGTGTTTTCTATTTAAGAGAAGAACTCAGCCTAAATATGAAGGGTCTGTGTGTTAAACATGTGTGAATGAAACAAAACACTTAACACACACACTTAACACTTAACACACCTAAATGACACTGACACTGCTGCTTAAATGACACTTAAATGACACTGACACTGCTGCTTAAATGACACCATTTGAGCTTTATTATGCCACACATTGTGTTTTACCTATTTGTATTATAGACAAGTTTTTTTTGCTACGACTATATGTGATGTTTTTATTCATTGTGTTTATTGTCTTGTTTATCAGATGTTTTATGTTCACTGTGGGCCTAGGGAGCGCTGCAATTTCAAATATTGTGTGTGCAACCTGTACATATGATTTTTGACAACTCTAAGTATGTTTGTGATGAGGAAACATTATAACATAGAAAATCACGCACTATGGGCCCTTTAATTCTGCATAATTTTATTCTGTAACCAATGAGACATGTATAAACACTGTTCCTTTAATAAAATGCTTATTACTGCTAATTGCTACCTCAAGGTCATCTCCCCGTAGCAGAACTTCCAGCCAACTTGGCTTGTTCATCTCCTTGTCTTCACTATGTTTTCCCTTCCAGCAACTCTACTTTCCCTTTAAACAAACTCGACTTTTCAGAGCTTTTGACCATGGTATAGTTGCCTCCCTTTCTCATTTACCTTCTCGAAGTTGTATTTGGAGTGATTCATGCATGTTTGAGTAATCTTTATTCACTTATTTTCACTATTTGACACCAGTCTCTTGCTATTTTTGCTGTTTATTTTGAATGTATTATTATACATTATATTATATTTTGTTTTGTTATTATATTATGTATTGTGATGTGTGAGCTACTGGGTCCCTTGTGGATCAATAAAGTCCGTCTGAGTCTAATGATGCACAGGTGTTGTTTAACTACATCTTGGTACTAAATGATTGCGAGATAGTGCCACTGCCTTGGTTTGAGTTTAAATTCCATCCCCATCATTGCTTTGTCCTCAGCTGTATGCTAATACGCCCTTGTGTTACCGTTTGCAGCACATTCATATTTCATTCAGCCATGTATTCTTTATGAGGATCTTGCTGTGGTTTACTGGAGGTATTTAGTGCATCTGGTGCTCTTGTCATGCTGGGGAGGTGATAGGGGAGGCACTTATCACTTGTGTTGTGATTTTCAAACTTTAATGTGTGACTTGGCCTGGAAAAAGCCCAGATATACAGCTCTGGAAAAAATAAGAGACCACTGCATTTTTTTCTGAAATCAGCATCTCTACATGTATTACAGCCATTCCATTCCAGCGTCTGTTGAATTCCAACACAAACACAAAGCTGAGCTACTTCAGTTCTTGGACCAGGAGTGGAATAAAGTCACCCAAGAACAATGTGAAAGACTTGTGGAGAGCATGCCAAGACGCATGAAAGCTGTGATTAAAAATAAGGGTTATTGCAGCAAATATTTTTTTCTGAACTCTTCTTAAATGGATATGCCACCCCCAGGGCAAATTTGGGCATCTCCCCACAGTCCAGAGACTAAAACAAGTGATGAAAAGCGTTTTCCTGGTCACCCAGCCATTGTCCGAGTCTGTTAGCACTGACCGCCGCGCGCAGCTGCTGCTCCTCCGCGTTAGACTGGAGGCAACGGCGCCAGAGAAAGTTTTCGGCCAAAAGGAATTAATTTGCTCGATGCTTTTCCCAATTACTTTCTGTGTAGTGCGCATTCATATCGAGTGCAAATAAATGTGCAAATCAACACGGAGAACTTGCCTTGGTCATTTTGGGTGGGAACTATTTTTCAGTGCGGAAAAAGACAGACGAAGCACACACCACGCGGACAGGGGAATCCCTGTTTACGCACCAGGAAGGGAGTTCCCCAGTTACGCTGTGTGCTGTGTGCTTCGGCACACAGGAATTAATTTGCTCGATGCTTTTCCCAATTACTTTCTGTGTAAACAGAAATTACTTTCTGTGTAAACAGAAAGTAATTGGGAAAAGCATCGAGCAAATTAATTCCTTTTGGCCAAAATCTTTCTCTGGCGCCGTTGCCTCCAGTCTAACGCGGAGGAGCAGCAGCTGCGCGTGGCGGTCAGTACTGACAGACCTGGACAATGGCTGGGTGACCAGGAAAACGTTTTTCATCACTTGTTTTAGTCTCTGGACTGTGGGGAGATGCCCAAATTTGACCTGGGGGTGGCATATCCCTTTAAGGGTAAACATTAGTATTATTTTAAAATGAATTTGATCTTGTTTCTTTGCATTGTTTGAGGTCTGAAAACATGTATCGTTTTTTGTTATTTTGACCATTTGTCATTTTCTGCAAATAAATGCTCTAAATGATGATATTTTTATTTGGAATTTGGGGGAAATGTCAGTAGTTTATAGATTCAAACAAAAATGTTCCTTTTGCTCAAACACATGCCTATAAGTTAACCTGGGAAATCCCAGGCTGCTTTCGTTCGTTCCGATCTGAAAGACAGCCTGGCGACTATGGCAAGCGAGCTCTCCCGATTCTGGGAGCCAATCAGAGAGCGGGGAGGGGTGGAAAGACGGTGACGCGTACTACGTGACAAACGGAAGCTTGTAGTTTGAACTGACAACTGACATGATTGGCTATTGGCTACGTATACGCCAAATGATAGACATTCGTAACACCCAATAAACGGCTGTTGGCAATCGTAAGCCACACCTCTGGTACGAGATATTTCGAAGGTGGCTCCCAGACCATATATCACTTGTGATATGGTCAGGTGTAAATCAGGCAACCTATAAGTAGTAAAATCAGAAAAACTGCAGTGGTCTCTTATTTTTTTCCAGAGCTGTATAACGTGCAGAGCACACATTTTACAGTTTTTTTTTTTTTTTTTTTTTTTTAAAGTAATTGGTGAATATTTGTGCGTACCTTATTGAAGTAGAAATATATAGTTCTGAAGGCTGGCGGAGCATATGTGTTGGGGTTTAAAAGGCTATAGTTGTGCTGAGAAGACAGAGATGGTGGGTTAAAGCAGCTTAGCTAAGCTGTTTAGAAAGATGATTGCAGTCTGTAGGCAGGATCATATTATACAATTCAGACACTACAGAACATATGGTTTGGAATTACAAGCACAGAATGGTCATACAAGTCCTTCAATTGAGTTTTATGATGTTTTATTTTAAACATGCGCCACCATTGTTCCCTCATTAACTATACCTAAAGTTTGGTTTCACTTCAGTCATGCTTCTTCCTGTGATTCTCTGTATTTCTGTTTACATTTTGCCCAGATATGCAACAGAAAATAAACTGCAAACTCCAAACTGTTCATGTCTAAAACTCACAGAATGAGCATCTCTGTGGTCACACTGGTTTCACTACAACTCTGGGTGTATATGCTAGCATGCAGGTGATGTTGCTTTATTACAGGGGTGCTCAACCTTTTTTTTTAACCAAAATCTACTTTTGAGGTTGATGGTGTGCCAAGATCTACCAAGAGTTTTAGAATGACCTGTTAGACATGGCAAATATGGGCTTTTGGAGTGAGGTTATTTTTAAAGTTGCATAGGGGCGAAAAAATTGGGTCACTTCAGGCTGCAGTGTGAAGGTTGCCCAAGATATGTGGTCCTAAAACCGATATCCGATTTTTTGGCATGCGACTTCAGTCTGAACGGCCAGGTCGCATTCATCCGACCTGGGCGTGTTTCCTCCAGCGAGAGTGGTACAAGTAGGCGCTCACAAATGTACACAAACGTTCTTCTCGTCATGCGAAAACAGTATATGAACTCCGTATCAGTGAAGCAGCGAAGCACGTAGCAATCCCACCACTTTTGTCTGCGACTCCGCACCGACACATTCATACGGACGTTGCTGCCACTGCCCCACAAAACTCCGTGGCCAAAAACCTTGTCCTTCTCCTTCTCTGTCTCCTCTTTTAAAACAAATAAGCTGTACATGTTTTGGCTCCGGTACGACAGCAACTTTAGGCTACTTCCGTAAACACTGAGCACGCTCGCTGCGCATGACGTCGTGTCCTCCAAGGCGCATGGAGACACTGGAGATCACATACAAGTCGCATTTAATTGGAAATGTGAACGACCTTGCAAAAAAATTGGGATTTCACAAAAAAATCTGAACTGAGCATTAAGCCCTGCAGTCTGAACGTATCCATATGTGATCGACTGACACTCTGCCTGTAGACCGCGATCGACTGGTTGGGCACCCCTGCTTTATTGTTTACAATCATTTAGAAATGCTAAAATTCTTCTGGAATTCTTCTCTGTTACACTACCACTATTCATACAGATTTTTCTCAGTAAACATGAAAGCTCAGAACCTCCAGAAGTCACTCACTGAGCTACAGATAGTTGAATACATTTTTCTTGTTATTTTTGAGCTATAAAACCACCTGTAATTGAATAGATGTAAAGTAGAGCTGTGGAACATTCCAGGCAATGACATATTCATAGAATCAAGCAGTTGACGAATCCCCAACCAAAAAGTTACACAGTGTACCTTTAATATCACTTAAAACTTGACTTTATTTGAGCACAACTTTATTTCTGCAAGTCCAATTGTTTATTTACCACTCCTCTTCACATTTGGGTCCCACATACTCTGCAGCTGGATAAGACCACATGAGCTTAAACAGACAGACAGAAGCGCTTCCTCCACATGAATTCCTGGAAACACAGTGTTACAAAGACAGGAAGACAGTGAGTGACAGACAGCTTGGGAAAAGATGGACAGTGAAGAGGTGTTAGCGGTACAGTCACGGTGAAGTCTGGATGGAGCGCGGGGGCGAGGAAGCTAAGGTTATCGGGTGACACAGGAGGAGATAGGAGGCATGGGGAGAGTGAAAGTGGGAAAGGTGAACGAAGTTATCAAAAGAAAGATAGAAGAAGGGCTGTGAATAGTAGGTCACAAAGTACAATGCTGTTAAAGGACCTATATTACTTGGATTTTGCAATGTGCTGGTGCAAGGGTCTCAGAATATAGTTCACAAAACGTTTTTTACGATCTGAGCCTAATTTCGGTAATAAAACACGTTGTTTTACTCACCCATAGGACTTTAAATCTCGGATTACACGCCACTTTTGACTCAAACGAAAGTGTAGACTAAGACATTGAGCTTCTCTGATTTGAAAAGTGCTAAAGTTTGTGTTATTTGGAGACCGCTCGGGGCGGGGGGCGATGTTTATATCGCATTACGGATATAAACATCTCCGGAAGTGCTCCATATGACACCAAAGTGCTATGGTTGAGTAAAACAACTTGTTTTATTTCCGAAATAAGGCTCAGATTGTAAAAAACGTTAATTCTCCTTTAAAGCCGGACTATCTGATGTTCACACAGTTGAAGGAGGAAGTACATTTATTTTTTAAACTCCTCTGTAGCTCTCACAAATCCTTTAAAGTGGAACTAAACACTAAATCATCTCTAGTCAACTGTGTATGGAGTTTTAATTGCATTGTTTACTGTTCCTAGTGCTTTGTGGCAATTTTAGTGCAAATTAGGTATACAACACCTGGCTGAGGGGGCGGAGTTTGAACTGCGGATTCTTGTTTGACCGATCACACTGTTCCTCATATAGCCTTTCCTCCTCCCCGTCGTCCACAAGTTCTATTCAGTTTAGCAGTTTTGTCTGAAATATGGTTCTGGGTAGAGTTTAGGTGTTTAGTCCCACTTCAAGCACATCACATACATTATTCCAAAAAGGCTCATTTGGTCTTTATTTCTTCAAATTATTATTTCACTTGATTAAAGTTCAAGTCAAGTTGAGGTGCCACAGGGAACACACTCCAGTCAATAAAAGAACAATAATTTTTATGTTCATATTGAACTTGATAAAAAGTTGATAAAAAGACAGTATTCAGGTCAAAATAAATCCACTCCTTTTTATGTGAAAGTGGGAGAGGGGCATCCTTTCAAGCGTTTAATTTTCAGAAATTACACCATTCACTAAAGACTGCAAGGATTCATTTTCATGTGCAGGGCTTTAGAACAGTTTTTCAAATGGTGAAATGAAACAGCCAATCAGAATGCAGCTTTTGGCTCTTACTTCCGGGTTGACTTTTACAAAATACAAATCTCATTTACAAAAAATTGGGTATCTGAGATGTCATAATGAAAACAAAATCCACAAAGAGACAAGCTGATTGCAAGTGACAATTGTAAATGTCCAATAAGTTGGAATCCATTCAGGTTTTGGAGCAGACACCTGAAAAAACAAGTAACAGAATCGCAATGACCCCACAGACAAGAGGAGTGCCATGACACAAGTTTCAAGTTTCAGCAGATAGCTTTAGTTACCTCTTAAAGACTGTATAAAAGATACTAAGAAAACACAAATCGTAATAAAATTGAAATTGTTATCTGGTTTTAAGAAAATCTAATATGAAATTTTTTGGTATATTGGCCATACCTACTACTCGGGCCACGCCTTCCAGAACTTGTGGAGAGGAAAATCTAGTTTAGAATTGGGCTAAAAAGAAAAAAAGTACTGCACTTCAACTTAAATCTTATATTAATTCTTTCAACAACCTTCACACCCATCTGTACCTGCCCACCATTTGTTCTTTGTGTGAGACTGACGTCTCACAGTTTAAAGGCCTGTGCTGTCAGTTCAAGAGTCTCCAGTGAAAACAGAAAGGTCGATGTCACACACATTTGACAGAGCTGAGAGCTGGAAGTGTAAGATAAACCCAGAAACAGGAGACAACTGCACCACTTCTCCAGAACCTGAAACCACTGAGGATCTGTTTCATTTAATTTGTGTATGAGATGTTCTGAGAAGAATTGACATAAGTGATCACGCCAGAGGCAGTACTCTGTTACATTTACAGTGGTACCTCACCTTACGAAATTAATTCGTTCCAGAAGTGGCTTCGTAATGTGAATTTTTCGTAAGTTGAGTAGCTATTTCAATGGAAAAGGCCTGATTCGTTCCAAGGTTTTTTTTTAATAGTGTAACTGGTTCTGCGTCCTGATTGGCTAAGAGACTGTAGAGCCAGGACTAAACGTGGACTAAACCAGGTCTAGACCAGAACTAAACCAGGTTAAACCAGGATTAAAATTCCACGTGCCACTCTTTGCTGGTTTCGTGCGGCTGGTTTGTGGCTCGGGCTCCAGAGGACGCGGTCCGGGCGCCGCGGTTCTATCTTGTGCTCGCAGCCCCGGTGCCGGTTGTGCAGACCAGGACTAGGGGTGCTCCTCGCGTGGTGCCGTGCTCCTCGCTCCTCACGTGGTGCCGTGCTCCTCGCTCCTCGCGTGGTGCGTTCATGTCTCTGCGCTGCTTCCAGAGTCGTGTCTCCCCCCACGTTTCACTATTTAATACATTTTGTTGAAAATCTTGCATGCTCGGCGCTAGAGCTAAGAGGCCGAGAAAGGTGCTTTTTGAGCGGGGATAACAGCGGGGCGTGCATCTGAGCGCGCATTATTCGAATTTTTGAGATTTCGTGTTTCGTAACTTGAATTTTCGTATCTAGAGACCAAAATTTAACGTGAAGGCATTTCGTAACTTGGATTTTACGTATGTAGAGTCTTTCGTAAGGTGAGGTACCATTGTATTTGAGTACTTTTTGTTTTATATATACTTTTACTCCTAGTTGAGTAACCCCATACTGTATAACGAGGTGGACCAAAGGAGTGTGACGTCACCCATAGCATTTGGTTCCACTCAAATGAAGCTCATGAGGCTAGCAGCTATACTCTGTTTTCACGTGACGTCATAATCCGGAAATTGGCCATGTCGAAGATACTCGAATCAAAACAAACTTTGCACGTATGCCACCAAGTTTAAAAAAGCAAAATGGTCAAGTATTGTCGGGTCCTGGGCTGTCACAATAGATTTGACAGAGAAAAACACCTGCAATTCTATTACACTACTACCTAAAGTAGTGACCAACCAGGGTGAACAGAGCAATTATCAAAGGAAAGGAGGTGACTGTGGATTGCCAGTCTCAAACAGAAATTTATGGGAAAAATCATGACAACATTCAAATATGCTCAGCTCATTTCACAGCCGGTAGGTATTTTATATTGTGCAATGTGATTGCTAATTGGAATCCAATTTGTAGTGACCATGTTTACATAAACAAACAGCAACTAAACAAGATCCAAGGCATAAATATAACACTAATGTGCTTTATCTCACTGCATGCTCTGCAGTGCATACTGTAACATTGCAACAAGTTGAAATGAAACTTGAAAATGAAAGAATTGTTCAGTGTTCGCAATTTACATTTTCACTCATCACTCATATGTTTGTTTATATTTACAAGCAAAAATTCTGAGCTCTATGATAAAAACAGCCCCAGCTGGGTCCCATCATTGAACATGACGCCAAGCACCAGCACTACCTCTACGTGTACTTCCTCTGATGCTGACAACAGCAACGCCCCTGACTGCAACTTGCAGACACAGCGGTATTAAGAAGAAAACTTCGAGCAGATAAGAAACAAAGCATTTCAGCTGCTGAGTTTTTGTGTGTCTTTCACAAGTTCCTCCTCCCTCACCAGAGATCAGCACAACCGTTGAACGGATGCCACAGGCCCAAACATAGAGTCAATGGAAATGGAAATACAACATCTGGGCACACAAAATATGAAAATTAAGGAGCAAATCATACAGTTTGAAAAAAAAATGAACAAGAGTCCTTCCAAGGGAAAGATGACAAAGTTCTATACTACACAGGATTACAGACTTTTCATGTTTTAATGACACTGTTTGCTCTGCTGGAACCTGTCATCACAGAACGGAAGACACTATCAAAATTTAAGATGTTCATTCTGGTTTTGATGAGATTTGGATTAAATGCACCAGTTTCATTTCTTTCATATGAATTTGGTTTGTCAGCATCCACTGTTTCGAGAGTTTTGGCAGAAGTGATTGACATCATGTAAGTTTTTAGTTGCCTGGCCAGAAAGGGATCAGCTCCAAAAAACAATCCCAATGCAATTTCGTAGAGACTTTGGAAAAAAGGCAGCAGTCATAATAGACTGCTTTGAGGTTTTTATTGATTGGCCTACGAACTTGAAAGTAAGAGCTAAAACCTGGTCATCGTACAAGCACAATACAGTTATGTTTTTGTTTGGAATAACACCACAGGGCTCAGTTTCTTTTGTTTCCAAAGCCTGGGGAGGTAGGACAAGTGTAAATATCTCACAGAACATAGTGGGGTTTTGACACTGTTGGCACTTACAGTGCAGAAGTTAAGATCTCCGCCTTCACAAAAGGAAAATCACAGCTTGCAGCAGTAGATCTTGAGACAATGCGGAAAATTGCACATGTGAGGATCTATGTAGAACGTGTTATTGGTCTAATCAGGCAGAAGTACCAAATTCTAAATGGACATCTCAACTGATATGCTTGGGTTGCAAAGATGATGAAAGGGAGTCATCAATTAATAAAATTGGGCTTATTTGTTGTGCACTTGTAAACTTGTGTGAATCTGCTGTTTTATTTTGATTAGTATTTAGATGGTATATTTTGTTGATTTGTGTGTATCTGTAGATTTGATGACTAAGTTCTGTGTGTATTTTAAGACAAAAATGCTTGATGCTTTCATTTATTTTACCAAATTGTAGATTTATCACATTTGTCAACATTTGGAATACATGTACATCAAAGTCATAAATTCTTCATCAAAGAGTATAAATCCTTAATAAAACAGAATACAAACTTGACTTCAATGCTGTTAAATCTTTAACCTGCATACAGCATTTCTTACAAATATTCTCTGACATCTAAAAACAGATGCTCCATGTGGACAGAGCTAAGGCCTGTGACCTAGAGAAGATTGACCTGGACGAGTAGTGGGAGTGGCAGTAGCTGTTGGTAGAGCGTTTGTCTAATGATCCAGGATTTGGTGGTTTGAATCCCGCTGTTGACGGGTTGACCCCTTGGGCAAGACACTTAACCCCACCTTGCCCCCAGTGTCTGCGGACACTGGTGGCCCCCATGGCAGAAGATACATCAAGGCTGTTGTGACGTGAGCCATCTTCCGGGGGACCCATCACCTGCGTGAGGATTCATGGGGGCTGGTGCATTGAAGAAGATGAATGAATGAACCTAATAACACACACTATACCATTACATATTTTTGTCACAGCAACAATGGAAAAATCAATTTTTTTAGATGATTTTGTTTTCTTGACAGATTTAGTCTTCCAACACTCTGAACAAAACCACTTGGCTTTTGGGAAAGCTACAATGCCGACACACTTATAGTGGAACTATAATAATAATTTAATTTTACATGATTTTACATCACAACTTATGCTGCCAGATTCACCCTTATGACACAAACACCATTTACACCATCCTGATCATTGTTGTTTGGGTCTACAGGAGTAACAACAGTTAGGATGTCAAGTGAAATATTTCCCAATCAGTTCTGGCAGTACACCGTAACGGAAAACATGCTTTGCTTTTTCAGCAATATCCGACCACATTTCACCATCAAAAGATATCTGTTCAATGTGAAGGTCTTTTTTCTGTCCAAACCACAAAGTAGGCATGCTCAAGCTTACGCACAGCCATCTGAGTCTGCACTTGATAAAAGTCCATTGTTCTCTTTGAAACAAAATCCATGAGTGCCTGCACTATCTGCTATAGACTTGTCTTTTACACAAAATGGGCATTTAATTTCAATAGCTGACTTTCCACAACAATCACAGGAAGCAATGCCATCAGGTGATGCACCAATGAAAGGATGATCCTGGCTAATAAAAAAGTCATTTGGAATGATGTGAAAGTTGTCATGTTGGGACTGCATGCGATCACCAAATATTTCAGATGCATGTTTTTCATGTTGACAGCCCCATGCTGATGCCTCTGTAGTGAACTTCTGAGGATAGCAGATATTTTTGATGAGACCTGATGGAGAGGCAGAGTTAGTTGAGCGCACATACTTCATTTTTGATGCAGTGATGCACCTGGCTCGGAACCTGTACCAAAGTTTAGATTTACTTTGCCCTTGTGTCGCACTTTCAAAATGTTTGACTTTGCTATCAGAAACTGACAGGTCCAGGTCATGGCCAGCTTCCACCAGTTCAAGATATCCCTGTGATTATGAATTGTCAGAAAAGAGTTCAGTCAGCACTTTGGGGAAGTTTTGACTTTCTGACTTGGGAATGTGGCTGTCTGCAAATGGTGGAATGATGGAAAGGATTGCAGGCTTGGTTGATCCCGAATGAAGGGCTGTGAAGAAAAATCTTGATTTTCGAGTCTGAAGGGGCCGAGATGCATCTTTTTTTCAACCGGCTGTCTGATGTATGTGGTGGACTTCCCTGGTCAATACAGAAATTAATTCCTTTTCATGGCCTTTGCAGATGTAAAGTTGGCTTGTACTCCACATTTTAATAGATGATGGCATCCAATAGGCCTTTTCTTCATTCATAGTCTTGGAGTTTCTGAGTCGCACAGAAGCATCAATGGAGAAAAGCACTGCGGCCACATGAGTGCAGGTTTCTTGAGCAGCGAGAATGCTCCCATCTTCAGCAGCAATGATCCAGGACTGTAGTGGTTTCTCGCTCAGCGGCTGAGAATGAAGAACCTGAAATAAAATTAACAGACACTGTCAGACAGTAAAAATTGAAACCATTATTTAATTAATATATCAAATTATTAACATGGTGTCACTTTTAAGGTCCATGCATCAGTAACTTATTAAACTTTGTTAGTTGTAAATACTTGTACATGTACATGTTTATTTGCTTCATTAGCCCCTACAGTAAATTGTATTACAATGTTTTATCTTTGCAAAACCTGAATAATAAAAAGCAATATACTAGTACTTCAACACATTACACATGTAACAAACACATGGGCCTACTAGATATGAGTATGCCTACCTTTGCCATCATAATACGTTTGTCTCCAATTTTCCGTACTTTACGCTCTCGTACCAGCCACAAACAAACTGGTTGTTGCCTCCAGACCTTTAGAGCTCTGAAGGTCTTATGCTGTATAAGGGCTTGGGGAGAAGACCAGGTAGTTGACAATATCGGGATCGCTTACAGCAGCAGAATCGACAAATCGCCACTGTCACTGAACAAACTTGAATCCATCTCATATGATCTTCTTGCCCAATTAATTTGAGTTTGTTCATATAATGCTCCTTTTCTTTGGCATCCAACTTATCTCTGTACAACTGGGTCAACTGTATAAGAAGTTTTGGATTCCGATGTGGAAGGTTTATCGTGAAATTTTGAGTTTTTCTGCATGGTTGCTTTATAAGCGTTTTTAATTTGAGTGAGCAATATCTCCAACATGGCCGCACATGTGGATCCAAGCCGGATTTTTCGAGTCCGTGAAAACACACTATAGCCAGTTCCATATTACGAATAGGAAATTATTTACGGACAAAAGAGCGAAATAAAAAAACAAGGATTATGTAGCACAGGTCAATGCAAACATTTTAAAACCAAACTCACGAGGCTCACTGCAGCAGTTATAGAGAGAAGCCACAAGATTTCAATGTATAGTCAAATGGAAACATTGCCTGGAAGAATCCATGACTCATCGCTGTACCAGCGGATGAGTCTGGTAACGCTTGATCCACAGAATGCGCTGCTGTTGCGCTTAGACAGACAGCTAAGTGAACCAATCAGAGATTGCGCCATCTTGATTCAAAACTGAGGAGGAACTTCCGCTGCCTAAGAGTGACTTTGCGGGCAAAGGCGGGTGCACTGACGTCACCATCTTTGAACGAATCAGAATCGCGGAGTCCGTTTGTAACCGGAGGACCGAGCGTGGAGGGAGGGTGTCCAGATGGTATCGCGCTGTATAGGAAATACAGAGAGATATCATTTGGCTGGCCAGGTAAATGGAAACAGGCAATGGAGTCAGAAGTGTCCCCATATTCACTTCATACTTGGAATGAGATGGCTAGCGGATTAGCTATGTCCATTTATATATACAGTCTATGAGTGTAAAGCCGTGTGCACATACAAAGTGTCAAACCGCGCCGCTGAAACATTCGCACTTCAGACGCACGAATTAGATGCTCTGTTCGCAAGGCAAACATTCTCCTTGGTCAACTCTTACGTCATAAAAGGGAAGAGCGTCTGACTGAAGGTGCGAGCAGACAGTACGCAGTGTGCCGCCGCATTCGCCGCCGAGTCGAGAGCAGAAGGGACGACAGCGACGTGCGGTCAGGGGAGGCTGGTGCAGGTGCAGGTGCCTCTCCTGTAACTTTTAGGAATAAAGAACTGCTCAGCGTCAATAAGAAGAAATAAATAAATACGTTAAATATTTTATATATAACTTTATTTACCCACAACCAAGTTTACCCCTACATTATGGAGTTCAGCTCTGTATGTATGGTGCGGACGCTCCGATTTCAAGACCCTGATTTGTCATTTACATATTTATTTTGTTATTTCTCCTTTTTTGTGTGTAAACAAAATAATTTATTAAAAGTCAGTGTTTCTATTAGTTAACAAGATTTTTGTATGTAAACCTCATCGCACGTCACCTGGCCTAAAGCCAAACACAGATGAAAAGGTCTAGGCATGAGATGGTGTTGGGTGGGTGTTGGAGATAGTCTTATTTAACATGGAGCAGTCAGAGGCGGTTGGTTTACTGAGGCTGCGGGAAAAGCCTCACTGTTTATGGCTCAGGAGGGCCAAGGATCGCCCTGCCTGGCGCTCAGTGTGCCAGCCGGGCTGCTCTTGTCGCAGTGAACATCCACACTTTGACCAATGCACGCACAATCGGATTGGATACTACTGGATATGTTTAGTGTATACAACAAGTTTACAAGTAATGTACCCCTGGAGCTGTGTGTTATAGCATGCATAGTCTTGATTGTATCCCGATGATGGGTCCATCGTGGGACTATCTACACTGAGAGAACTCACCTGGAGCCACTACACCTGTGCTGGTTATATTTATGAACGGTCTACGGCTCAAACTATAGCCCGGGGAACAGCAGTACTGAACAGGAGACACCGGTATCAGAGAACACGACGCACGGAGCTCTGCAGCATGTCTCCGAGCAGCTGGAGCACTCAGCACACTAAAGTTATAAAAGCACAGACAGCCCGTTTGCCCCATTTGCAGGATAATTGCCTCGTTTTGTAGAGAAAACATTCTTCTATGTGTGTGAAAATCCTGGAGCAGAATCTAATGTTTATGAACTGATGGAATTAAATGAAAGACAGTGAAAATAAGATAAGATAAGATAAGATAAGCCTTTATTGATCTCACACAGGAGAAATTTACTCGCCACAGTAGCTCCAGGACAATTGGACAGGAGGGAAAAAGTGCATGCAGGCAGGGAGGGGATAAAGTAAGTAAAAAATAGTGCAAATAGTAATACGTAATAATAATAATAATAATAATGGAAAATAGTAATAATGATAATAGTAACAACAAGCATCAACATGAAAAGGAGGATATTGCACGTCTGGCCTATATGTTAGAATTATACAGTCTGATGGCGGTGGGGATGAAGGATCTGCGGTAGCGCTCCTTCTTGCACTGGGGGTGTCTTAGTCGGCTGCTGAAGGAGCTGCTCAGCTCCTCTACAGTCCGGTGCAGAGGGTGAGAGGTGTCGTCCTTAATGGACATGAATTTGGCCAGTACCCTCCTCTCAGCCACCTCCTCTACACGGTCCAGAGGACAGCCCAGGACAGAGCTGGCCCTCTTAACCAGCTTATTCAGTCTTTTCCTGTCCCGTTCTGTGCTGCTCGGGGCCCAGCAGACGACAGCGTAGAGGAGAGCAGAGGCCACCACAGAGTCATAAAAAGTCTTGAGCAGAGGCCTGCACACTCCAAAGGAACTCAGTCTCCTCAGGAGGTGGAGGCGACTTTGGCCCTTCTTGTACAGGGCGTCGGTGTTGTGGGACCAGTCCAGTTTATTGTTGAGGTGAACACCCAGGTACTTGAAACTGTCCACAGTCTCTATGTCCTGCCCCTGGATGTTCACCGGTGAGTGAGGTAGTGGTCTCCTCCTGAAGTCGATCACCAGCTCCTTTGTCTTACTGGTGTTAAGGCACAGGTGGTTGCGCCCACACCAGTCTACAAAGTCACTGATGACCGACCGAAATTCTCAGCACACATGGCGTAGAGGACACACTGGATGAAATGGCTCTATTGTTGATATAAATTGATGTTGTCTTGTGTAGTGGCTCTAAATGGTTGTTCTTTTGGCCTTTATTTTTGTCTGTAAATTATTTTCTACTTAGCATGGGTTGCATATACACATCATAGATAAGCTTCAGAATTGGGCCTCTACTTGAATATAGGAGCAAAACTATAAAAATTAACTTAAAAATTTAGCCTTCATAAGGGTTTTTTGTTTTTTGTTTTTTTGTTTTTTTAATTACTTTCAGTCCTCATTTCACCTTGGTAGCTGCAGGAGTTTTGACTTTTGAAACTAGGTCCTATGCAATATTTAAAGTACACACACACACAGAAATTGTAGGACCCGGCTTTCTAAAAAGATGAAATAAAAATTATGTGAAAGGACTAAAAAGGCCAGAAAGTTAGACTATTGCACATGTTACAGCGCAGAGTTTCATTGACAAACATATACCTGACAAGATTTTTACTTGGTATTTTTTTATTTGACATGTAGCAGCTGAGTTACCATTATCCATTTAAAGTTGGACAATGTGGTTGATATGGGTCCAATTAGGCTCATCCATCCATCCATTTTCTTCCTCTTATCCGGGGCCGGGTCACGAAGGCAACAGTCTAAGCAGGGACTCCCAGACTTCCTTCACCCCGGACACTTCCTCCAGCTCCTCCAGGGTGACCCCAAAGTGTTCCCAGGCCAGCCAGGAGACATAGTCCCTCCAGCGTCTCCTGGGTCTTCCCTGGGGCTTCCTCCTGGTGGGACATGCCCAGAACACTTCCCGAGGGAGGCGTCCAGGAGGCATCCGGAACAGATGCCCGAGCCACCTCAGCTGACTCCTCTCAACGTGGAGGAGCAGCGGCTCTACTCCGAGCTCCTCCCGTGTGATTGATCTCCTCACCCTATCTCTAAGGGAGCACCCAGCCACTCTGCGGAGGAAACTCATTTTGACCGCTTGTATCCACGATCTTGTCCTTTCGGTCATTACCCAGAGCTTATGACCATAGGTGAGGGTAGGAACGTAGATTGACCGGTAAATTGAGAGCTTTGCCTTTTGGCTCAGCTCCCTCTTCACCACAACGGGCCTGTACAACGACCGCATCACTGCCGAAGCTGCACCGATCCGCCTGTCAATCTCATGCTCCATCCTCCCCTCACTCGTGAACAAGTCCCCGAGATACTTGAACTCCTCCACTTGAGGCAAGGACTCTCCACCCACCCGGAGAGGGTAAGCCACCTTTTTCCGGTCGAGAACCATGGCCTCGGATTTGGAGGAGCTGATCCTCATCCCAGCCGCTTCACACTCGGCTGCAAACCACCCCAATGCACGCTGGAGGTCCCGGTTCGATGAAGCCAGCAGGCTTCATCATCTGCAAACAGCAGAGATGAGATCCTGTGGTCCCCAAATCAGATCCCCTCCGGCCCCAGGACTGCGCCTAGAAATTCTGTCCATAAATATAATGAACAGAACCGGTGACAAAGGGCAGCCCTGACGGAGTCCAACATGCACTGGAAACAGGTCCGACTTACTACCGGCAATGCGAACACAGCTCCTGCTCCGGTCATACAGGGACCGAACAGCCCTTAGCAAAGGGCCCCGAACCCCGTACTCCCAGAGCACTCTCCACAGGACCCCACGAGGGACACGGTCGAATGCCTTCTCCAGATCCACAAAGCACATGTGGACTGGTTGGGCAAACTCCCATGCACCCTCGAGCACCCGATGGAGAGTATAGAGCTGGTCCAGTGTTCCCGGGATGAAAACTACATTGCTCCTTCTGAATCCGAGGTTCGAATTCTCCTCTCCAGCACCCTGGAATAGACCTTACCGGGAAGGCTGAGGAGTGTGATTCTTTGATAGTTGGAACACACCCTCCAGTCCCCTTTCTTAAACAGAGGGACCACCACCCCGGTCTGCCAGTCCAGAGGTACTGTCCCAGACCACCACACGATGTTGCAGAGATGTGTCAACCAAGACAGCCCCACAACATCCAGAGACTTAAGATATTCAGGGTGGATCTTGCCACCGAGGAGCTTTCCAACCACCTTAGTAACTTCAGCCAGGGTGATGAATGAGCCCGCCTCCGAGTCCCTAGCCTCTGCTTCCTCCTCGGAAGACGTGACAGCGGGATTGAGGAGATCCTCAAAATATTCCTTCCACCGTCCGATAACATCCCCAGTCGAGGTCAACAGCTCCCTACCCGCACTGTAAACAGTGTTGGTGAAGCACTGCTTCCCCCTCCTGAGGCGCCGGATGGTTTGCCAGAATTTCTTTGAGGCCGTCTGATAGTCCTCCTCCATGGCCTCTCCAAACTCCTCCTAACCCCAAGTTTTTGCCTCTGCGCCGCCCAGGCTGCAGCACGCTTGGCCCGCCGGTACCTGTCAGCTGCCTTAGGAGTCTTCTTCAGCCTGATGGCATCCCTTACTTCCATTGTCCACCACCGAGTTCGGGGACAGGCACCACAGGCCTAACGACCACAGCTGCGGGTGGCCACATCTACAATAGAGGCCAAGAACAAAGCCCACTTGGATAGCCACTATGTCCACAGCCTCCCCCGGAATCAGGGAGAAGCTCTCCCGGAAGTGTGAGTTGATGGTGCCCCTGACAGAGGGCTCTGCCAGACGTTCCCAAAAGACCTTCACTACACGCTTCTGCCTGCCAGGTCTTTCTGGCTTTCTCCCCCACCAGCGGACCCAATTCACAACCAGGTGGTGATCAGTTGACAGCTCTGCCCCTCTCTTCACCCGTGTGTCCAAGACATGCAGCCGGAGGTCAGATGCCACGACAACAAAGTCGATCATCGACCTCCGTCCTAGGGTGTCCTGGTGCCACGTGCACTGATGGACACCCTTGTGCTCAAACATGGTGTTTGTTATGGACAAACCGTGGCAAGTGCAGAGGGCTAATAATAGGACACCGCTCAGATCAGGGAGGCTGTTCCTCCCAATTACCCCTCTCCAGGTGTCACTGCCATTGCCCACATGGGCGTTGAAGTCCCCCAGTAGAACATCGGAGTCCCCGGTCAGTGCATTGTCCAGTACCCCTCCCAGGCACTCCAAGAAGGCCGGGTACTCTGCACTGCTGTTCGGCCCGTAGGCCGACACAACAGTGAGAGACCTGTCCCCGACCCGAAGGCGCAGGGACGCGACCCTCTCGTTCACCGGGGTGAACTCCAATACATGGCGGCTGAGCTGTGGGGCAATGAGTAGGCCCACACCAGCCCGCCGCCACTCCCCACGGGCAACGCCAGAGAAATGGAGAGTCCAGCCCCCCTCAAGGACTTGGGTTCCAAAGCCCAAGTTGTGAATGGAGGTGAGGCCAACTATATCTAGTCGGCAAAGCTTGAGCATGTTGGACGCTGCTTCACCGTTCACACTGATCGCTCTGTGCTTCCATCGAGCTAAACGCCACAGAGTTTCAGTTGCACGTCAACGTGCCTCTACATAACAGGAATCACTCGCGCAATTTGCACATGCCGTGTCCAGTGGGCTTGTACCTTAACAGTACTTTTACTCAATATATGGGTTACACTTCCCACTTGAAATAAGTACGTTTTATGTTGTTGACAATATTTCATGATTTGAACAATGGTTTCTTTGTGCTTCTCCTTCATATATAATTTTGTTTTTGGTCTATCCATAAAATGTTGTCCTTCTTATCACATTAACTTAAATAACAAACATTCTGTCACTCTTACAAGTACTTTTACTACTAGTACTTTCCCCAAATACTTTTTTACTCTTACTCATGGACTACTACTGTGCACTTCCACTTAAGTCATATTATTCTTGGTTAAAGTTCAAGTCAAGCTGCAGTGCCACAGGGAACTGAAACTCCAGTCAATAGAAGAACAATGATTTTTATTTTCTGTTTTTCTTTTTATGCTCATATTGAAGTTCATGAAAAGAAACAGTATTCAAGCCAAAATAAATTCACTCCTTCCTTTTATGTGAGGAGGAGAGGGGATACAGTTCTTTCCAATGAGCAACCAAGTTCATCTGGCATCTTTTCAGCCTTTTAATTTAGGATTTTCAGGTTTCACTAAAGCTCGCAAGAATGCAAGCTTAAATATAAAAAATTTTATGTGAAAACAAATACCCTCAGCTTTTCCCAGACTACTTCACAGAGCATTTTGTATCACAACAGAAAACATTTTTAAAGGTGAAGGTCTCCATGTCATTGCTTTCTCTGGAATGTTCCACAGTATGGCATTGAACTTATCTCCATGGAGACAATCATGGAATGTTACCAGACCAAGTCTGTCTGTTGCTTGTCTTTGTGGAAATCTTTGCTTAGCCCAGAATATTCCACAGTATGGCAGTGTATGAATATACTGATGATACTGATTAGATAATTATCCTGAAATAGACGTATTCTTACCATGAGTAGGGTTTCACAGATCTGACATGCAAGTTGGCCTGGTGGCGTCACCTGCTTGTCCCCATGAAAACAGAACTCTTTAATGCTGTATTGTAGAACATTACACTGTTAACCTGGATGTTGCTTCTTCTCAAAGAGTTTAGTAAGACTCACTATACAAAAAGTTTTATTGTAAAACTCAAACCACACAAGTGCAAAATTGGTGAGCACTCCCTCACACATGTTTAAGGCACTTGCATTTTTGAATTTGACTTTTTCCTGCTTCTTTATCCACACTTCCTGCTCATGTTCAGCTCCTGATTAAAATAGTGGTTATGCCTTGGTTCTGACTTCCTCTTTTTGCCTGGGTTTTAGTAAGCTGAGTCTTCAAATTTGAACCTAATAGATGATTTGTAAGTCTGTTATTGTGTGATAATTTGACCCTATGTGGTAATGTGTACTACAAAAATTACACGTTACAAGCATCTTAAAATGTACCATTCACTCAGATGCATTTGGATGGAGAAAACACAATAAACCACATGTAAAATACTTAGAATGGTGTTTGAAATGTCAGGGGATGTGGCTGTCACGTTGTACATGATATTAGTGTCAGTGGGGCTGTGGTGTGACTGACAGTGTAATGGCCAATCACAGCGTGAAATGTGCAGCAGGTGGTCAGACAAGCCACAAACCAACAAGAGGCAGAAATAACAGATGTTTAAGGTGCACTCTCATGGGGCGACTAATGCAACAGCAGTGAGCAGAGTGACTACCTGTCACCTTGACGCTCATGTTTACATTCCACCGACTGTAGACACCTGTTGATAGATGGTGCATGAGTGTTATGATAAAAGGCACATATTGTGCTAGTTTCTCATCTGTGTCAAAATGTTGACATAGGAAAACAATGTGTTTAATGTTGGATCCTCATCACAAACATACTAGTACCTGGAGTTGTGTTTTGTTTCATTCACACATGTTTAACACACACATCCTGCGTTCTTATCTCAAACTGAAAACACCTTGTGATGTCATGTAGTAATATAAGAAGTACTCCACTGTGTTTTTAAACTCCATACACCTTCACTAGAATCATTTGGATGATTGTGATTATAAAACAAATCAAAGACTGGGTCATACATGTAAAATGATGATCTAAGTATGTCACAGTTTAAAGGTAATATATTATGTAAAATTGAGTCTTGTGAGCTTTAAGCCATGTTAGAATTTTGTTACCTCATCAAAAACATATCTGGAGTTATGTCTTGTTTCAGTCACACAGAAATCCTGCATGATTAGCCTGTCTACATCTCTAAAACTCAAAATTCTCTGTTCCAACTTGTGATGTCATGAAACAGTAGATTTCAAGTTTTGAAGCCTTTTGTTTATATTTAGTTTAGTAAAAAACTGGAAATCACAGATCTGAAATCATCCAAATGATTCTAATGAAGATGTATAGGGTTTAAAAACACACTGGAGCACTTCCTGTAATACCACATGAGTTCTGTTTGAGAGAACTTGGCCTAACTATGCAGGGTTTGTGTGTAAATGAAACAAAACACAAGGTATGTTTGTGGCGAGGAAATAACATTATAACATACATCAGAATATAGCGTAATATGGGCCCTTTGAAAAGTATTAGTCTAGTGTTTATGCCATATTCTAGGCTTGTCTTTTTTTTTTTTTTTTTTCCAGTGTGACCACACTGTGTGCCTAAGTAAGATTTCCTTCAGGACAAATAAAAGCAATCTTGAATCTTGAATTTAATTTGCCATTTATTGACAGGTGACTATTTCATTGTTTGATTTTATAACGACTTTCCTTTGGGCAAATTAATTTTCAAAAAGCCCTTTGAGGCGACTGCTGTTGTGTTCTTGGACTACATTAATATAAATTGAACTGAAATTAATGGCAAACTTATATATCTTAATTTGTAGTAGGCAATTACATAATTACAAAAACGTACTTTATATTTATTACAGAGGGGTATTACAATTGTATGGGGTATTAATGTTAACACAACATATTTAGATCACAATGTTACCTTTTATTGTTGTGAAAATGCTATATTCACCAAAAACAACATAAGTTTCCCTCCTTCCCTTGGTTCTCCATACTAAGTTACTCTCCTTTAGAGCACTATCAAAACACAATCAGCACCCGCAGTGAAATTACTAGCATCGGTTTGTGAAGTTGTAGTGTATTATTTTATATCATGCTTTTGTATTTTTATGGAAAATGGTCGTGTGGGAGCATGGGTGATGTAGGCTGGTGGGCTGAGTTTTGAGCTATAAAACCACCTATAACTGATTAAATGTAAGGTTGTTTAAAGGAGAATTAACTTTTTTTTTACAATCTGAGCCTTATTTCGATAATAAAACAAGTTGTTTTACTCACCCATAGCACTTTGGTGTCATATGGAGCACTTCCAGAGATGTTTTAGATTAGCGATAGCCGTAGCGCAAGCAGTCTCCAAATAACACAAACTTTTAATGAATCTGCGCCAGGAGGGATTACGTCGGGATTCACCTTCAGCCATGCACAGGATTAAATACACGCGTGACAAGCTCCTGGATCTACGGGGCCCTTCTCTACTCCATGCGGGGAAACCGGAGGTCCCAGCAGAGATACGGAGAAAGAGGAGAGGCTGCAGGGGCGGACGCAGGAACCGGAGGCCGTATTCACCGAACGGACTACCCACGGTGATAACGGGGAATCTGCGTTCGCTAAACAACAAGGTGGAGGAGCTTGTTGCGCTGACCCGACATCAGAGACAATTCCGGGACTGCAGTCTGATGTGTTTTTCTGAGACATGGCTAAATGGGAATATACCGGACAATGTAATCTCACTGGACTGATTTACTATGAGGCGCGCGGACCGGACCGTGTCGGGGAGCGGGAAGACACGAGGAGGAGGACTTATCTTCTTCGTTAACGGACGCTGGTGCCACCCCGGGAATGTACACGTGAAACACCAGCTGTGCTCCCGGGACATTGAACTGCTCGCTGTGGGTATGCGGCCGTATTATCTGCCCAGAGAAATTGCACACATTATTGTGTTCTGTGTGTATATTCCTCCATCGGCGGATGGTGCAGCAGCATGCGAACAGCTCCACAGCGCCGTTAATGATGTGATGATACGTCACCCGCGCGCCTCATTTCTGATCACTGGGGATTTTAACCGCACATCTCTCTCCACTACTCTCCCCACATTCACCCAATACGTCACTTTCCCCACGAGAGACAATAAGACTCTGGACTTGTTTTACGCCAACATCAAGGACGCTTACACCTCCGCCCCCTCCCCCCGCTCGGACGCTCGGACCACTGTCTGGTCTACCTGCTCCCGCAATACACACCCAGGGTGCGGAAAGAACCTGTGCGGAAGCGGTCTGTGAAGCTTTGGACTCAGGAGGCCTGTGAGAGTCTGAGAGACTGTTTCCAGAACACTGACTGGGACATTTTCACTGACTCTTATGGAGACGACATCAACGGCCTGACCCATTGCATCACAGACTACATCAACTTCTGCGTGGAGAACACTGTGCCAACCAGGAGGGTACGGTTTTTCCCCAACAACCACCCCTGGGTCACCCCTGAGCTTAAAGCCCTCCTGAATCAGAAGAAAAGGGCTTTCAACTCAGGGGACAGAGAGGAGCAGAAAAGGGTCCAGAGAGAGCTTCAGTGGAGGATCCGACGGGCCAAGAAGGACTATGGGAGGAGGATGGAGGAGCAGCTGGCCCAAAACAACGCACGGGGCGTGTGGAGAGGACTGAGGAGCATGTCTGGTTTTGGACAGAGTGGCAGAGGGACAGCTGATGGCGATCAGCGCTGGGCGGACGAATTAAACTGTTATTTCAACAGGTTTGATGCCCCCCGCACCCCCTCTGCCCCTCTGCCAACTCCCCCCTCCGCTTCACACCTTCCTGGGCCAGTAGCCATCCCCCCCTTCCCCCTCACACGGACTCAACCCAGCACCAGCCCCCCTCCACCCCCCACCACCACCACCCCCCGCAGTCCACCCCAGTCCCCCCCCTCTCCCCCCTCTCCATCACACCGGACGAGGTGAGGAGGGAGCTCAGGCGACTCAGGCAGAGGAAAGCCGCAGGACCCGATGGTATCTGCCCCAGGCTGCTGAGAACCTGTGCAGACCAGCTCTGTGAGGTTCTCTGCTACATGTTCAATCTGAGCCTCAGCCTGGAGAAGGTCCCCGTCCTGTGGAAGACCGCCTGCGTGGTCCCGGTTCCCAAAACAACAAACGCCAGGGAACCGGCCCACTACAGACCAGTCGCCTTGACCTCCCACCTCATGAAGACCATGGAGAGGGTGATCCTCAGCCACCTCCGCTCTGTGGTGAGCCCCACCCTGGACCCGCTGCAGTTTGCCTACAAGCCAAATGTAGGAGTAGAGGACGCCATCATCTACTTGCTGCAGCGAGCGCTCACCCACCTTGAGACCTCCGGGAGTGCTGTGAGAGTCATGTTCTTTGACTTCTCCAGCGCCTTCAACACCATCAGGCCGGCGCTGCTGCGGGGGAAGCTCGAGGACGCGGGAGTGGATGGACATCTCGCTGCCTGGACCATCGACTACCTCACTGACCGTCCACAGTACGTGCGGCTGCGCGGCTGTGAGTCAGAGGTGGTAGTCTGCAGCACGGGGGCCCCCCAGGGTACTGTCCTCTCACCCTTCCTCTTCACCATATACACCTCGGACTTCACATACAACACGGACAGCTGCCATCTCCAGAAGTTCTCTGACGACTCGGCCATTGTGGGCTGTGTGTCACAGGGGAACGAGCTGGAGTACCGCTCGGTCATCAGTGACTTTGTAGACTGGTGTGGGCGCAACCACCTGTGCCTTAACACCAGTAAGACAAAGGAGCTGGTGATCGACTTCAGGAGGAGACCACTACCTCACTCACCGGTGAACATCCAGGGGCAGGACATAGAGACTGTGGACAGTTTCAAGTACCTGGGTGTTCACCACAACAATAAACAGGACTGGTCCCACAACACTGACGCCCTGTACAAGAAGGGCCAAAGTCGCCTCCACCTCCTGAGGAGACTGAGGTCCTTTGGAGTGAGCAGGCCTCTGCTCAAGACTTTTTATGACTCTGTGGTGGCCTCTGCTCTCCTCTACGCTGTCGTCTGCTGGGCCCCGAGCAGCACAGAACGGGACAGAAAAAGACTGAATAAGCTGGTTAAGAGGGCCAGCTCTGTCCTGGGCTGTCCTCTGGACCGTGTAGAGGAGGTGGCTGAGAGGAGGGTACTGGCCAAATTCATGTCCATTAAGGACGACACCTCTCACCCTCTGCACCGGACTGTAGAGGAGCTGAGCAGCTCCTTTAGCAGCCGACTGAGGCACCCCCAGTGCAAGAAGGAGCGCTACCGCAGATCATTCATCCCCACCGCCATCAGACTGTATAATTCTAACATATAGGCCAGACGTGCAATATCCTCCTTTTCATGTTGATGCTTGTTTTTACTATTATCATTATTACTATTTTCCATTATTATTATTATTACGTATTACTATTTGCACTATTTATTACTTACTTTATCCCCTCCCTGCCTGCATGCACTTTTTCCCTCTTGTCCAAATGTCCTGGAGCTACTGTGGCGAGTAAATTTCTCCTGTGTGAGATCAATAAAGTCTTATCTTTAGCACTTTTCAAATCATAGAAGCTCAATGTCTTAGTCTACACTTTCGTTTGAGTCAAAAGTGGCCTGTAATCCGAGATTCATGTTTGGGTCCCGGGAGCTGAGAGCGAAATAAGCTGCGACTCCACACATGCGCACTGGCCTCCTCATCTACTCAAAACTATGGATAAATTTCGGATTACAGGCCACTTTTGACTCAAACGAAAGCGTAGACTAAGACATCGAGCTTCTACGATTTGAAAAGTGCTAAAGTTTGTGTTATTTGGAGACCGCACGGGGCATATATTACATGCTCGGGGCATATATTATATGCCCCAAGAACTCACGCTACGGCTATCGCTAATCTAAAACATCTCCGGAAGTGCTCCATATGACACCAAAGTGCTATGGGTGAGTAAAACAACTTGTTTTATTACCGAAATAAGGCTCAGATTGTAAAAACCGTTAATTCTCCTTTAAAGTCACACTGGAACATTCCAGGCAGAGCAATGATATTATCTTTTGAAACAAGCAGGCCTCCTGACCAAAAATATATACCTATAGTGCACCTTTAAAGTTCACAAGAATCAATTTTTTGTAATATAGCACCTTTAAAAAGAAAGTAAATGTGACTTCTATTCTTGGCATGGTGATAAAATCCTAAATCCCCATTAATGAAAACTGGCCGCATTAACAAATCGTGGCATTATCTGTGTTTTGCGACTCTTTTTACCATAATCATCCTACACACTCAGCTGCCCTCGACCTACCCCGACAGATTTGTGTTTTATAGTAACAAAGCTCTTCAGTTGTTATTCTGTCTCCAAGAACCATGTCAATGACTGTGGGGTCCAATTATCCAGCAATTTTCATCAAACTCATAGTCTGATAATTCTAGTGCTGTCCGCAGAAAGTCCCCATTGGCATTTGAGGATTATCGCTTCAGTCGATTCTGTAGCTTATTTTGGGTCTGTCTCGGGGAGTTAAGCCCTTATTTCCAAATGGCTTTCTTCCAACATAGGTACATTAACAGAGAATGCTTTGTTCCCTGGCTTTAATTAGTAATAATGGCTAACAGGTTATCAGGAAATGGTATTTGTAGGGAAGGAGCCTCAGGTTCACCCCCAGATGGTTTTTAATGGAGCTAAAGAGCAGTGCTGTGACAGTGCAAGCTTTTACTCGCCTCATTTGACGTTATCAACAGATGTGTACTACTGTTTAATGCACTACATCCTAGGTGTTTAGACTACTGGTTCCCAACACTATTTTGTCTTTTACTAAAAACTTCCAAAACCTTAAATACCCCCTAACTCATGTTATGTTGATCAGTTTAAAGTGTGTGTGGTCAATGCATACAATGTTTTTATGATATTTAGGTCTTCGAGGACTTTTGACCAATTCAGTTGTTAATTGCTATGGCATGGATGCACCGATCCAATACCCTGGTTGAGCATATCCTGATGTAATTTATGGTCATATTGTTTGCTGTGCATATGACTGAAAGGTTTTGATTACACACTCTAATTTGATAATGATTATTTATGTTGTTATTTGTATGTATTGTGTTTTTAATGTCTCTCTTATTCTGGAAAGCACTTTGAATTACTTTACGATTTGTGCTATACAAATAAACTTGCCTTTGGCCCAGAAAGGCTGATTAAATTTTGATTTATAAAATATTTATCTGTACACTTACTTGACTGATACATGCCAAGTAACTTGGATCTCTTTATTTTTGTTTTAAAGAAATAAATGCTATTTTTACTCTGCACTAGTATCGCTTGATATCGAATAACAGCAGATACTTAAAGGAGAATTAACATTTTTTACAATCTGAGCCTTATTTCGGTAATAAAACAAGTTGTTTTACTCACCCATAGCACTTTGGTGTCATATGAAGCACTTCCAGAGATGTTTTAGATTAGCGATAGCCATAGCGCGAGTTTGCATATATTACATGCCCCGAGCATGTAATATATGCCCCCAGCGGTCTCCAAATAACACAAACTTTAGCACTTTTCAAATCATAGAAGCTCTATGTCTTACTCTACACTTTCGTTTGAGTCAAAAGTGGCCTGTAATCTGAGATTTAGCCATAATTTACAGCTTTGCGTTTCATGTTTGGGTCCCGGGAGCTGAGAGCGAAATAAACTGAGACTCTGCACATGCGCACTGGTATCCTCATCTACTCGAAACTATGGATAAATCTCAGATTACAGGCCACTTTTGACTCAAATGAAAGCGTAGACTAAGACATCGAGCTTCTATGATTTGAAAAGTGCTAAAGTTTGTGTTATTTGGAGACCGCTCGGGGCATATATTATATGCTCGGGGCATATAATATATGCAAACTCATGCTACGCTATCGCTAATCTAAAACATCTCCGTAAGTGCTCCATATGACATCAAAGAGCTATGGGTGAGTAAAACAACTTGTTTTATTACCGAAATAAGGCTCAGATTGTAAAACACGTAAATTCTCCTTTAAATCATTAGTATTGGAATCGGTATCTGAAAAAGCTGCATTGGTATATTGCTAATAAAAACATTAAAATTCCCAATGATATACAACTGACTGGAACATTTCATATTCAAATGATTTTCAATTTCACCTTAAAATGAGAAAAAAGTCCTACTCACTGTCCGTGTACCCCCAAGGGTCCCCATTCCTCTCAGCGAGAAACACTGGTTTAGTCTATACCAGGGGTCGGCAAACTTTACCACTCAAAGAGCCATTTGCACCCATTTCACACAGTAAAGAAAACACTGGGAGCCACAAAACCCTTTTGAAATTTAAAATGAAATAACACTGCATATAACGGCTTTTGTTTTTACCTTTGTGCCGTAGAATTACATTTCAAATATGAACGAACTAAAATAAAATACATGTTAATTAAATACAGTGGTCCCTCGCTGTTTCGCTGATTTTTTTATAGTGTATCAACACGTATTGTGTTCTGCATCCTGATTGGCTAGGACTGTAGAACTTGGCCGATTCGTCAGTCATTCTCCTCCGTGTCTCCTGTACAGAATGCGTCGAGTTTGCCAAATTTATTTAAATGTTTGATCACGAGCAGTGTGACTCTGAAGCAGTGAGGATTGAGCGGTCTGGCATTTGAGCACATGCCAGAAGGGCCGAGGCCGTGCTCTATTACAGATTTGACCACGTGTCCGCACACTTCTCCGGGTGGTCAATGCGTATCGGAAAGTAGCGGCAGTGTTTCCGCAGAACGAACTGATGGAACCTGGAGTCCAGGCGGCGGAACCAGTCCTAAGAGCGCACGGATGCGTTCTCACTACAGTTCTGTGTTTGGTGCAGAGCTGTAGAACCCCTCCCCCCCGTTCCACGGTCTACGGGGCCGCTTCTAGGTGTAAATTGCCAGGGCCGATGATCCCAGTCCGTCACTGCTCTGAAGTGCTGTATGTTTGCAAGTTTTCTCCCCAACAAAACCCGCAACAGCGCAGCGGCGCCAGGCGCCTCGGTCAGAGGAACTGTGAAATACACGCATATTTATACACGCAATATAAAGCTGACTACTTCACGGATTTTGCCTATCGTGGGTTATTTCTACAACGTAACCCCCATGATAAATGAGGGACCACTGTACTGAGCCGCATCAGAGGGATCAAAGAGCCGCATGCGGCTCCGGAGCCGCGGGTTGCCGACCCCTGGTCGATACACATTAAAAGCATATGTTAGAGAGACTGCCTCAAGGTTACATTGTACAGAATAAAAGTCTCCTGTCCAATCGTCAGACATTGGATTTAGTGCAGTACAAATGTGGTAGAGCTACTGCTGCTACAGGTAACTGACATTGAACATGTAGTAGAAGCATTAGTCATTTTTATACCCGAAATACAGGATTTCAAAGGTTTATTGGAAAAAGCAATGCATTTTGAAAATATAAAATAATGTCGCAGCAACAACTTGACCCCTTGACCTCTGAGCAATTTTCCAATTGAAATTGAAATTCCGGGAACACAGACAGTGCCTGGATGCACAACTGCATTTCTGCTACACAACCTATTTAAAATAATCTAACCTAACACTTGGAATTACCACATGAAGGTTTAGAAAGAGCAATGAATGGGGCAGATCAAAAAGAGGACAGAAATGTATATATGCTGAAAAAGATGCAGAGCAACTCCCAGTAGCAGAAGGCTTCGAGCTAGCTGATGACAAACTAATTGCTAATGACGAAGCGACAAGCAATGCTGAAGACTCCCAACGCTAAGTGAAATGCAAAAGGATCTAAGTTTCAAGAGTGATTTCATAAAAGCACTTCAGGAGATTAAGATTGAAATGGCTAGGGACCCTAAAGTCGAGATGGCGACTAATACTCTGAGCATAAACCAAAAGCTAACTGAGGGACACAACAAAGCCATTGCCGAGGCAGAAGGCCGTATTTCAGAGGGGGGAAAAAGTTGTTGACCTAGAAAGCAGATCCAGAAGAAACAACATGCGCATACATCGGATTCCCGAGGAAGCTGAGGGCGCATCAGTGAAGGATTTTGTGAGAAGTTTGCTCATTAGGGAGCTACAGTTACCGGAGGGAATGTCTCATTTGAAAAAAGCAAAGGTTGGAAAGACTGAAGAAGGTACATTTAGAATTATTGACATTAGAAACCAAACACAAAGGTAGGCTACATTAGATGATCGAACAAGATTTGAAATGAAGGAAAAAAAGGAATCAAATAGATGAGATCTATAATCAAGAAATACAACGAAAGTTACTATTTGTCAGAGTTACTTTGAAGGAGGGGTCAAACATGCCAAACAACTGGCATACAAATTAAGAAAACAATCAGAGAATACAGTCTGTGAGATTAAAGACCTGGTAACCAAATAAATATATGATCAATTGGATAAAATTCAGAACTGCTTTAAAGGTCCAGTGTGTAGGATTCGTGGCGCATAGGTGGATAGTGGCTATGGCACTTCCTGTTTTAGCTACGGCAAACCTTGAGGGTCACCCGGACGCGCCGTAGCGGACAGCTCGCGTACCCGCGCGCACCCGGCGCTGCGAGCCCTCGCCGACAACAACGGTATTAATAAAACGCGGTCTCCCGTTCACTGTTTTTTTTTTCTTTTCGCATGAAAACACACATTCCCGATCGTGTACCATGACAATCTACATATCAAATGAAACCTTACAGTCTCCTCTTTTTGACTATGCAATTCATTTCCTGGCACAACACAAAACGAGGTTTGTTACTTTGCTTACCTTTGAAGGCCTTGCACAGGTCAAACTCTGTATTTCACTACAAGCTTGGTATCAATCTGTCCGTAAGGATCCAGCGAATAAAACTCTTCATAAACTACGCTAAACATGTGTGACTGTAGCCGTAACGGCATAGTTCACGGCACCTGTTTTACCGTTCACATGCTTTTCCCCTTACACTCCTTTGCTGTTGTAATGCTGGATATTCTACAGTGTAGCCATGTCCAACGTTTACTCTAAGCTGCGCACTGCTCGCACATTCTCAGCGCACAAGAAAACTTATGCAGCGCACTGTAAATCAGGGATGAAAGAACTTTTAGCGGATCTCTGCTTTTTATTCAGCCGCGGGGTCATTTTTTTATATCTGCAAAGTGCAAGCCGCGCGGGGGGGGTGCATTTCGGATGTGGAGTTAGTGTGTGTTTGCTCAGACACATTAAAAATTAGGGGGAACATTGGCCATGTCCCAATTCCAAGTATTACTACTAGTCGCAATAGTATAATATTTTTGTCTTTAGGGAACAAGGAGCAGACCACCCGGCTCATTGAGCTGAGGCGGGACCTGTTCCATTTCGCAGACGGCCATGTGAGAAACGTAGTGCACTAAGGACAGAGCGAGTGTGCGCCGTCTCAACGACAGACCGAGTGCACACTCACAAGCGTGCCGTTGGTGAATTGGGAAACGGCCAAGATCTAAGTTCAAAAGAATACTTTGATTTCATGATGGAAGTGAAAAGGCTTGGAAAACTCGGTAATTAACGGGTAAAAATCTTACACACTGTCCCTTTAAGAAGTATTATGAAAAGTTATACTCACAGCCTCCTATAGCTAATGATCATAAAATAGAGTTTGTTAAGCTCAAATTACCCACTGTTACAGAAAATGAAAACAAGGCTTTGACTGCACAAATTATGAAGGAAGAAATCCACTCTGCTATAGAACGGTTAAAAACTAATAACGCTCCAGGCCCTGATGGGTTTAATGCTGAATGGTACAAAAATTTTAAGACGCGGTGACATTTAACACGGTTATGACTAATGCAGAAGAAGGTAGGCTGTCATTTCAGTGATACCCAAAGAGGGAACAGATGAAGCAGAATGTTTTAACTATAGGCCAATAAGTGTATTAATTAAAGATTATATCTTAGATTATAAGATATTTACATCAATTCTAGCAAAAAAAAAAAAAAATAAACAAGATTTTACCAAGATTAATTTATTTAGATCAAACTGGATATGTAAAATTATATCAAACCCATGCCAATATTAGAAGATCAAATTATGAGGCACATAGATATGAATAAAACACAGGCTCTGCTATTGAGTTTGGATGCAGAAAAAGCCTTCTGACTCTTTGAGGTGGGAATTCCTTTTTAAAGCTATGTAAAAAAAAATAATAATAATGATTTGATGAGGTGCTCATTAGAATATGGGAGGCTTTATACAATAAACCAACAGCTAGGATCAATGTGAATGGGACACTCTCTGACTGGGTTGGAGAGGTCCACGAGACAGGGATGTTGAAGTCAATTTTCCTTTGCAA
This sequence comes from Paratrypauchen microcephalus, assembly GCA_036785185.1. Classification (NCBI taxonomy): domain Eukaryota; kingdom Metazoa; phylum Chordata; class Actinopteri; order Gobiiformes; family Gobiidae; genus Paratrypauchen; species Paratrypauchen microcephalus. The sequence continues at coordinate 775,505 of JAVJIX010000090.1, read as the reverse complement.
TATTTATAGAGCTTCTTGCACAGTGGATTAAACAGAACAATAAGATTACATGAATATGGATGTCAAATATTGCAAAAAACTGGCATTGTTTGTGGACGATGTTTTGGTTTACTTATCCAATCCTACAGCATCATTGCCAGAGCTATTCACAGTTTTGAGAGAATGTTAGTCATATTCAAGGTATTACCCCTAAACATTAAGATGTATAAGTTAAATTGGGACAATAACTGTATTAAGTATTTGGGCATATACTTACCAATTAACGTATCACCCTTAGGAGAAATCAGTTATGGCCCCTTAAAAGCAGATGTGACTAGAGATATTAGCAGATGGAATATAATATCCTTTTGGAGTTTAACATCAGTGTGGAAAAGATAGAAATGAATGTTCTTCCTTGAATGCTGTATTTGTTCCAGTCTAAGAAGTCAGATACATACATTTTGCAGAATGGGACAAGTTTATTTCGAGATTTGTGTGGGTAGGTAAAAATCCAAGGGTGAAATATAAAACATTACAACTCTCAAAGGCCAGAGGAGGTCTAGCACTTTCATGTCTTCATAATGATTATAGAGCGTCACAACTATGCCTGTTAGTGGGCTGATGCAAACCTAGTTATAACTCATAATGGAAGGAAATAGAGTGTGGAGTAGCAGGTGGCCTGCCGGTTGGTATGCTGTCAGATACTGCTAAGTAGTTACTCAAAAGTTGTATAGAGACATGGAGTGAAATAGTAAAAATGTTTAAATTACGTGAAAATGCAGGTCTTTTTAAGTGGTTTGCTTATGATTCTGAATTCATGGTAGAAATGGCTCAAGATTTAAGATGTGGTGTAATAAAGGTCTTACAATGTACTGTACTCTATTTTACCAAGATTAATTTATTTAGATCAAACTGGATATGTAAAATTATATCAAACCCATGCCAATATTAGAAGATCAAATTATGAGGCACATAGATATGAATAAAACACAGGCTCTGCTATTGAGTTTGAATGCAGAAAAAGCCTTCTGACTCTTTGAGGTGGGAATTCCTTTTTAAAGCTATGTAAAAAAATTCGATTTGATGAGGTGCTCATTAGAATATGGGAGGCTTTATACAATAAACCAACAGCTAGGATCAATGTGAATGGGACACTCTCTGACTGGGTTGGAGAGGTCCACGAGACAGGGATGTTCAAGTCCACTTTCCTTTGCAATATTTATAGAGCTTCTTGCACAGTGGATTAGCCAGAACAATAAGATTACATGAATATGGATGTCAAATATTGCAAAAAACTGGCATTGTTTGTGGACGATGTTTTGGTTTACTTATCCAATCCTACAGCATCATTGCCAGAGCTATTCACAGTTTTGAGAGAATGTTAGTCATATTCAGGGTATAACCCCTAAACATTAAGATGTATAAGTTAAATTGGGACAATAACTGTATTAAGTATTTGGGCATATACTTACCAATTAACGTATCACCCTTAGGAGAAATCAGTTATGGCCCCTTAAAAGCAGATGTGACTAGAGATATTAACAGATGGAATATAATATCCTTTTTGAGTTTAACATCAGTGTGGAAAAGATAGAAATGAATGTTCTTCCTTGAATGCTGTATTTGTTCCAGTCTAAGAAGTCAGATACATACATTTTGCAGAATGGGACAAGTTTATTTCGAGATTTGTGTGGGCAGGTAAAAATCCAAGGGTGAAATATAAAACATTACAACTCTCAAAGGCCAGAGGAGGTCTAGCACTTTCATGTCTTCATAGTGATTATAGAGCGGCACAACTATGCCTGTTAGTGGGCTGATGCAAACCTAGTTATAACTCAAAATGGAAGGAAATAGAGTGTGGAGTAGCAGGTGGCCTGCCAGTTGGTATGCTGATAGGCGACCCATCATTGTTGGATGATCTGTCAGATACTGCTAAGTAGTTACTCAAAAGTTGTATAGAGACATGGAGTGAAATAGTAAAAATGTTTAAATTACGTGAAAATGCAGGTCTTTTTAAGTGGTTTGCTTATGATTCTGAATTCATGGTAGAAATGGCTCAAGATAAAAGATGTGGTGTAATAAAGGTCTTACAATGTATTGTACTCTATTTAAGGATGGAGTAATGAGAAGCTTCCAGGACCTTAATGGCAAGTTTGGATTGACAAATCATGATAATTTTAGATACCTACAAATGAAAGATTTTTGTCACAAAAAAGTTCTGTCAAAAAAAAACTATTTTACTAAAAGTGATATTCTTGAAATATTTCAAAATGCATATGAAGATGCTCCTTATCAAAAAAAATTCAAAGTTATATTTATGTCTTCAAAATCTAGAGAACTATGATTTCCTTTATATAGACAAAATGGGAAGGAGAGGGTAATTCTCAGCAGCAGTGGTTGGTAACAAGTGCACACTGCTGGAGGAAGTTCTGCTGGAAAAATGTGACTCGATATTTCTGTACACCAGCTCAAACTTCTAAATATCAGACCAGCTGCTGGAGATTATGTGGTCAAGTACAAGCTAACCATTTTCATATTTTTTTGGAGAAGAGTTCATGGGGTTCTGGAGGTGGCCTTCAAAAAGAAGATACAATATAATTTTAATATAATTTATTTTAGAGATTTATTGCACCTCTCAAAAGCAGTCTTATACTTAATGAGCGTATTATTGGTGGCTGCCTAAAAAAGAATCCCAAAAAAGACTTGACTTTGTATGACATAATGATGTCTCTATACCTACCTCCACTGTTTTGTTTTGTTGTTACTGTTTGGATGTTGTCAATTTTTAGTGTGTGTCTTTATACATGATAAAAACCCAATAAGAAGTGAATGACAAAAAAAAAAAAAAGTATGGTACAGTGAGTTTAACAGAATCTACGACCTTAGGTGTGAACTTTGCAACTCAAAGTATCTCAGGTTGTATTATGAAGATCTAACAATGTTCCAATATGGTAAACTATATTATTTCTCTACAAAAATTCATAATTTGAAATACTCCATTCCAAACCAATAGTTCTTAAAAGTGCATAGTGTAACTTTTAAGGGTCTGTAACCTGCTTGTTTCTATGGATATGCCATTGCTCTGCCTGGAATGTTCCACAGTATGACATTAAACAGCTCTATCTTACATTTATTCAATTATGGGTGGCTTTATAGCGCATAAGTACCTAAAAAACAGGCATTCTGACAGCGAGTAGGGTCGCCTCTCCACAGATCTGACCTGTAACTTGGTCTGGTTTGGTCTCCGTGAAGACAGAAAGGTTTAATACCATACTGTGAAACATTCCACACAAAACAATAAATTCCCCATGGAGAAAAGCATTTGACCTTCCACCAGAAAAATTACACAATGCACTTTAAATCGATGTTGTCTTAGTCAATCAAACTATCTGACTGGCAATATGATTTCTCTCAGTATTGTAGTTGAGGTGGAAGCCAAAAGTAAAGCACCCAAATGAACAAAAACAATACCTTTAAAGTGTTAATCACTGATGGTTCTACAAAAGTCTGGATTGTTTCAACCCTGGAACAAAACACTAAAAAACCCTGTGGTCGTGACCTGGCAAAGGCTAAAAGCAACAAGCAAACGCACCATTGAGAAGGCTGTTAAGTCTTTATACCTCTCATCACTCTATTTCTCTGCTCCCTATTAAAAGGCCTTCATATACCCCAACATAAATGTTAGCTACAGGTTTATTCAGCCCAGTGTCCAGGGGCAGAGCAGTGGACTCTCCCCTTACAAGAAAATAAACAGAGGAAATGTGTGCCCCGGTTCCCTGCAATTAGGTCACACAAACACTCCACAGTGCATAGTATGGCAATGGATGCTCAGAGCAGCTGGTGGACTAAAGAGCAAGAGCATCAGAGAAATTGTGTATACTGGACAAAAAGAACTGTTGGGGGCCCAGAAATGATAAAACATACCTTGTTCATTCACTCCACATATGGTTATTGTTAGCAGCTTAAGCCACAGCTGCCTCAGGACTGACTCACAGAAATATTGCTGCAATCAATGAACTCTCTGAGCAAATAATCATGACTACGACACATTTGTAGTGCACAAGTTATAGTCTGACTATCCATGGACAACTATTTCAACTGTTTTAGTAGTTTAGCTGTTACAAAAACAACCCACATGCACTATAAACACTATATGCACGCACACATGCACTATATACACTATAAACACTATATACACACACATATGCACTATATACACTATAAACACTATATACACACACATATGCACTATATACACTATAAACACTATATACACACACATATGCACTATATACACTATAAACACTATACACACACACGTACTATATACACTATAAACACTATGCACACACACACACGTACTATATACACTATAAACACTATACACACACACACATGTACTATATACACTATAAACACTATACACACACACGTACTATATACACTATAAACACTATGCACACACACACACGTACTATATACACTATAAACACTATACACACACACACACATGTACTATATACACTATAAACACTATACACACACATGTACTATATACACTATAAACACTATGCACACACACATGTACTATATACACTATAAACACTATACACACACGTACTATATACACTACACTATACACACATACACACACACATGCAGTATATACACTATAAACACTATACACACACACGTACTATATACACTATAAACACTATACACACACACGTACTATATACACTATAAACACTATACACACACACGTACTATATACACTATAAACACTATATACACACATGCACTATATACACTATAAACACTATATACACACATGCACTATATACACTATAAACACTATATACACACATGCACTATATACTAGGGCTGTGCAATTAATCGGATTTTGATCACGATTTCGATTTTGGTGTCAAACGATCTCAAAATTCATATAATCGAGTAAACGATTAGTATAAACGATTTTTTTCCCCATTTCTCTGTCGAGAGGGACGCGCACGCGCAATACATTCCCTTCCATGCGGGCCAATGCGCAGCGCAGACTTACTGGCGCCTGCGGCCGCCTGCGAGACGTGCTCACACTAGTTGCTACCAGGAATTGACCAATCACACGACAGGAGTTGCTACCATGATATGCTGCCAAGAATTGACCAATGACAGCACGAGCTCCTACCAAGAACGCACACACTTGCATATGAAGCCAAGAACACGGAAACTACAGAAGAAAATAGTAAACGAAGTTAGTATAACGCAACATTTAATCACTTTTAAATCGATCGTTCACCCTCCGTGGTATTTACTATGAATACAACGTACAAAGACACACTTTACACGGGACTTTGTAGAGATACGCATTTTCAATAGAGGCTACGTGAATTACTTATGACGGACAACACTTCATCTGGGAGCTCTTTCGGATTTGCTGGACAGTATCTCATCTTTGCTTTTGGTAGGCTAAGTCATGTCATGAAATGTGTGTTTGTCATATCACTATTCTATTTTAGCGCTATTATATTATATAATATAATATTATATAATATTATATTATATTATGTTATATTTATTATATTATTTTATATTATATTATATTTATTATATTATATTATATTATATTATATTATATTATATTATATTATATTATATTATATTATATTATATTACACCAACTGCTGCACCTCCTCCCACCAGTCTGTCAAGCTCATCAAGTTTGCAGATGACACCACGGTCATTGGACTCATCTCAGACGGGGATGAGTCTGCCTTCAGGACAGAGGTTGACCGTCTGGCGTCCTGGTGCAGCCAGAACCTGGTGCTGAATGCCCAGAAGACAGTGGAGATCATTGTGGACTTTAGGAAGCACACAGCCCCCCCCCCACCCCCACCCCCCCCACCCCCATCATCCTGACCGACACCCCCATTACCACTGTGGACTCATCCCGCTTCCTGGGGACCACCATCACCCAGGACCTCAAATGGGAGCCCACCATCACCTCCGTCATAAAGAAGGCCCAGCAGAGGATGTACTTCCTGAGGCAGCTGAAGAGATTCAACCTGCCAGCACGGACAATGGTGCAATTCTACACTGCCATCATCGAGTCCATCCTCACCTCCTCCATCACTGTGTGGTATGCTGAAGCCACATCCGGGGACAAACAGAGACTGCAGCGTGTTGTGCGCTCTGCTGAGAAGGTGATTGGTTGCAGCCTTCCATCTCTGCAGGACCTGTACACCTCCAGGACACGGACACGTGCAGGTCGGATTGCATCCGATCCTTCTCACCCTGGACATGGACTCTTTGACCTGCTTCCCTCAGGCAGGAGGCTACGGTCCATTCGGACCAGAACCTCCCGCCATAAAAACAGCTTCTTCCCCTCTGCTGTCGGACTTTTGAACAATAACAACACTAGGACTCTTCTCACCCACCCTCCCACCCACCCGCTCTGTGGCAGGCACATGACCCCACCCCCCGCTCTGTGTCAGTCACAAGACCCCACCCCCCGCTCTGTGTCAGTCACATGACCCTTCTTTTTGCACCTGACCATACCTGCACCTGCACTGCTATATCCTTGTACTCTTGTAAATTTGTTAGATTTAAGTTTTCTGCTACTCTATTTTATTCTATTTTATTTATTGCATGTTAAGTGTTGGTTTACATTCTGCTCCAAGCACCGCAGCAATTTCCTAATGTTGTGAACTTGTTCAAACATATGGCATTAAAACCTTTCTGATTCTGATTCTGATTCTATATTATATTATATTATGTTATACTGAGGAGAAATCTGTGTGAGGAAAGTGAGGAATAGCTGTGTGTGATAACTTTGTGTGTGTGTGTGCCTGTGTGTATATCATAGCACCAGGCTATTTTATGTTTATATTTCATAGATTGTATTTTATTAAGTTTAGGGCAATCTGTAGAATAAGAAAGAAGAAGATTAAATGTTTAAGGGGAGAGTAGCCCACTTTGTGTGTGTGTGTGTGTGTGTGTGTGTGCGTGCGTGTGTGTGTGTGTGCGTGCGTGTGTGTGTGTCTGTATGTAGGTAGGGGATTTTGAAGAAAATCGTTTGAATAATCGTGATTTCAATATTGACTGAGATAATCATGATTATGATTTTTTCCATAATCGAGCAGCCCTACTATATACACTATAAACACTATACACACACACACACACACACACACACGCACTATATACACTATAAACACTATATACACACACACACACATGCACTACATACACTATAAACACTATATACACACACACACACATGCACTACATACACTATAGTGCCAAATGTATTCGCTCACCTGCCACTTATATATAAATGCATATACAAAAAGGTTAGGGTTAGTTTAAATTTTTGCAACCTTAGTTGCCTCTTTGGCAGTTCTGTTATTAGACAATAGTTAGACTCAACATTTCAATCTTGCATACACCCTATAACGACCATTTCCATTTTATCTTGTAATGTAGATCAGAGGTCTTCAACAGGGGGGTCGCGACCCCTGGGGGGGGGGGGGGGGGGGGGGGTCGCGAAATCTTTTGATTTCACTTTAAAATAATATAATTTTATATTTTATAGTGTAAAATACAGAATTAACCTGTGTATTATTTCCTTGTATTGGATGTACCATAACAGAGTAGCAATGTTTATACATGACACTAAGCTCAATTTAATATAAAACACAATTCACTAGCTAGGACCACGCCATCAACATAATGCAGTGAAGATGTTTATTATTGAATGATAGTGGATGTCTCGATGAATAGGTGGTGATGGCTGGGTTGAGACAGTGGGTGGGGGCGCCGTCTCAATCTTCGATTGGCCCAGCGGAACGGGACCCCCCCCTTTTAGGAGATGTCTTGTGGCTGAAAGACAAACGAGATAGGGGTGGGAGGGAGGGGTCGAGATAACCGAGACGAACTGGAATGAAGGGATGAGTGGCTATAAATGGCTCCAGAAAATTAGAGGTGTGGTTATGGTGAACTGTGATTCGCTGGTGAGGAGGAGAAGGTGGTTGAGGCGTGGTCCTGCTCCTGAATTTCAGTTAATCACATTAACTCCATTTCACTAGCTAGGACCACGCCATCAACATAATGCAGTGAAGATGTTTATTATTGAATGATAGTGGATGTCTCGATGAATAGGTGGTGATGGCTGGGTTGAGACAGTGGGTGGGGGCGCCGTCTCAATCTTCGATTGGCCCAGCGGAACGGGACCCCCAAAAGTTTTTGAAAGAGCATAAAGTGGAATGGGTCTGGAGGAGATCGTTGAGGTCGTGACGATCGTACACGAGGTAGGTGCTGGAGACCCGACAACCAAGGGTTCGAATTTTTCCAGTCGGGTACATCTGCCCTGGCCGTGGACATAGTGGCGCCAATGCGAAATAAATGAATGGAGAATGGATGGGGTGTTATGCCAGAAGAGGTCCGTGAAAGGGGAGAGGTTGCCGGAGCGCAGAGTGAGAGTGCAACGGTAGAGAAGGTCCGAAATAAGTGGTAGGCGTTTCGGAGGAAGGCGAGGTTCAGTTTTTTGCAGTCCTTTAATCAGGCACGGGAACATGAAGATGAGACTGGCGGTCTTCACCAGAAATCAGCTTGTATATGAGATTTATCCCTGAGAGGTAAGCCTGGACCTACTCCCGCGGGAGGATTCATGGGGGCTGGTGCATAGTGTTCTGGGCAGCAGATTTGCTGTCCCCGTGACCCGGAAATGGAAAAGCAGAAGATGGATGGATGGATGGATAGATGGCAAGCCTGGACGGTGGAGACGCAGACATTCCTGGAGTGGCGTGAGAGGGTGCTGAAATTGCAGATGATGGTGACGTCAGATGAGCAGAGGGGAAGCTGATGAAGGTGGTGTTGACTGATTTATTATTGTTAGAATGAATGGGAACAAGATAATTCAAGTGAAACTGCACAGTAGACGGAATACGTTTACTGGCCCCTGGTGGTGATACTACTTAGCCCCCAGCAGGGGGAGCTATGAGACTGTAGTGGAGGAGAGGAGGGAGTGACGTCTGCAGCTGCACGCGGGAAACTTGATGGGAACCCGGAAGCTCGTTCGTCTCGTTCCAGGGCGCCGGGGTTACATTATTGATCTAAACTGTTGAAGGTCCTGTTTTGATGTGTCAGCCTGAAGGGGAACGGCGGGTGCTGGGCGGTACCGAACGCTGTGGCTGCTGGAGGCCGGGCTGCGCTGTGCCGAAAGCCGTGGTTGCCAAAGCCGGTCTGCGCACCGAGAGCCGTCTCACTCTGACAGTACACCGGGCTGCGCCAGGGTGCGCGCTCGCCTATACGAGGAGGAGGAGGCGACGAGAGGGACAATGTGGATATCCCGTATATATGCCACCAGCACAGAAATATTGACGGTGGGTGCTCCTTAGAGGTGGAGGTCCGCTGCGTGAGCGCGCGCCTGGAGCGTTCGCTGGGCGGCGCGGGCCGTGGGCTGGACACCGCGGATATGCGATGGAAGATCCTCCGGCTGCGGATTCCTGAATAGAAATCCGTCGCGGCGTAAGGAATTGCGGACTGGAAGGAACGAGGAGACGTGAGGCAGGTTGGTGTTTGAATGTGACGGGTTGTTAACCCAGCTCGAGCGAGCTGACGCGGTTGAGCTGTCGAGATAACCGAGACGAACTGGAATGAAGGGATGAGTGGCTATAAATGGCTCCAGAAAATTAGAGGTGTGGTTATGGTGAACTGTGATTCGCTGGTGAGGAGGAGAAGGTGGTTGAGGCGTGGTCCTGCTCCTGAATTTCAGTTAATCACATTAACTCCATTTCTATGCCGTATATATAGTAGGGGGTCCCTGGCCCAGTTGGCCATCTGTGTGGGGGTCCCTAGCCTGAAAAACGTTGAAGACCCCTGATGTAGATGATACACTTTTAAGAATAATAATCTGGCACAAGGAGCTCTATGAATGCAGATGTTTGAGTTTAAATTGAACCAAGACCAAACATATTAAAGATAAGAGTGCTACTAAGAAAAAGAAAGAAATTGCAATAACTTAACCTCTGACCTTTTGATCCCATCCAAGATCTGTCAGAATGTAATATGAAGAGAGCACAGCCTGGGTAAAAGCAGGACTTCCCATTTGACCTGTCACCCCTATTAAAATCTATAGGAAGGTTCACGTGAAAAGTCAAGTCCGTTAAGTAGAATGTTGACTAAAATCATTTCAGAAAGAACAAGAAGTGTCAAATATACCTCTGTTTTAAGTGTCCAACTGTTAGAACGGCTTCACTTGGGCATTTAAAAGTGATTCAACATTATTTCCAGGTTCTATATTACACTATTGTTTGATCTATGTTATCTATGTTGTTCAAAAATATACCCAAAGTTGTGTTCTGTTTCATTTCTACACAAAGCCAACACTCACACACATAAAACACTCTGTTCCACCTTGTGATGTCATGTGGTAATACAGGAAGTGTTCCACTGTATTTTTAAACTCCATACATCTTCACTAGAGTCATTTGGATGATTTCAGCCTTGGAATTGCCAATCTTTACTGAACAAAAGGTAAAAGGTAAAAGGTTCATCGCATCACAAGGCGGAACAGAGCATTTTGAGCTTTGGAGGTGTAGACAGATTAATAATAAATGGTTACTCAAACTTCTGTGAACAAAACAAAATACAACTCCAAGTTTGTTTTTGGGTTGATAACATTGTAACATGGCTATAAGCTCACAAGAGTCATTATAGAACCTTTGAAATAAAGATATTCATTTTAATTACATTTTAGTTAGGTGTATTTTATGAGAATCATCTGATTACTTATTTTATTATTATTATTACTTATCTTCATGCCATTCTTGCCTGCATGCACTTTTCTTTCTTGTTCAAACTGTCCCTACCTGGAGCTACTGTGACAAGTAAATTTTCTCCTGCGTGAGATCAATAAAGTCTTATCTTATCTTATCTTATTTGTTTCTATAACCTAATTTTCTTCTACTTTCACGACATATAAATCTAATGCAAACACAGTGTGGTTATCTAAACTGTATCCTTTTGAATTGCCTCTAAAGTCTTTAAATTAGACTTTTTCATTCCATTGTTTATCTGTAATAGTACATCTATCATCTTCATATTAACACAAGGGAGAGTTTAGAATACACCCAGCACTTTGCAGATTTACAGGTTCAAAGGAGAGATGTGGACCGCTGTGAAATTAGAGGGCTGTGAGGGCAGGAGCTAAGAGCTGGCACCAGACTCTATAATGCAAGTCTATGGAACAGACTGTTTAGATTGGACGCTGTCACTCTGAGCATGACCCGGCCCGGCCCATAATACTATCACCGAGACAGGCCAGAGGAGAGGTGTGTGGAGGTATGATATGATGATAGTAATAGACATAAGTTGGACATGACAGTCAGTGACAAGAGGATACAGCCAAATAACGGACAAATATGGAGAGATGAGTCAGTGCTCCAGCCTTTTCATAGTGGTGAGAATCAACGGGCCCATATGAGGCTATTGTCTGATCTACATTATAATTAGGTTTCCTCATCACAAACTGGATCTGGATTTGTGTTATTTTACCCACATGTTTAACACACAAAGCCTGCATATTTAGGCTGAGTTCTTTTCTCAGACAGAAAACCACCTTGTGATGTCATTTGTAATACAGAAAGTACAATCTGAGCCTTATTTCGGTAATAAAACAAGTTGTTTTAATCACCCATAGCACTTTGGTGTCATATGGAGCGCTTCCGGAGATGTTTTAGATTTGCGATCTCCGTAATGTGAGTTCTCGGGGCAAATGTTTGCGGTCTCCAAATAACACAAACTTTAGCACTTTTCAAACCATAGAAGCTCAATGTCTTAGTCTACGCTTTCGTTTGAGTCAAAAGTGGCCTGTAATCCGAGATTCATCCATAGTTTTGAGTAGATGAGGTGCGCATGTGTGGAGTCACATCTTATTTTGCTCTCAGCTCTCGGGACCCAAACATGAAACGCAAAGCTGTGAATTATGGCTAAATCTCAGATTACAGGCCACTTTTGACTCAAACAAAAGTGTAAACTAAGACATTGAGCTTCTATGATTTGAAAAGTGCTAAAGTTTGTGTTATTTGGAGACCACTTGGGGCATATATTATATGCTCGGGGCATATATGCCCCGAGAACTCACGTTACGGATATCGCTAATCTAAAACATCTCCGGAAGTGCTCCATATGACACCAAAGTGCTATGGGTGAGTAAAACTACTTGTTTTATTACCGAAATAAGGCTCAGATTGTAAAAAAACGTTAATTCTCCTTTAAACTCCAGATTGCGTCACTAGAATCATTTGGATAATTTCGGGAATGGAATTGCCAATGTCTACTGAACAAAAGGTAAAAGGTAGCTGTTTGAAAACTGCCACTTCCACTTCATGACATCACAAGGTGGAACACAGCATTTTGAGCTTGCAAGATGTAGACAGACAAATAATAAAGAGTTACTCAAACATGTGAAGAAACAAAACATAACTCTGGGTATGTTTTTGAGTAGGTAACAACATTCTAACATGGCTTAAAGCTCACAAGAGTACATTTTGTAATATAGGACCTTTAATTTGCAATGCGTACAATGTCTTCATTGTCACAAATCACTCACAATACAGCTGTCATACCAACTTGTCAGAAGCTACGAGTTAGACCTGGTACTTGGATGGAAGACAGCCATTTCTAACAAGCTGGCCTAGGGGATTCAGACAAAAACATGCGCAATGACCTCCTCAGCCTCCACACAGTGTCTTGCCCAAGGAGAGCTTTAATCAAACTTTTGAACCTTCAGAAAATTGCCACACTTGAGCCACCAAGAAAATAGATTGTGCGTCCTTCGAACATTTTATTGTCGAGGACGAATTCTTCTACAGTTTTGGTTTGGTTTGCGATAAAATATCTTTGTGTGTGTGTGTGTGTGTGTGTGTGTGATTTCCATAGGCACAGCTGTCTCTCTTACCTACTAACTAAATTAACTTCAATCTATTTACTAGCTATTTTTTGGTTGTTCAAATGCATGTTAAATTCCACTATGAGATACTGTAATAAGAGTTCTCACATTCAGTTGTAATTATGTTATGCTCGATCTATCTAATATAAAATAAAGGGGCTATATTGTGCCAATTTTGATCTAAATTATAATGTTGTATCCTCATCAAAAACATACCCAGATCTTTAAAGGATAATTAGCTGGGGTTTTTTTGCAATCTGAGCCTTATTTCGGTAATAAAACAAGTTGTTTTACTCACCCATAGCACTTTGGTGTCATTTGGAGCATTTCCGGAGATGTTTCAGATTTGCTATCTCCGTAATATGAGTTCTCGGGGCACATGTTTGCGGTCTCCAAATAACACAAACTTTAGCACTTTTCAAATCATAGAAGCTCGATGTCTTAGTCTACGCTTTCGTTTGAGTCAAAAGTGGCCTGTAATCCGAGATTTAGCCATAGTTTCGAGTAGATGAGGACACCAGTGCGCATGTGCGGAGTCACAGCTTATTTCACTCTCAGCTCTCGGGACCCAAACATGAAACGCAAAGCTGTAAATTATGGATTAATCTCTCTTAAAGGCCACTTTTGACTCAAACAAAAGTGTAGACTAAGACATTGAGCTTCTATGATTTGAAAAGTGCTAAAGTTTGTGTTATTTGGAGACCGCTCGGGGCATATATTACATGTACAGAACTCGCGTTACGGATATTGCTAATCTAAAACATCTCTGGAAGTGCTCCATATGAAACCAAAGTGCTATGGGTGAGTAAAACAACTTGTTTTATTACCAAAATAAGGCTCAGATTGTAAAAAAAACATTAATTCTCCTTTAACACACAAGTCCGGAATTCTTACACCTTTTGATGTGATTATGTTGTGCTCCCCTATTTTTAAACTCCACCTTCACTAGGATCATTTGAATAGTTTGCAGTCCTGGAATTGCCAAACTGAAGCTACATCTATTGTTTTAGCTTTGTAGCATCTCAGTGCATCTGTAATGAAGACTAAAGCAGTTCAGTTGAGGTTAAAAATAGCTATTAACTTTAAAAGTACTGCTTAATGACATCACAAGGTGGGACAAAGCAATTTTGAGTTCTGGAGATGTGGACAGACTAATAATGCAGGATTACTCAAACAAAACAACTCCAGATCTGTTTTTAATGAGGTAACATAGCTAAAAGCTCACAGGAGTCAATTTTGCATAATGTAGGACCTTTAAAATTTGTGGATGTGCAATGAAATCATTTGTACACCTCTCTCCTATCAGTCTCTCTCCCCTCCCCTTCTTCTCTGCGCACTTCTGCCTTTTTTCTTTGAGAGACTGAAAGGATGGCAGCGACAACAGTCTTTTACAGTTGCTCTGTGCTGAATCGAGATCCTGGATGCAGTTTTGTTTGATGTGCTGTAGAGGATTCCAAAACATAAAATGCACCACTAAACGTATTGCCATCCATAACATATACTGTAGCTGCTTTTTGTTTTCAAGACGTTTTGGCATTTGATTTAGACAGTTGGATTGTGTCGTGTATTGTCAGCTTCCTTCTCCAAAGCATTTCTCGTGTCTGACTCTGAACAGAGCCACTGCTGAGGCACCCACATAAAAGAGGCTTGTACAGGGCTGCAGGAAAGATCTCCGGTACTCATTTCACTGTACACTTCAAAATAAAACATCTGACTTTAGATTTACTGTTACCAATGTCAAAATAAGATATACAAGGATGTAGGTTAGTTTAAGGTTACGCTTATAAATTCATAAGATTGTTAACAGTAGTAGCAGTAGCAGGTGAGGCATGAATCAAACTTGTTTTGGAGAAAAAACAATAGAAATACAGAATATCCAATTACCCATTGTCAGGGAAGAAAGAAAACACAAACTAGGAATGGGTTAGTGTATAAAGATAAATAATAAAGACTATTTTGTGTTAACAAAAAATAAAAAAAAGGCTTCAAGAAAGATCCAGGCAAATATTGACATGTATTTGGATATGTGACAATATTGAGAACATAAAGAGTACCAGAGCCTCAGTGTGTTCACTTGTGCTGTGCATATCAAAAAATACAATCTATGTCAAAAGTTGCTGATCCCGTTACATGTATATTAGCAATGTTTTATTGCTAATACTAAATTACACTAGACACCCCTGAACACCTATTAGTCCCCTGTTTACGTTACGTTTTGAGTTTTTGACCAATGATGTGACATTTGTGAACGAGTTTGTTGGCTCTTTTGAATGGTTGGATCCGCGCCACTTTTTTTTTTAATCTAAATTTTCTTTCTAATTTCTATGCACATTTACACCAATTAGTGCTGAACCAACACAAGAATCTGCACAAAAGCAGAGTAAGGCAACACCAGTGAGAATTTTGTGCACATAAAATAGATTTAGCTATTATTAGTAGTAGTAATAGTAGTAGTAGTAGTAGTAGTAGTAGTAGTAGTAGTAGTAGTAGTAGTGTAGTGAAACATTTTATTTAGAATTTCATCATCTCAGATAGTAAACACACATCCACTCTCAGTTTGAACCATTTTAAATAAATCTGAGTTTTTTCATGATTAATTTATAGTTACATGAGTTCTCACATTGTCTCCTGTCATATGATTAAATGTAAAAAGAGCCAGTGATTTGAAAGGCTCGTTGACATAAACAGATTCAAAAGATTTGGAGCCGAAAGCCCCATCACCATTTTTGACCTGCAGGTAGACTGGGAAAAAAATCGGGTCAAGAGCATATTAGAGCGAATTTACCTGTGCATGCAACTGTAATAATAATTAACTCTATCAACACTTGAAGTCATTTTGGGGTCTTTTTCATACACACAGTGAGGCCTGATTCTTCACTTGACAGTTACAGTTTTGCATGCAGTGGAATCCAGCATCAGTCGTGGCCTTTTGAGCGGCTCATACATCGGTGTAGATCCAGTGTGAGGGCTGTTTGTGGAGACGAAGGTCAGGACGAGAGGCGGGACAGAGCTGACAAACTCCACAACAAGCATCATTTTTAATGCTGAAAAACACTGGCCCTTTCCCCCAGCACGCACTCACTTCAGCTGCTGAGACCGGGACGGATTCTGGTCTTTGCGTTTCCTGTTGGAGCATTCTGTTGTTCAGGGGGACAGTTATAATATTGACGATGACAGCATGTATTCACTCAAATCTTTGGTTATATTTATACAGTACTTATAAAAAGTATTATACATACAGTTTTTTTTGGTTTAGGGTGGTTTGCCAAACTTGAAAATGGTAACTGTTTGGAGTTTAATGCCTTTATTGTTGGGACAAATAAAACATTTTCTTATCTTAGGAGAATTAACGTTTTTTACAATCTGAGCCTTATTTCGGTAATAAAACAAGTTGTTTTACTTACCCATAGCATTTCCGGAGATGTTTTAGTTTAGCGATATCTGTAATGTGAGTTCTCGGGGCACATGTTTGCGGTCTCCAAATAACACAAACTTTAGGACTTTTCAAATCATAGAAGCTCAATGTCTTAGTCTACACTTTCGTTTGAGTCAAAAGTGACCTGTAATCCGAGATTTAGCCATAGTTGCGAGTAGATGAGGAGGCCTGTCTTAAATTGAATACGTCCAAAACAGTAGCAATGATTTTCAGTAAATCCAACAACACTTCCCATACAGTTCCAGACATCCTTGTCTCTGGAAAACGGCTGCAGATTGTCCCACAATACAAATATCTTGGAATTCTAATAGACTCAAAATTATCATTCAAATCTCACATTAATAAAATAAGTAATCACAACTTCAAACACATTCGGCATCAAATGTCCACCCAAGCAGCTAAAATATTCATGCACTCAATGATTCTCTCTCACATTACATACTGTTTACCCGTCTGGTCCCTGGCAAATACCACAACACTGAAACCTCAGCAATCACTCTACAAGCGAACAGTAAAAAAACAAACCATTTTCACCACTGTCCAATACTCCAAAAACACCACTTACTCAGCCTGGATAACATGATCAAATACTCTAATCTCTGCCTAATCTATAAAATCATTCACAGTCTATCATCTCCACCACTCAGTCAGTTTATCTCCATCAGAACCACTCAGGAAAACTTCCTTTGGGCAAACAGCTTTTTCTGTTCATGCTGCCTCGGATTGGAACCTCACACCCACAACCATCAGATCCGCTATCACTTACCAAACCTTTAAAATACAGTTAAAACAATGGCTAATTGCAAACCAGATCTGTGAACTTTGACTTTAACCGCTGTCACTGCCCCCTGCTGGCCTCTTGCCCTGTGTCTGTGTGCAATTGTCATGTATGTATGTATGTATGTATGTATGTATGTATGTATGTATGTGTGTGTGTGTGTGTGTGTGTGTGTGTGTGTGTGCGTGCGTGCGTGTGTGTGTGTGTGTGTGTGTGTATGTATGTGCGCGTGCATGTATGTATGTATGTGCGCGTGCATGTATGTATGTATGTATGTATGTATGTGCTCGTGCGTGCGTATGTATGTATGTATGTGCGCCTGCGTGCGTATGTATGTATGTATGTATGTGCGCGTGCGTATGTATGTATGTATGTATGTATGTATGTATGTATGTATGTATGTGCGCGTGCGTATGTATGTATGTATGTATGTATGTATGTATGTATGTGCGTATGTATGTATGTATGTATGTATGTATGTATGTATGTGCGCGTGCGTATGTATGTATGTATGTATGTATGTGCGCGTGCGTATGTATGTATGTATGTATGTGCGTGCGTATGTATGTATGTATGTATGTGCGTGCGTATGTGCGTGCGTATGTATGTATGTATGTATGTGCGTGCGTATGTGCGTGCGTATGTATGTGCGTATGTGCGTGCGTGCGTATGTGCGTGCTCTCTATATTAGTGGTGGTATGTAGCGGAATGAATGTTGTGAGTCTGCCATCTTATGTAATAGTGTATTTCTCGACTGTTTTCTATGTATTTATTGTATTGTAATTTTTACTCTTGTTTTAGGTGGACCGTATCTGCTGTTAAGGGACTACTAATTCTGGCATATTTACAGAAATGTTGATTAATATGCACTGTCCCTGAAATAAATAAATAAATAGATAAATAGTTTATAGGCGCCATTTTTGAGCACTTGAATATTCAAAATATAACAGAAATCATTGTTCTGAATTCATCTTTATTTCTATTGAACAGTGCTTTACTTTCATCACCCATGGATAGCCAATGTTTTAGAGCTGGGCCTTAAAGATCCATTGTAACTTTTTAATTTCTTTAACACTTTTGTGCAACGTCTTTCTCCTGAATTACAATGAACCACCCATTTTTACCCTAACCTGATTACTCACCAATTTAGTGGCCTTGACTTCATGTTCTTACAAGACACAGTAAAAATGAGGCTGTGTCCTTGTGCGGTGAATGTCACCACAGCCCATTTTGGTCTTTTAGTATCCTTTCCTTTCCTTTCTCTTCCTTTCTATCTGCTCTGTTCCTGTTGTAGCTGTTATTACTGAGTCTACAGCAGTGGTTCTCCCCATTAATAAAACAGCCAGTTGGAGGTCGCTCCCTGGATAGCTGGCCTGGCTTTTTGTACTGTGAGAGCGTGTAAAAAAGCATAACTGTCATTGAGGGAAGACCACAAAGGAATGGTTAAAATAATACTGCCATGGCAAACCACTGGCACCTGCACTACCCCCATGTGTGGTCCTCTGCCTCGTGAATGCCAACTACCATAGAGGACCATAGAGGTGAGGGACTACTTTCTGAAAGGCTGTAGTTAGTCGGTAGGTGGTATTGGGCATGCAATGTTTTGTTAGGGGAATGTGAAGGAGCGGACTTATGTGAATGGACTCTTGGAGGGAGCTATATCAGGACAGGGAGGGAGCGGTGAGGAAGTATTGTATCCTGTAGGATGTGGAGCAGAGGATACAAAGACACAAAAGGATTCTGAGACAAAGATGTGGAAAAGCAAAGGATGACCTCGAGGGCAGGAGGAGTGCCAGAAAAAAGTCAGTGACCATTTGAGGTGAGTATACAGTATACAGCCAACTATAAATGGCTACAGCAAGTAAGAATGATTATATGTCATGGTTAAGGTTAGCCTTTATTATCCCCATATGGAAATTGGTCCTCTCCATTTGACCCATCCTTCAATGCTACTGGGGCAAGCTGTCAGGAGTAGTGGGTCCCACAGTGTGGCGGTCAGGACTACTTTAGCTGGAGCATTTGCCATATCCTCCTGAGACCCGGCCCATTCATATGTGTCCTTTATAGTGGACACTGAGTTAACCAGTCGATCTTTTAAGAGTTTTGAGATAGACTCTAGTTTGTGGCTGCACTCTGATAAAAAAAGAACAATAAAATAAATTAATAATAATAATAATAATAATAATAATAATAATAATAATAATAATAATAATAATAATAATAATAATAAATATATAAAGTAAATACATTAATAAGTAAATAAATAAATAATACATAAAAAATAAAAATAAAACATAAAAATAATACATTAAAATAAATAAATTCATAATAATAATAATAAATAAAATAAAAAAAATATATAAATAAAATACATAAATAAGTAAATAAATAAATAAATAATACATAAAAAATAAAAAATAAAACATAAAAAATAAAAATAAATAAATAAGAAATTAAAAGGGAGTTTAAAAACATTTTGAGGCGACTGTAGAACCGACCGAAAAAATGTTTTTGTTATTACAGTCGATTACAGAGGACATGTTACGACATTATGAAAAAAAAAAAAAAAAAAATTAACAAAATGTAAATGTGCTTATTTACTTCCAAATAGAAAATTGAAATAAAAAAAATAATAATAATAATTTAGATACACTTTTTTTCTTCGGGTCCCAGGAGGCTATAGTGCACGTTTTGTAAACATCACACAGAAAGGCCCAGGTCTTTCTTATTGTGAGGTGAGAGTGTGCCAGAGTAGGATGTAATTCAACGTGCCTGCATGTCCAGATCATAGACTGTATATAGACTAGCTAGCTGCCACGTTTCAATTAGGAAGAGAGCATGGGGGCGCTTCAGGCTCCTTTGACGGTGGCTCCAATTTAATTTGCAATGAAAAATTGCCGCCCCTCTCTCTGTAACTGCTGCAGTGAATCTCATCATTTAAATCTTAAAATGTTTGTATTAACCCGCTCTACATGATGCTGGTGTTTTTACTTCGCTATTTTGTTCGTAAAATTCCTTTTAAATTGAAATTAAAATAAAATTTAAATCAATAAAAGGCAAAAGTACTTTACATTTTATTTGTAAAGCACTTTCACAAACATATGTCAAGTGCTACAGAAAAAAAAAACTGTCAGTTGCCATATGCACAAAGCTAAACAGAATGTTGGAGAACCACTGAGAAATTTGATAAATCTTAATTCAGGCCAAAGGCACAAATTAAAATTTTAAGAAAGATGAAAAGTTTTTAGTGGAACTTCATAGCTGACTTCGACCCAGTCTTCAGTTAATAATAAAGTACTAGGACTAAATGTCACAGTCCTGTAAGCCCCCACCCCTTCAGCCACTGTCCGTGGATACTCTTACACAACAGCCAGACATCCGTCCAATCAGAGCGCAGAAATATCCAACACTTCAAAGAGAACACGCCAACAGAGGAGAGGGAGGGGGCTCATTAGGAAGCAGCCTTAGTTAGGGACAAAAGACAAAACTGGATGTGAAGCGCTGAGAAAAATAACAAGAGACTGTGAGGGAGGCCATAAAGAAGCTAATGACTTTTTAATCACATCATTAAAGGATTCTGAATTATGAATTTGTCACAATGGGTGTCTTTAGGCGATGAAGTGGGAGAGAGAAGAGATATTTTACCATATTTTCTTTCATTTTGGAGAATATTGAAGCTGGACCAAGGCTCGGTCAGTTTAAATTATAGTTCATAGTTCATAGTTAGCTTATTATTGTCAGGTTCAGAGAAATTGGTCCACCTGTAGAGAAAAAAAATCTGTGCCTGTTGTATCTCACACTATTAAAAATGAAGTAAATCACAGACTTGATTAATAATTGCTTATAATTACGGACAAGTTTTTAATTAAACTTGCAAATGAAATGATTAGCTACTACAAGTTATATTCGGCATGTATGAAACTTTAAAGAAATGGTTCTTATAATTAAAACTGTTTAGAATTAGATTGTACTTAAAAGCTTACGGCTCCTGAAAGCACTAACATTAGTGCATTATTCATGCATCATGTCTGCCATTCCATTGCTATTATCACATAGAAAACACATTCATACATTAAGAACTATTTAAACAAAAAAAAACAAAAACAAAAACAAAAACAAAAACCTAGTGCAAAACCAGTGCATGATTCACTCACTCCACACTTGTGGTGGTAAGCTACTATACCCACAGCTCACCTGACCAGACTGATAAGCACCAATTCTTCTTCTATCCACCACCAACACTCACACACAACAAACATACTAGGCCAGGCATGGGCAAACTACGGACCGGGGGCCATATGCGGCCCGTTAAGCTTTTTAATCCGGCCCGCCAAACTTGAAGAAATTATATTAATACATCTTTTTAATGTTTTAATTTCCCTGCAATTGTGGCATTTTCCAATAGCTGGCACACTAGATACATTGACCTTTGTTGAGGTGCGGCGTTTTGCTCCACGTTTGTGCTTTACTCTTTAACCCCTCAGCCCTCCTGTTAAGATGAGTGGAGCTAAGAAAAGAAAAGTGGACAGAGAATGTCGAGTGTTTAAAGGTCCCATGACATGGTACTTCTTGATGCTTTTATATGGTGCCTTAATGGTTCCCTAATACTGTAAATGAATCCTGCTCCAAAATCAAGACTCAGTGCATGAGAAAGACACATGTACACAGTCAGAGTCAGAAAATCTCTCTCTGAACAACTCATTCTGGGCATTGTTGCTTGAATGCAAATGAGAAGGACAGAGATAGGTTAGAGGAGCGAGCGGGCAAATGGGCCGCTGGTTCCTTGTTTTAGCGGTGCGCTGTGCGCTGTCTCCCACTTCCGCGTTTTAAGCGCGGAGGAAGAAAGGAGAGGCGTTTCAATGAAAAAACACATTTTCACAGAAAATAAAATTAAACCACTGCTGTTTCAGAGGTCCAGAGGCTCAGATAAAGGACTTCCGAGCCTAGAAACACTTGCACGTGCCTCCAGGCAAATAAAAAAACGCATTTCGCATTGCGTAGCTCATTCGCGGTCCAAACTCTCTGGGCGTGATTTACAGAGACGGTGGGTAGACATCCAGACGGGGGGTGGAGCTGCATTTTTCGATGTGACGTCACATAGTTTCCTTGCTCAGAATCGCCCATTTGAGCTGTTTTTTCTAATGCAGAAAAGGATCGCAAATGCTCAGTTTAGACATTTCGCAACTTTTAGCCATGGGGGGCTAAACAGGGTAGGGGGAGCTCACATTAACGTTCAAAAACCTCAGAAAGTGAAAATTTCATGCCATGGAACCTTTAATAAGGAGTGGACAAGTAAATATTTTTTCATTGAATACTTATCACCTGCTGTATGCCTGCTTTGCCAGGTGTTGGCATATTTGTTGTAATGCTTGTGTTATTTTTTAATTGAAATAAAGCACAGGTTTTCTACATATCCCATGTTATTTTTTGCTCTTATGAGGTGGATTACCAAAACACTAAATCCAGCTGCTCCTGGTCCGGCCCTTCTGTCAAATTTTAGAACCCTTTGTGGCCCACAAATCAAAAAGTTTGCCCACCCATGTACTAGGCAATGTGGGGGAAGTGTCTTGCCTGAGGACACAATACTATAACTTCCACTAGAACCACTGGCACTCCCCACTGTGGCACCTGGGATACCAAGTGGTCTCCCATCCAAGTACTAACCAGGCCCAGCCTTGCCTGGTTTCTGAGATCTGATGAGATCAGTTTTAATAAGCAGTATGAACACAAGCGTATTTCCCAAGGGAATGAAAACATCATCTTATCACATGTGCTTCTGCTAAATTGGCTTTTTCCATATTACATGGTATTGAATGTTAAGTATTACAAAACCACACTCATGGAGTTATTTTTGTACTATCCTGTCCTGTTTGGACAAATCTCCACTGCCTCACCCATGAACCCGAATCACCTCATTAATAGAAAAGACTTCCTCTACCTAGCTTGTCTATTTATACACAGGGTTGGGAGAGTTACTTTAGAAATGTAATCCGGTACAGTTACTAGTTACTCCTTAAAATATGTATTCAGTAACGTAATCCCGGTACTATAATATTAAAGTAATGTAACTTGATTACTTTCAGTTACTTTTGGATTACTTTAACACCAAATATCCTATAACAACAAGAAAACAAGAAAATTACAATACAATTAAAAGTTTTTAGGAGGACAAGTACAGTTCTATGTGTAGTTTTAACAACTGTTATCACTATAAGCCAAGTCACTAGTAAACAAGGTCACTCACTAAACCAAACACCTAAACACCTATGACTTCAACCAAATTATATTTTCAGTTAAAGTTTTAGTTTTACCGGGACAGTCATCTTGCCCGATCTCCGCAGCTGGACAGGATGTTCGTCCAGCTTGCGTGCTGGCCTACATCTAACGACAGCTTTGCTCGGAATTGTCTAAAGGGTCTTCATGGATCATTTAACATGACTATGTTGCCTAGATAATGTTTAAATATTGTAATATCGTTCTACAAATGCACAAAGTGTACTTGTGACCGCAAACGTTAGCTAGCTTGCTAATAGTTTGCTAGTCGATAGCTAACTCGAAACTGGCTCCTACCAATGAATCAAGACAAAGAAATGACTCATATTCACACATAACATGACTGAAGCAGGACATTTAGGGCCTGTCAGTATCAAAGCGTTAATATTAGCGATCTTACCTGTAAATGTTTCTTGAGATTGGAAGTAGAATCCTTGGACATTGACAGGTGTTTAACCGCTGGAAGGCACAATTTGCACTGCACTGTGATGTTGTTCCCTTTGTCTTCTTTAAAAATAAAATTCTCCCTAAATTTCCACCCGCTAAATGCGTTTTTTTGAAACCATGCCCGCTGCAAGTTTAGTCCGTAGTGCGCGACCTGCGTGAAGTTCAGTGCGAGCCGCTGCAAGTGTATTCCAAAGCGCGCGCCGCTGCAAGTTTGTTTCACAGAGCGCGCGGCGCACGGCGGAGTCTGTACGTTCTGTTTTCCCTACATATGACCTCTGGCTTTAAATGAAAAAATGAAATAACATAAAATGACGACTGAGGGACTTTTCACGCATAACATAAAATGCTTTCAAATTGTAATCCTGCCAAGTAATCCCCATTTTCACTAAATCTACCTGTAATCTGAGTACGTCTTTTTCTTTGTAACTGTAGGGGAATACAGTTACCTTTTTTTTGTATCCTTTTACTTAACGCCGTTCCATGTAATCCGTTACTCCCCAAGCCTGTTTATACATTTCTTTGCTGTGCTCCATAGTCATGTACTGAATGAAGCTAGTGCCTTAATAAGAAAAAATAATCCATTAACAAAACAAAAAAGAGAAAAAAACTCTTTCAAACAACCATGTCTTTGATGGCCTGTGCTCTTATTTGTATGTAGTTTCATCAAAATATATACAGTATAACATATTCATATTAATATCCAAAGCAAACATGTTATATTATGTGCCTTGAAATGTTCACAGTATGGCAATAAAACAGGAGGCATGATGATGCCAAGTTACAGTTCAGATCTGGAGAGAGGTAACCATGTAAAAGTGCATGTTTTGAATGTATTTTTTGATAGGGAAGTGCATATTAATAAACATCTGTAATTACAGTGTAAATATGACAGATTACAGCAAAAATTCTAATTTCCATCTGTTATCCAGAAAACAATTACACAACAGTTACAAGAGACATAACGTAGAACAGAAAAAGGCAGATTAAAAGTGTTCAGACTTGGTTTTCCTTCATCCAGTTTAAAGGAGCATTGTGTAACTTTTCTGGTGGCAGGTCCGTCAAATGCTGTTCTCCATGGAGCTGTGCTTTGTCTGGAATGTTCCACAACATGGCATGAAACTTCTCTATCTTCATGGAGACCAAACCAGACCAAGTTATAGGTCGATTTTGTGGAGAGGCAGGACCGCTCACAGTTAGAATGCCACTTTTTGTAGGTATTTTTGAGCCATTAAAGGTCCCATGGCATGAAATTTTCACTTTCTGAGGTTTTTGAACGTTAATGTGAGCTCCCCTACCCTGTTTAAGGCCCCTTCATGGCTAAAAGTTGCGAAATGTGTAAACTGAGCATTTGCGATCCTTTTCCTCGTTGGAAAAAAAGACAGCCCAAACGGGTGATTCTGAACAAGGGAACTTTCTGACATCACATTCGTGGAGAGATTTCCACCCCCCGTCTGGATGTCTACCCTATCTCTGGAAATCACGCCCAGAGAACTTGGACCGCAAACGAGCTACGCAATGCAAGATGCGTTTTTTTTTTTATTTGCCGGGAGGCACGTGAGAGTGTTTCCAGGCTCGGATGTTCTTTATCCGAACCTCTGAAACAGCAGTGGTTTAATTTTATTTATGTGGAAATTTGTTTTTTTAATGCAACTCGTCTCATATCTTCCTCCGCGCTTACACACACGGAAGTGGGTGACAGCGCACATCGCACCGCTAATCCAGGAACCAGCGGCGCATTTGGCCACACCCCCACCCGCTGCACTGGCCTGTCTCTGTCCTCCTCATTTGCATTCAAACAACAACACCCAGAATAAAGTGTTTGAGAGACATATTTAGCCTCATGAAGACAGTCAGAGTCATTTATTTATTTATTTATTTATTTATTTCAGGGACAGTGCACATTAATAAACATTTGCATGTAAATATGCCAGAATTAGCCTGAGGGCTATTTTTCATCTGTTCATCATATCTCATGCACTGAGTCTTGATTTTGAAGAAGGATTCATTTACAGTATTAGGGAACCATTAAGGCGCCATATAAAAGCATCAAGAAGTACCATGTCATGGGATCTTTAAAAACACCAGTAATTGCATAAATATAAGGTAGATCTGTTTAATGTCATATTGTGTAACATTCCTGGCAGAGCAATGACATCTCTGTAGAAACAAGCAAGTGACAGACCCTTAACCAAAAAGTTA
Source organism: Paratrypauchen microcephalus (assembly GCA_036785185.1). Classification (NCBI taxonomy): domain Eukaryota; kingdom Metazoa; phylum Chordata; class Actinopteri; order Gobiiformes; family Gobiidae; genus Paratrypauchen; species Paratrypauchen microcephalus. Next base: position 749,441 of record JAVJIX010000090.1, on the reverse strand, counting down.
CACAGTGCACTTTAAGGGTGCAGTTTGGATGTGGACAGTAATCGACTTTCTCTTACTATCAGTGGAAGAGAGAAAGTTCCTAGTCCATAATGCATTTTAAAGCATGTAAAGCAACAGGTAATTGAGCTGAATGCAAAATTGTTTAAAGTTATGCTGTGGAACATTCCACAGGTTAGGAAAGCAGAAAGTAGGAGACCTTCTACTAGAAAAGTTACTTAGTGCATCTTTGTTGCCGCTTCCATTTCCGTGTTTAACAAAGCTAATCAAGACTAGCACACCCGCTTTAACGTACAAAAGTGGCTGATAAAAGCATAGATGAGGTGAGGGCACTTTGGGACAGAGCTCCAGCCCACTGATGATACTGTGATAGAACCAGAGGAGAGGTGGACCACGATAAACTGCCACTGAAGATAGCAAAGCGGCGAAGCTAGATAAACAAAGTCTCCTCACTCCCTCCAGCCCTACCTCGTCTATCACATTTCTGTGTCACTCGGTGGAAATCAAATGTTGATAAAGAGAAAATTGCATTGGACGGGGGCAAAGGAAACAGGAAAGATACACCCAGAGAATTCCCAGGGGAGCGGTCAGATGGGACGAGGAGTGGGAGGAGAGAGAGATGCAGCTAGGACAAATACAGCACAGAACACAATAAAGATTTGGGGAAAAGCAAATTGTGAAAGTAGACAATTGGACACAGAAATCATCTCAATTTTCTCATTATAGTGTCCAACCCCAGACAAAGGGGCTCCTCCAGTGCAGGTAATAGCAAATCATGTCAGCGCCGCAGTGTGCAGTGGTTCACAATCAGGGGTCCTGAAGCAGCCGGCTGACTCTCAGATTGGAAAAGGGCTTTGAACAAGTGTTTTGTTGTGGGTTCGGTGTATGAATTATACCTGAAAATTAAGTGTTCTTCAGGTTTAGACTGTTGATGTGGTGAGGGTGAAGCCTGACAAAAGGAGCTACTTCAAAAAGAATTCACTGTGGGGAACTTTAACAGCGTTTAAGTGGAATTAAAGTGGACTAAACTTCCTTTTTTTTGCTAATAAACTGTATGGTATTGTACTAGCATTGTCAACTCTAAATAAACTAAATAATTTTGCACCTTTTTGGTCAAAAATGTGTGAAAATGAGTGTGTGCAGCCCCCAAATACGCACTACGAATTCAAGTACTATGTGACATCACTCTACACTAAACCAAAGATGTTCATTTTGTATTCTTATGTATGACATTTAACTATCTCAATGGAGACAGGCAGAACACACCATCTGGCCAAATTATAGGCGAGATTTTGTAGAGCGGGAGAGACACTAAGAATGCATGTTCACGTTTTTTTATTTTTTGCACTAGAAAAGCTTGCAGTAGAATTTACAGCATTCCAGTTAAAGTAATAAACATCTTCATAGAGACAAGCAGCTAGAGGACCCTTCACTTGTAAAGTTGTACAATATTGTCCACCATAGCAAAATGAATACAAAATGTAGGGTGGATATATTGGCATATTAGAAATGTAAGCCTGTATTAATGACAAATGATTAAAACTAATTACTGAGTCTGATAGCAATATAAGAAAGAGAAAGTGTCTTGCCCAAGAACACATTATGTACTGATTGGAGCTGGAATTCAACCACCACTTGTTTTTGTTTTTCAAGCTTACTGATATAATCTATTGATACTTTGCAGCTGATGTCATCAACATTCCCTGGGGGTGTGATACTAACTGTAGGCACTGCTCGGTCTGAAGCTCTGTGACTCAAGTTCTACTTAAAGCTGATTTTTTTTTAAATATCTGACCAGAAAGAAGTGACTTAGCTGAAACTGCAACAGGTGAGATGACTTGTGCTGTTAAACAAGTCCTCTCAAATAACATCAGAGTCACAAGCTAGCCAGTTGAAAATGAAACACCTCATCACAGGCTTCTGAAAATGTGCTGTTGAAATCAAAAGTTTTTTTCTTGAATTATGAGAAAAATCTTAAAACATTTTGGCAGTGTTTTTTCGAATGTGTGTCACCGTCAGAAACATTCTGCCATAGACATACATTTAGAACACCCCTCCCCGAGCATGATGACTGCAAAGTATCAATAGAAGTCAAATAGATTGTAGGATTTTTTCAGGATTCCTGAGAATGCTCAGAACACATCTCCCAACCTCCCAACACAAAAAAAAAGTGTAAAAAGTTTCAAAATGGACAGTAAGCTACGAGATGATATTGAAAACATCTTGAGCATACCATAAAACTGTTGTTGCATGCCTGTATAGTACACGTCCTTGTGATGCAGGCAACCATCATCTCTATTATCAAACTACAAAGTGCTACGAGTTTGGACAATGTTAAACTCCGGTCAACCATGAGGGCCTTTCTCTCTCTGCTTTATCTGCACCACATTAAGTTGAGCGGTGTAAAAACCCAGGTGTTGAACCATAGGAGCCCTCTTAAAAGCCTGCATGTCATTCAAAAGTTGAGCTAGTCGCTAAAATAACACTGTCTCAAGGTCCAAATCTGGTCCAAAGGTTCACTCTATTCTCATGGCAACCACCTTTGATTTACAACAGGTGAAATTGTGATTTAAAACTATCCACAGATGTAACTTCAACATATGGAAAAGTACAAGCTCTAAAAAAATGTATAAAAATGTACATTGAAGTCCTCAAAATAAGTGTTCCATATGTTCAAATGTGTAGTACAGGATAGCAAGGGAAAAAAAACAAAAAGTCACAAAATTTATAGCATTGCGTTTAAGTTCAATGGGAAATATGACATGTGAATGAAGTATTTCTACTTATTTTAACATTTGACAGTTGCTGTAAACTTGACAAGGACATGAGGAATGGGGTTTGCATGGTCTAAAACATCGTGACATGCAATGTTATGTTATAGAAATTATCTATTAAGAATAAAGAAAGAATAAAGAAATAAAACAAAAAGAAGAAATACAGACTTCTGCAGGGTTCATCTGGCAGAAATAGAACAGAAAGGGCCACAATGTAATGCCGTGGGCAGATGTTCCAGCTGTTAGAAGTGGCTTGAAGTCAGAGTAGGAGTTTTCTTTGTGGTTTTAACTCACAGTAAACCCATTTTGTTTTTCTTGCATTGAGACAAATAGAGAACAATAGAACTGTGGTGGTACTCAAAATATATTTAAAAAAAAAATGAACACACAGGCCTCCACTATGTGCAACCCTGTGCAATTAAAATTAAATGTGTACATGGGCCCACCATGCCCAGAGTATATGGAGCGAATGAATAATGACTTCAGTCATTATTCAGGTAATATCCTGTAATATTTGTGTTTGTCTTCAGTCTGTTTTTAAAGGTCATGCAAAATGTTAGAATGTTGTTACATTTACCTTCTCAAAAACATACCCAGAATTGTGTTTTGTTTAATTCACACATGTTTGAGCAATCCTGCATTATTAGGGTCTACATTTTCAAAGCTCAAAATGCTCTGATGTACTGTTGTTTTCAATTATTATGATACCTATGCAGGTTTAAATTTAATAGTACACAAATTGGTGAGATATTATTTGGATTCTGTAAATTAATCAACTGAATAAGATTACATTTTTACTCATGTTTAATCGTGTGTTTTATGAAATTGCACTGTCCCCTTACAAATAGGCTAATCTAATCGAATCATATAAATAATGGTTGCAAACAGCCTTTATAAATGATCCAAATAACTGTAATCATCATTAATCTTTTTTGGTTCATTTAAGGTCATTTAAAGGACCCATGTGATGCTATTTTGTGATGTATGTTATACTGTTGTTTCCCCATCACAAACATACTCAGTTGTGTTTTGTTTCATTAGCACACAAACCCTAGGCTGAAGTCTTTGCTTAAACTGGAAACACTCTGCTCCACCTTGTGATGTCATGTGTTACTAGAGGAAGTGCTCCACTATGTTTATAAGTCCATACACTCTCACTAGAATTATTAGGATGATTTCAGGCCTGGAATTGCCAATCTCTACTGAACAAAAGGTAAAAGGTATATGTTAACTTGAAAACTAACGCTTCACTAGGTGTAATGGAGCATTTAGATCTTTGGAGATTGAGGGCTCTATCTTACCCCGATCTTAGCATGTCCAGGTCAGGCTGTACTTTGCTACTGGAGACTGGAGTGGGACGGTACTGGTACATATATGGTGATGACATTTCAACCAATCTGTGACGGCTGTAGCATTTAAAAGCACTGCCAACGTGGGTAAAGTCTGCAATCTTTGCCTCATTACCAGCAATAAAACAGCTCTGGAGCCCCACAATACAAGTACGCACCAGTAGAGGCCCCAGGAATACAGAATTTTGGATGGACCATGACAGAACTGGCTGTGTTTGTGTTCCAAACACTGCGTGCATGTGCGGCCCTCTCACGCACACACACCCCTGTATGCCTGTGCACACGCACGCATGTCAAACTTTTTAGTTTTTTCTGCATGCCTCCTTTTGTTTGCCTCCCATCCCACAGCAGACACGCTGACTGCTGCTCTTCCCCAGTCGCATCCACTCCTGCTGGTCCCGGGAGTCCGCTACTGCGTCTCTCACCTGAGGTACGAGTTTCCATTGCTGCTACTGCTGACCGCTCACATTCTTGTCCCACGGGTGTCCACTGCATTTGGTCCCACACAGGTGGATGTCTCGTGGATTATGGAATATGTTTATTGTAATATAAATGTTTCTGATGTTACCGCTTTGCGCACAGACATGGATTAAACCATTAACACACGGGGCGGGTGACCTGCATTTGCCCCACACAAGTGACTGGTATGCGCCTGATGAGCACCCAGAGCAGGATGTGTAGGTGTTTGTACAGAGCAGTGCTCATGTGCACTATACATCTTTTAGAGGTCCCATGACATGGTACTTCTTGATGCTTTTATATGGCGCCTTAATGGTTCCCTAATACTGTAAATGAATCCTTCTTCTAAATCAAGACTCAGTGCATGAGAAAGCCCCATGAGCCCCCATGAGAGTCCATTTTCCCCATAGACTCAGTGCATGAGAAAGCCCCATCAGAGTCAAAAATATATCTGTGGAACACTTTATTCTGGGCGTTGTTGCTTGAATGCAAATGAGGAGGACAGAGACAGGCCAGTGCAGCGGGTGGGGCCTGACCAAATTCACCACTGTTTCCTTGTTTAACGGTGCGCGCTGGCTCCACTTCCACGTTTTTGCGCGGAGGAAGAGATGAGATGATTTCCATTGAAAAATAAACACATTTACACTGAAAATAAAATTAAAACCACTGCTGTTTCAGAGGTTCGGAGGCTCAGATAAAGGATATCAGAATCGCCCATTTGGGCTGTCTTTTTTTCAAATGCAGAAAAGGATCGCAAATGCTCAGTTTACACATTTGGCAACTTTTAGCCATGGGGGGCCCCTAAACAGGGTAGGGGAGCTCACATTAATGTTCAAAAACCTCAGAAAGTGAAAATTTCATGCCATGGGACCTTTAAGTCACTCTACTGACTGCTGCTGCCAAGAGAGCAGAAAATACAAGACGAGAGCCTGCTCAGCTCCACTGTCACAGTCCCAAGCTGTCAATGAATGTGCACACTGATCCCTGTCAGACTCCGGCCGCTCCATGGCTCCGTGCACAGTTGTCTATGGTTCGGATTAGGGATGTCAACAATTAATCAATTAACCATTAATTGTCGATTAAGACGTTGGTCGAACAAAATGCATTAATTGTAATTAATCGCGGACACACGCACCCGCGTGGTCACGAAACAAGGCAACCGCGCACCACGCTGTGCCAAGCTCGACTCACAGTCGGCCGCAGGCGCCAACGGCACTGCTCAGCAGCCCCGGTGTAAGCACGAGGCGAGATCAAACCGCGGCACCCGGAATGCGCCCGGACGAGCGGCTGCTTTGTGGCTCGGGCAGCTGCACGAAACCAGCAGCGGCACGTGGTGGTTTAATCCTGGTTTAGTCCAGGTCTAGACCTGGTCGAGTTCTGGTTTAGTCCAGGTCCAGTCCAGGTTTAGACCTGGTCTAGACCTGGTTTAGTTCTGGTCTAGTCCACCTTTAGTCCTGGTCTAGTCTCTTAGCCAATCAGGACAGAACACAATGTTACACTATAAAAAAAAATTTGAAAAAAAAAAAAAAAAATCTGTGAACCCCGATAGAGCAAGGGATTACTGTATTTTGTTATTCAGCATCAATACATTTGTCTGCTTTTTACTAAGGAATAATTCATTGATGAATATACAATATAATAATACTATGATATATTTTTGACTCAGTGTTATGTATACTATATCTTATATTCTTAAAGACCCTATTGAAACACTAAAATTCAGGTGAAAAACGCCGCTTATCAGTTAATCGTTAATCGATCGATAAGGTCAATCAACTATCAATTAATGAATTAATCAATAATTTGCATCCCTAGTTCGGATGCCTACCTACTGTTGACTAACTTTATAAACTAACCAAAGTGGCACAATGGGAATAATTTAGTTTTTTAAATGGAGCTGATGACATCCTAACCCTAAGGGTACAAGGATGTGAGGAAATCTGACATCGAAGCTTTAGGACCACAGACAGGGCAAGACAACACACTTTAGGACAGTGCTGTAAACAGACTCATGTGAATGAGCAGCGTTTGTACAGATCCAAACCACACCACGCCCTCTGCTCCACTTCACCCGATATTTAGGCATGACACATCTTTTGTTTTGTGTTTTCCACACCCCACACTTGCACTAGCGCTAAGATCGAGGGCAACATAGGGCCGATAGACAGACTAATAATGCAGGATTACTCAAACATGTGTGAATGAAACAAAATTCAGCTCCAGGTATAATACATTCTGGCTAAAAAGCTCAAAAGTGACACTTTTGCATAATAATGGACCTTTAATGTTCCTTCTGCTGGGTCACTGTCATATTTTGGCCTCCCTTGTACTCCAATTACAGACAATAAACCAACAGAAAAGTAAGATGTCAGATCTTACTGAAAGGGCAGAGGCTCTTGTATCTGCTCCTTGCGCATGTTATGGCAGGTGCTTCTTAGCATTCCCACAGATAATGAGGCTGAGAAACAGACAACTTCAAGGTTAAGAACAAGAGTGCTCAGTCATGAACACAGCTAAAAGCCACCAATGGTCCATTATGAGAGATGAGTCACTCTGGCAGGCAATATGAGCGCTGCTGTCTTCACTCTTATGTCAGGGATAAAACACATTCTCACATTTTAGACATTTTAGCAGCTACAGTGTGTAAAATGAAGTGGGGGATGAAGTATTCAATTTTGTTAAGTAAAAGAACAGATACAAGGCAAAAAATTACACAAATAAAGGTATAAGCTCCCAAGATGGAACATTTTGGGAGTGCTGAAATCGTCCAACTACTAGTGAAGGTGTTATGGAGTTTTAAAACACAGTGGAGTACTTCCTGTATTACAACGTGACATCACAAGGTGGAACAGAGCATTTTGAGCTTTAAGGATGTAAACTGTCTAATAATGCAAGATTACTCAAACATGTGTGAATGAAACAAAACAACTCCAGGTATGTTTTTGATGGTAACAACATTCTAAAATGGCTTGAGATGCCTCCAAAAATCAATCTCAAAATATAGTATCTATAAGCAGTCTCGTTTACAGCCCAGTAAGCTTCTGCAAGCTCCATCAAATTTCCATTACCCTCTATACTTCCATCAAACTAGCAGCTATTGCATTTAGCCTTAATTAAACTACTTAACTCCCTAGTTGTAACTATTATAGCTTAGCGAGCTATTTCTGAATGTAACCCAAAAAGCTCAAATGTTTGGGTTTCAACTTTTTGTGTTACTTTAGTCACATTCATCTTGTCTAAAAACCTCGTACATAGCGAAACTTTAGACCACCGAGAAAGAAAATAACCCAGGAAGTTGCAAACAAAGAGATACTGTCCGTGGAGTCGATTTTAAGTCTACAGAGAAGAAGACAAAGCACGGAGAGGGGAGTGGTACAGCAACACTTAACACAACAAATGGCACATATACACGTTGTAAAAGGAGAGATACTATCAGTTAAACATAGGGAGTACAGCTGTGTGCGGGCTAGTTAATTCCTCATAACTCCTCTTCATTAGCGGAGTGTGCGTTGACCTATCCCCACCCACTTCTCACAGTGTAATCCCCACGCATTGATCCAGTGACCCGAAGAGGCACCCCGAGGGCCCCACTCTTCCCCCATGCGCCAATGTATTCCGAAAGCTATCCGGCATTAATACTGAATGACCACAAATGAGTACAGGGGTCACCATTTGTTTATGCATCAGGCAGGACGGAGGAGCTCAAATATTCACTCCTACTGCCAAGCACCAATTTGGAAACGCTGGAAGTTCCACAGACACTTGGGCCGAGTCATGCAGGACTGTGTGCATGTTTGACCTCTTTTAGCTGAGTATGATGATATATTATACAGTAGCCTATAGCAAATAAAAATGGAATAGACTTATAAAGCTAAATATCTAATATATCTAAAATATATCTAAAATATCTAATCACACTGTTAAAGGGCCCATATTACACTATTTCTGATCTATGTTATAACTCTGTTTCCTCATCACAAACATAACATAACACCACGAAGGGTGAAGACAATCAGGCCGGCCGGTCCTGCCAATGAGGTGACCCTTATTTATTTTTCAGGGAGTTGGCAACCGTAAGTGTAAAAGGTCAGTCACCATTTGACTGTGGACTGTCCCGGTGCTTTGTACTTTGCTTTGATAGTTAGCATTAATTTGTTAACCAGTGTTTTAGTCGGCTATCGCGTCAAGGCAGGGCTTACCAGAGTGGTTAGCACTAATTTGTTGACCAGTTCAGCAGCAGTGTGTGGTTCTGCTAACGTGTCATGGTGAGCTGACTCCTCTTGAACTTTGGTTCTCTATGTCGACTTCCACCCCCACCAAAGGGTCGGATCTGAAGTCAAAGGAAGCTCCATCCCACCCATGCCCCGCGTCATGCAGGGACAGCATATCAGGCAAGGACCCTTATCCAGTGTGCATAGCTTGCATAGGCGGTAAACACGCTCAGACGGCACTGGTGATTCACCCGTTCTGCTCCCATTGTGTAACGAAAAAATATTCTGTCTGATAAAGGTCACCCTTAAATCCACAGCTGCCACCCAGCCTGCACAAGCTTGTGAGAATGGGATGGACATCTTGATTGATGATGCTTCTGATATGCCACCACTGTTTGAGGACCTCCTTGACATGAACCCAGGCAATGAGGACTCAGAGGCTGATGATGCCACTTCTGACTTCCTTGAGGCTGTGGATATGGAAGATGTGGCGGAAGAATCCATATTTCCATTGGCCCAGTCCAGACCCTCCAGTGTGTTCAGTGCTACCTCCCCTGTGGTTAGCAACCTGTACGAAGTGTGCCAATGTGCTGCTGCCGGGCTTAATGTGCCCTGGCCTGCAGCTGTGGACACAGATGGTTGGGTGAGGGACCTGTATGATGCAAGAGCAAGCTCTCAGTTTAGGGCTACTCGAAACTGGAGATACATGGGATTTGAAAGAGCTGGGGCTGGCTGAACTCCCAGCAGTTGAGTCCTTGGTGGCATATCACCTGCAACCTAATTGTTGCGCCATCTCAGCTTCAAGTTATTATCCCCATCCGGACCAACTAGCGCTCTGGGCCTGGCTCATGAGAGGTTGAATTTGAACACCTCCGGTCTTCCTGCACACATTATTGACACTATTCAGTATGCTAGGGCTGCTTCCACTCACTCTTTGTACAACTGTAAGTGGTGTGTTTTTGAGGAGTGGTATGAAGCCAGACAGAACATTTCTTTCCAATGTTCTGTGTCTGACATTTTGTGCTTTCTATAGCAGTTGGTGGACAAGCGTAAAGCTTTCTCCACTATCATGGTCTATTTGGCCACTATTTCAGCCTGCCATGTGGGTTTTGAAGACAAGACAGAACACCCCCTGGTCTATCATTTTATAAAGGGCGCACATCGAAAACTTCCAGTGGTTAAAACCCTGGTTCCCCTGTGAGATCCCTCAATTGTGCTGGATGCCCTTTATCTCCACCCTTTTGAACTTGGAGGCTGTTTCTTTGAAACATGCAACTTTGGAGGCAGTTTTGCTTCTTGCTTTGACGTCTGCAAAGCGTGTAAGTGAACTGCAAGCCTTGGTGGTTAGCCCCACATTTTTACAGTTTGCTCCCAGGCTGTCCAAGGTGCGCTTGTGTCCCAATCCAGCCTTTGTGCCCAAGGTGGATACAGTCTATAGCTGTTCTACTTTAGAACTTGCGGCCTTTCATCCTCTTCCTTTCTCCTCTCCTGAGGAGCATTGATTTCACTCCCCCTTCCGGGCATTGCGAGTGTATTTTTACAAAACAGCTTGCCTTAAGAAAGGCAGATCAGTTGTTCGTGTCATGGGTTTCTCCTCATTTGGACAAGTTAGTGTCCAGTCAGAGGCTTTCTCACTGGATTGTTGAAGCCATCTCCTTGTCTTACACCAGCAGGGGTAGGGTACCTCCGCAGAGTTTGAGGGCACACTCCACCATGGGTGTAGCTACTTCCTGTTTAGGGGTGTAGCCACCTAGGATACATGCGCTGCGGCCAGCTGTGCATCACCGTACACCTAGGACCGAGGGTGTCTGGCTCCATTTAGGGTCGCTGTCTGGCACCGCAGTGACCCACTGTTTCAGGAGCTTTAATTGCAATCTAGGAGTGGGCCATTTTCCCCATAGTGAAACATCAAATGACATTAGAAAAAGAACTCAAGGTTACTAAAGTAACCCCAATTCATTGATAACAGAGTGAGGTGTTTCACCTTCATTGCTCTCCTTGCAAAGTGGTAAGAAATCGCTTTAGAATGATTGCAAGAAGGACAGACATGGTGCCATTGAAGCTTCACACTTGAGGCGATTCTCATAGTGAAACACCTCACTCTGTTGTCAAAGAACCGGGGTTTTGTTTTGGTTGTGTTGACTTTTATTTGGCCTGGAGTTGGGTTTGCTCCAGCTTTTCCATGGAAATGCTGTTTCTTTGACAATAATCTTCCAAAATATGGCATGAAATCTCCAGGGAGAATGCTCCGAAGTATGATTTTAAGTTTCTATTTCCATGCAATCATGCAGGTGACATGCCACCTCTGGAAAGTTAATTCATGGTTTAGGAGTTAAAAGGTAGTAATGAAGTAGGTACTAAGTGTCAATCATGCTTAATAAACATCTGTAAGCCTTACTGCTACATTAGGCTATAAAAAGTTGTAGTTATTATAAAATGTTATCAGATGTGCATTTTCTGACAAAGACATCCCTGTGTTTGTTTATTTATACAGTGAACTTTGTGGTCAATGAAAACATACAATTCAACTGTAGGTTCTGTGTGTGCAGTACAGTGGGAGAATTGTCCTGCCTCTGAATCAATGACCAATTCAATTTCATGCACCACGCTGACATTTAACCAACAGGGCCCCAAAGGTTAATAGAATCCTATACGTACACACAGCCCACCCTGTACAGAGGTAGATTGTATCACAGGACTACTTAGCAAAAAAGCCAAACTAAAGGGAGTAAATCCTCATGCAGCCATAAGCCCCATATCAGCACATTCTCACACAAGGCTGGGTTAGAGTAGTGCATTTTTCCATCCATCTCTGGGTCTAGCGCTTCTCTCTTCACCTGAAGGATGATTGTACTTCACATCTTAGCTAAAGTGCTGTACTTGATATAATAACAGACTTCTGTTTGCCATCTTTGTGCTGTTCACAGTACTTTGTGTAATTCCATAATCTTTGATTGTGTATAACTGACATGTTACAAGTAGTGTAGTATCAAAATACTGTACAAGATATATACATAATACTGATACTTCATTGATGTTGAGGTATCAAAAAGAAAGAAATATCAATATTAATTAATTTCATTAACATTCATAATAGGAAATGTGGGTGAAGTGTATTGCCTAAGGACACAATGACTGATTTTGCCACTAGTGCCCCACTGTGGCACCTGATTTTGTCCCATCCAAGTATTAATACTAAACTAAGCTTCTGAGTTTTATTTTTTAGATCAGTTCAAGTTGGGGTGGAGCAAAGTTAATGATCGCTGCCAATTCTAATGCATGTTGTTCAACACTGTCCCAACACAATACAAATTATTATTATGATAACAGGCTTAATATTCATATATTCATAATATTCTCATATATTTTGTATAATATGAATAATTATAGCCAAAAGGTAAAAAGCATGACAAAAAAAGATAAGCAAACAATCTATTAAAGTTTAGGAATCTTGCTGGCTTACGACGGCGTATAAGGGCCACATGAAGAAAAAAATAATAATGCTACTACGAGATTAAAGTCGTAATATTACGAGATTAAAGTCGTAATATTACGAGATTAAAGTCGTAATATTACGAGATTAAAGTCGTAATATTTCGAGAATAAAGTCATAAAATTTAGAGAATGTTTATGATCTTGAGCTGCGGTCTGCATTCATTATGGAGGATTTTGAGCATTTTGTGGGGTTATACTTTCATTTAGGCTTCACACATGGTGAAATGCTCAGCCTTTTGGCCCATCATCACCGGATTATCATTAGTATAAGGACTTTAAAGCGACTTTGCAAACGTTTGCGTTTATTCCGACGAAAGAATCAGACGAGTTTGGAGCAGATAGCCTCTTTTGTAGAGGAGGAACTTACTGGGAGTGGTCGACTACAAGGCTATTGGTGGTTGCACCTGAAAGCAATTCAGAGGGGATTTGTTGTTTCCCAAGAAACGGTGAGGATCATACTGAAAGTTTTGGATCCAGTTGGCGTTGAACTGCGAAGAAGACGTCGCCTTCGGCGTAGGGTGTACAGCGTCAGAGGGCCAAACGCACTGTGGCATTTGGATTCATATGATAAACTGAAGCCATACGGCATCTGTATAAATGGTTGTATTGATGGCTTTAGTCGTCATATTATGTGATGGAGGCGTACGTCACCAACAGTAACCCAAAAGTAATTGCGGATTACTTTATTAACACAGTGAACATTGTACGGTAATACCAATGTCTTTACATTGTCTTTTGAACTTCACTTTCTACAAAAGAGATTTAAAACATTTTCAATGCAGTGTTATTCAGGAATATAAATTACTGTACTAGAACTTCAGTGGCCACGGTTCACATTTTGGGCAATAAAAGTGATATAGTTTAATTATCTTTGCTCACTCTCTTTATAAATTAACTTTAATGTACTTTAAACTATCTTGTACAATAATTTAACATTACAAATATAATTACTATCTAGAAGTAGAAAAGGTTTTCTGTTCAAATATTGTTAAGTATCTCATTTCTTAAACCTAAATATAGTTCTATTCCAGTGGACGCATCCACTGGAGCATCCCAACCATGTTCTTCCATGAGGAGAGTACAAAGTTCAAAGACAGTTTGATCACAAGGATATTGTCCTTTAGGGGTGCACTCCTCCTTGCATATTTCTGTCTCTTCTGGTATCACTGGCTGCAGCTTGTCCTCTCCCCCATACAGCTGTGGCACTGTGTACATGAGAACTGGTCTTCCTCCAAGCATCCCATAGCCAGGCCTGGTCTTTATGCGATGTGAATTCCAGGTTCTGACGACAGCATCCACTTCATCCTGAACAACGGTAGCCAAATTTTCAATGATGTAACTATGGCTGTAGTGTTTTGGGTCTGATTATAAAATGTAATGTTGTTAGGCTAGATTTGCATATGTCACCCGAATGTCAATGACACCATTACCTGTATAATGTTGAGGAAGCAGAATTCCATCAAGTTTATGTCCAAGTAGTCACCAGTATAGTGTCCATCTTGTCTTAGGGTTTTGAAAATGTCCATCCAAAACTAAATGCATTGTTTGCGCAAGACACCCCACCATGACTCAATTCGCTGATTAGCGGTGCTGCAGCCATAAATGAAACTTTTTTCTACAGCATGTACGTCTGTATGATTTCTACGCAGGAACTGCTGCATGTCACGGACATGTGCGTTTTCGGTACCTGGATCCGCCCGGAGTCTCTGCGGACACCCTCCAATGCGAGTCACTGTGTTAATAAAGTAATCCGCAATTACTTTTGGGTTACTGTTGGTGACGTACGCCTCCATCCCCTCTTCACAGTCGTAATATGGCTTTAGTCGTCATATTATGTAATCACATAATATGACGACTAAAGCCATCAATACAACCATTTATACAGATGCCGTATGGCTTCAGTTTATCATATGAATCCAAATGCCACAGTGCGTTTGGCCCTCTGACGCTGTACACCCTACGCCGAAGGCGACGTCTTCTTCGCAGTTCAACGCCAACTGGATCCAAAACTTTCAGTATGATCCTCACCGTTTCTTGGGAAACAACAAATCCCCTCTGAATTGCTTTCAGGTGCAACCACCAATAGCCTTGTAGTCGACCACTCCCAGTAAGTTCCTCCTCTACAAAAGAGGCTATCTGCTCCAAACTCGTCTGATTCTTTCGTCGGAATAAACGCAAACGTTTGCAAAGTCGCTTTAAAGTCCTTATACTAATGATAATCCGGTGATGATGGGCCAAAAGGCTGAGCATTTCACCATGTGTGAAGCCTAAATGAAAGTATAACCCCACAAAATGCTCAAAATCCTCCATAATGAATGCAGACCGCAGCTCAAGATCATAAACATTCTCTAAATTTTATGACTTTATACTCGAAATATTACGACTTTAATCTCGTAATATTACGACTTTAATCTCGTAATATTACGACTTTATTCTCGAAATATTACGACTTTAATCTCGTAATATTACGACTTTATTCTCGAAATATTACGACTTTAATCTCGTAATATTACGACTTTATTCTCGAAATATTACAACTTTAATCTCGTAATATTACGACTTTAATCTCGTAGTAGCATTATTATTTTTTTCTTCTCGAAATATTACGACTTTATTCTCGTAATATTACGACTTTAATCTCATAATATTACGACTTTAATCTCGTAGTAGCATTTTTTTTTTTTTTCTTCATGTGGCCCTTATACGCCGTCGTACTGGCTACACGACCCGGCTAATGCATACTACATAATAAAAAACCTTTACATTCTAGACTTGATGAATTGTCTTTGAACAAAAATCACCCTATATATGTTCTATCTCTGCTCATATCGCCTGACCTTGTGCTCTTTCAGCCTATCAACTGTCTCTAATATTTGTCAAGTCAATGCCACTGCCCCACACATAAGCACACATCTATCATCTCATCAAGCTACACCCACACACTTCCCCTTACTCCACCTATAGACCTCTGATGCAATGAGCTTGGATATGGCACAGTGGAATTCAGGGTTTCTGTGTTACCGTGGTGATGAGAGCTGGATGGACACTAGGCCCTGACCAGTCTAATAGCTCTGGACATCTAATACAAAAACACTATTATCCCAGGACAAGGGAGCTGTTCACCTTTCTGACCCCAACTGTGAAGAGGGGAATGCATTTTGGTAGACTTACTCCCAACATTGGAGGACACCACATAAAGAGAATGAAACTACAGTGGTCATTTAGGAATGGGGAAGTTTGGTAATATGTCCTCCAGCCCGGAAGGACTGTGACGACGTGCACCATAATGTCATATGATGCTAGATAATAATTCACACATACTACACTACCAGTCAAAAGTTTGGACTTACTTTCTCATTCAGGGTTTTTCTTTAGTTTTACTACTTTCTACATGTTAATACTTGTAATAATTTTGGCGGGTGCATTGTGATCTGGGCAGTGGACCTGGACCGTTGCCCCCGCGAACCGAAATACGGAGAAGTAGAAGAAAATGGAAAAAAATAAATAAAAAAATAATTAACTAAAATGTATGGAATTATGTGGCAAAGAAAAAAGTTAAATAACTCTACTAAATAGTTTTCGATAAGGCAAAGGATGGCTATTTTGAGGATTTGAATAGAAACTATGAAAAAAAAGATATATATTCAAATATTTGATGTCTTCTGAATGCATATAAAATGTAAAAAGTGGTAAAAATAAAGAAAAAAATGAATGAGATGGTGTGTGCAAACTTTTGACTTTTGAGTATATCACCCAATCGTTGCAGGATCTCGGTGTTCACAATATCTTAAGGCAAACCTTTATCCTTATTCAAGTCAAATACTGATAACTAACCAACTAGTAAATAGAAACTAGACACTCATTTGAGCAGGTATTATTACTAAAAAGTCCCAGTCACAGGGCAGAAATGAGCCTTACCTGAAAAGCTTTAGAATGATCTTCAGAAAGACTAATACGACCACTATGAAACTAACCTGGATGACAGAGGGATTGCACATGGTAATATGAAAGGAAGTACAACGCTTTAGTGTTGAAAATGATTATCATCATGGTATCAACTAAGTATCGAAATAGAGTTTGAAATTTTTGTAACACTAATTCTTAATGGAATGTGATGATGACCCACAGTAAGAATGTATTTTGACAATAAAATGACCTGTAAATGAAAGATAAATACACTTAAAGCCATACTGAGGGACATTCCAGGCAAAGCAACAGCATCAAGCTCTCCACCAGGAAAGTCACATAGTTCACCTTGATTACATTAAGCCAACTTTAATCAGAACTAATGGGAGTTTATTAAAAAAAAAAAAATTATTTACTGTCACATGCAGTTCTTTCATTATAGAGCTTGATATGACTTGTTCAATTACAGTCACAATTTCATTTTAAGGACAGACAATATATTTTATGAGTTAATTACAGAGACTATAAATATGTCTATAAGGAAAACTGGCTGAATAGGTTGAGAAATATTACATGTAGACATAGTTATCAAACTGTTTTGTTGCAAAGCAGTTACCAAATTCACCTCTTCCTCCATCCTTCTCCTTCCCTCGCTCTGTCTATCCGTGACCTGCCCACTCATCTGACCTTTGGGTTTTACTGAAATCTCTCCATTACATCGCCATGGTAATAAGAGATGCAATTAAAAAAAAATCTATCTTCATTTCAGTAAAATGGAGAATAAGGTGAGGCTTTGTCATGACTTTTGGACTAAGAGTGGATCAATTTAAATCAAAAAGTGACAAACTATGACTCTTCTGAAAACAGATATATTCATTATTGTTATTAAAGTGTCCAATACAATTTATTGTCTGACAGCATGAGATTAATTTTAGTTTGGAACCACATATGCCGGTCCAGGTCCAGATGTTATATTTTATGTTAATGTTCAATTAAAACTGAGAACTTTTGTGCAATTGTTGTGTAATTTTTAAGACTACTAATCAATTCCATGTGCCTTTACTTAAATAATCAGTTCAAATTCACAATGGTATTAAATCAATTATACTTCACAGTGCATGGTAACAACATATGCAAAAACTAAAAATAACGTATATTATCCGTTTATTATAATAAAAAAGATACAATGAGAAAATAGATTTTTAAAAAATGTACTTGTCAGCTTAGCACTGAGCATAAAAGGTATTATTATGGCTATTATTAATACTATTATATAGTTCTGATTTAGTCCAGGATTAGCTCCGAATTTAGTCCCAGTGACTAAACTGGGACATGCCCCTAAAACAGTTTTTATTGTTTAGTCAATAGTCAAATACCAAATGGTCATATCCTCATTCAATAACCAATAGTCATCTTAAAAGATATCTGAAAACTTTACAATAATGCATTTAAAATATTTTTTGAAAAGTTCAAATGACATCAATGATATTAAAAACTCAAAAGTAGTCTAAAACGTAAACCAGCTTGATTTCATGATTGATATATTTATAATAAATTCATGTTCATTCATGTTTTGAACGCGATCTGACTGCTCCATGGCAGGTGGCTCTGCCCACATCAACTCTCCTGTTCAGGCTCAGGTTCAGGCCCTTGGCTCCTTTGTGGGCACTCCGCAAGTTATTTTAATAGATCCATGACTCTGCTCCACTCGCTCTTGTCGCGCAAAGTCTCATGGGGGGTAGCTCAACTGTACATGTTCAATTGGCCCAGAGCCACCGGATGTACCTAGCCATGCTAGACTAATCTGGAGTCATGCGCCATTAAGCTTGGTCCATTGACTTGAATGGGCGGCCATTTTGAGACCCAGGGTTTGATTGTAGCTCATCTCTGCTGTTGAAAAGTTAAAAAAATAAAAATAAAAAAAAGCACATCTAACCAAAGAGGAAAAGGGGGTTTGAGATTTTGACCCTAACTGTCTGTCAGGTCGTTGACACTGCTTAAAAGCAGTGAAAGCTCCTCAAACTAATTTTTATCTAGGGGTTTGATCACACTAAGGTGAAATTTGACAATTCCTTTGGTTTAGGCTAACCTATTTTAATATAAATTCAATTCATGGGCCAAAAACCGCACAATGCCATCTAACCAGAAAATAAAATAGTTGCTTTAACTATGCCTTAAATAGTGGTTTAAAAAGTGGTTTGAAAGCTGCCTGCCATGGACGCTACACGCTGCTAGCAACTTTAATGAATTAAGTAAACAAATGAACATTTGGTGTTCACTGCACAGTCAGAAGTGAGGTGTCCACTGAGCCCCCCTGATGGAGTTAATCCATTTCTGGCATGAACAGGGTCTTTGGGGATGTTACAGAAAAAGAATCTTTTCTTTAGAGACTTGTTGTTGGTATAACCCACAGTGCAGCAGACGGCATAGTGGCTTCAGTCCTCAAGATGTCAATACCAACAACTTCACCCATGAACATAGCAAAAGTAAAAAGTATTTAGGGATGCAATGTAGTAGTAACTGGAGAAAACCTTTTTATTGATCTTTATTTAACAGGATAGCACAGCTAAGATTAAAAGTCTCTTTTAGGGAACTCCTGGCCTCAAAGTGCAGCATGTTTCACATGTTTTAGTGGAAAATCAGAAAACCAATGCAGGCACGTGAAGAACATGCAAACTCCACATAGTAAGGCCCCGGAGTCAAAGGCCAGGAGCTTTTTGTTCTGAGGGTGAAGCATTAACTACTGCACCACAATGTCACACAAGATGTAATTAAATGTAAATTAATAAATGAAATGTTTTTTTGTTTTTTTTTAATAATGCACAAAATCTGGAATTTTTCTTTTACTCAAGTAAGAGTACTGTTACACTGTAAAATCACTCAAGTAGGAGTAAACCTATGAAAACTACTCAGAGAATGTAATGTGACCCCCCTGAGCACAACTTTATAGGATGGGAAAGAAGTGATAAAGTCAGATGATGAGAGAGAAAAGGATGCAGAGAATAGGATGACGTGAATTCGATCAAAAAATTGCCTCTGTCTGTTACACAAAATGTAAAGACAATTTAACATGAAGAAGATTAACATATACTTTTTGTAAAGTAACCTGTGGAGAATCTGAGAATCTCATTTGCAAAGACCTCCTGGAGAAATGATTTTACCAGAGTTGACCATTCATTTGAGCATAGTGTTCATTTTATTGTCCAATTAAAGAAAGTGACCTTTGTGGTGGTGATTAAAGTGAAAACACTGAAGAAGCAGTGAGCTGTCAAACCACTGAGCCACAGAGAGTCAGAGCAGAGGCTTTGCTTTGTCAGCCTTTTGCTACCAACAATACAAACTTATTCTCATTAAAACGGACTCAGCACAGTGTCTCTGTGTAGTCTGTAGTGCATAATGAAAAGACTATTGAATGACCGAGGCAGAACTTTAGTAGAAATCTTTACTTGTACACAAGTGGTTAACATTATTTTTCATTTACTTACTGGACTTGTCACTTCAGCAAATTGGGGTTCTAGTAGTGCTGATGTAACATGGGCTGAGGTCAATGGGGAGTTTGAAGGTAAAGTACAGTACAGTAAAATAATAATAATAATAATAATTTAGATACACTTTTTTTGTTCAGGTCCCAGGAGGTTATTTTGGCAGCAGCTCCATGAGTAATTATATTTTAATAGCAACTTTTTTAATGCTCACTTTCACACTTTAGTTTATAGCTTAGTTTTATAGCAAACACAGCAAATATATCACACCGATTTGTCAAACAGACCTCTACATGTTTTTTTTTTTGTTTTTGTTTTTTTTGAGTATTGGGAAGTCAAAAAAGGTTCTTTGATTGAGGAAAGAACTACTTCAATTTAATAAAAAAAAAAAAAAAAAAAATCAGCTCCATCTTGAGTAGGAGGGTGACTCAACCTTGGGCCGAACAACAAAGGAGACAAAACAAAAAGAGTCTTGTTGAAAAGGACAGGAGAGGGTGCAGCTCAGGATGTGACTCTACACCAAAGGGGGAATCCTACAGTCTTTCTCCTCTCCCGCTCTGACTATATTCCATGTGTATCACGTTACCCCCACAGTCAAAGAAGTCAAAGAAAGAGCTACGAGAGGTCACAAAAGATTTACCTCACCCCTGTCCATGAAACTTTTTTTTTTCAAGCAGAACAATACAGCACTGCAGAATGAAATGGGCCAGTATAACGACAGGCCCGGGTGGGGACTTGATGCCGCTGTATACGAATATAGAGTATGAAAGGACAGGAGGACCACATTTGAGTCTCCAGGGGGATCACCGCAGAGCTTCAAAGCTTTTGGAAATTGAAAAATCACAAGCTGGATGGATGTGATGGACACAGAGGAGGATAGAATGGAGAAGTCAAAAGAAAAGAACAGAAAAGTGAAGTTCTCCGGGGACAAGCGGCAGTATTTGAATTTGAAATGGGAGCGACTGTAGCAGCAGGTCAGGATTAACATCGCAGCTCGTGGCACCATCTTAAAACGAGGTTGCATTGGAAAAGGTAAATTAAAATGGATGAGTGGATCACAAAGTCTAATTTAAATGGAAAATGGAAAAGCTATAGATGTAGTTTAAATAGTCTCCATTTGTTTTGCTACTAAACTGGGTATATGTGGTTTAGATGGCATTATCTACTGTTCCAAGTCATTTTTTAGCAACTTTGTGAACTAGATAGAGTACATTTGCTGCTTTCTAACCAAAAATGCCTAGATCTTGGTTTTGCGCTGCCTCTAGTGGCCTCTGCAATTTCCAAATTACAACCAGGCTGACTGCAGTGGTGGAGGTAATTGGGTAAGTACAGTGTGATGTCACCAAGTACTTGAAACCGCAGTGGTCACAGGATACAACACACACACTAACCCAGGGGTCACCAAACTTTTTTCTCTCGGGGCCACATTATCTCTCCTGACTGTGACGGGGGGCCGGGTAGGCTGTATAACAGAATTGTATGACCCGGACCAAAATGACCACCAGCAGGCCTCATGACTAGCCTGGTACAGCCATCCACAAAACTATATCAACACAGAATTCCTGGCACATATTTGTTTATCGTTACTAGTGGTTTGCAAGAGTAATAAGTACGTCACACTTTGTTTTAAATTTAAATACCTCAGATATTCCATTTATTTTCTAATAACAATAACATCAAAGTTAAGAAATATCAAGGCAAGAAACATCTGCTGTATGACAATGGCAAAGAAGAGTGAAAATTTACATATTGTAGGTAGACCTGTTGATATTAACAATAAAAATATTAATAACAATTATATTAATAATAATTGTGTGCAGCACTTGACAAAAGTCAAATAAATAGGCCTATAAAATAAACACATTTTTAAAAATCAACAGCCAATTCAGTGGCAATACATCTTTAATATGTAATTATATAACTATAAATACTTCATATTAATATAATTTTTCAACAGCAGAATACAAGATGCATTACAAAAAATAATTTAAAAAATAGGCCATGACAACTTCTGCGAATTGCCTCATAGGGCCAGGTCAAGCGGTGGGAGGCAGAGGGGCTAGGGGGGGGGGCGGTCAAAGGGGCGTGGTGGGCCGGAGTCGGCCCGCGGGCCATAGTTTGGTGACCCCTGCACTAACCAGAAAGCTCAAACAATTTAAAATAGTCTTACCTGATAAATAAATAGAAATTGTTCTTTTTTTTACCTTTCCCTAACCGTTTTAGAATGGCCTCAATCACTATCAGAACACCACATGGTAATAAGAATTTTTTGTGTTGAAAATGGAGTTTTTTGTAATATGACCGCAGCATGGAGTGTTTAGACTATTTTTTTAATATCAAAATTGAGCTTGAAATGTGATAAAATCAAGCAAAGGGTGTATGGAGGACATCATTCTCTTAAAAAATCAACTTAAGTGGGAAAAACACGCTGTACGATTCTTTCCTGGAAGTCGCTCTGTAGCTGTAAAACATTTCCAGGAGTCCTTGTATTTTACGAATCCAATCTGGCTGCATGGGCTATACACCGGCAAAGAATCTCGATCTTTCCTGAGGTTTTCCATTTTCCTCCCCGTGTCCTGTGTCTATGTAAATGCCTCTTTTGTTCTCCTCCTCATCCCATCGCTTTGTGTAGTGAGGGGTTCAGATGGCGCAGTGCTCCCTCGCAGATATTAGGAAGCCCAAGAGACCAGGTATGAGAGAGAGCACAGCGTATCTCACTACACTTTACAGCCATTCAGACGCTCACGGGCAAGTATGCAGGCAAGTATACGTGCATTATACAAGGATTACCCAGAGTGCACTAGGATGAATGTCTTGATCCTTAAGGCTTTATAAGGAACATGCACTAGCACACAAGGACTTTAGCGTAAACAGCGGGACACCAGGGAGCTCCCACGACCTCTCTCGTACTGATGCACCAATGAACCAGGCTGTTCCCCTAAAGTGTGATTATACGCCCATGATTCAATGAGCCTCTTCATTCAACACAGCCATTTCCATGTTTAATGAATACAAGCTCATTATTAAGATGTAAATCCTCCAAATCCCTCAATAGTTACACATCTAATTAAAGGCGCACTATGCAACTTTTCAGCTTGCCTTCATGGAAATGTTATTGCTTCGCCTCGAATGTTAGGCAGTATAGCATTCAACTATTTCCATGAACAGGTCTGTTTCTAGTTGAGTAAATGTAAGACAGATAGGTTTAATGTCATACTGTGGAACATTCCAGGTCAACCCATAATATATTTGAAAAGTTACATAGTGCACCTTTAATTTTTAAATAATTTCTTTCTTTCAAAATCCCGCAGTGGTAGAGAAGTGCTCCACATATACAGGTCAACAGTTATTTGGTCAAACATTGATGGGAGTGATTTAAAAGTATAGCCAAAATGGGAGTTGTTCCAGAGAATAGTTATAGGTATTGATTAAAGATTAAGATTTAAGCCACTTGTTATTCCAATGCTATTTCTCCTGACCAGACCTAGCACAATATTTACATCATTGGATGGGTCAAAAAATGTCCCTATGAGAATGCAGGAATTATGTGTTGTCATGATACAAACATTTCAAACTCAATTTTGATACAAATTCTGACACCCCGATGATAATAAAAAACACAACACAATGTCATTTTCAATATTAGCTTGGGTGGAGGATTTTTATTTTTTTATTTATTTTTTGTCAAATTGTCAGTGAAAGCATTGTAGAGATGCAACAGCCTTGTAATGATAATGATCAAAAAAAAAAATTATGAAAATCTATCAACTGTGAACGTGGTGAGATCAGATAAACATTAGCCAATAGATAGAAGAAGAAGAAGAAGAAGAAGAAGAAGAAGAAGAAGAAGAAGAAGAAGAAGAAGAAGAAGAAGAAGAAGAAGAAGAAGAAGAAGAAGAAGAAGAAGAAGAAGAAGAAGAAGAAGAAGAAGAAGAAGAAGAAGAAGAAGAAGAAGAAGAAGAAGAAGAAGAAGAAGAAGAAGAAGAAAAAAAAAAGCATGTTTTGGGTTGATGGGGGGATTAACCGGAGTGCCCGGAGGAAACCCATCCAGGAAACCCAGCTGACCCGGACCATGCATGCAAACTCCACACAGAACACACACAGAACGGCCCGGGCGACCCAGGGTTCGAGCCCAGAACCTTCTTGCTGTGAAGCGTGAGTGCCACTCAGCCACCGTGCCGCCACTACACCATGCCATGTGAGTTAACTTCTTGGGTTCAAGACAATATAAGATAAGATAAGATAAGACTTTATTGATCTCACACAGGAGAAATTTATTTGCCACAGTAGCTCCAGGACATTTGGACAAGAAAGAAAGTGCATGCAGGCAGGAATGGGATAAAGTAAGTAATAATAAAAATAGTAATAAGTAATAATAATAATAATGGAAATAGTAATAATAATAATAGTAACAACAAGCATCAATGATATTGCACGTCTGGCCTATATATTAGAGTTATACAGTCTGATGGCGGTGGGGATGAAGGATCTGCAGTAGCGCTCCTTCTTGCACTGGGGGTGCCTTAGTCGGCTGCTGAAGGAGCTGCTCAGCTCCTCTACAGTCCGGTGCAGAGGGTGAGAGGTGTCGTCCATGATGGACGTGAATTTGGCCAGTACCCTCCTCTCAGCCACCTCATCTACAGAGTCCAGAGGACAGCCCAGGACAGAGCTGGCCCTCCTGACCAGCTTATTAAGTCTTTTTCTGTCCCGTTCTGTGCTGCTCGGGGCCCAGCAGACAACAGCATAGAGGAGAGCAGAGGCCACCACAGAGTCATAAAAAGTCTTGAGCAGAGGCCTGCACACTCCGAAGGACCTCAGTCTCCTCAGGAGGTGGAGGCGACTTTGGCCCTTCTTGTACAAGGCGTCAGTGTTGTGGGACCAGTCCAGTTTATTGTTAAGGTGAACACCCAGGTACTTGAAACTGTCCACAGTCTCTATGTCCTGCCCCTGGATGTTCACCGGTGAGTGAGGTAGTGGTCTCCTCCTGAAGTCAATCACCAGCTCCTTTGTCTTACTGGTGTTAAGGCTCAGGTGGTTGCGCCCACACCAGTCCACAAAGTCACTGATGACCGAGCGGTACTCCAGCTCGTTCCCCTCAGACACACAGCCCACAATGGCCGAGTCATCAGAGAACTTCTGGAGATGGCAGCTGTCCGTGTTGTATATGAAGTCCGAGGTGTAGATGGTGAAGAGGAAGGGTGAAAGGACAGTTCCCTGGGGCTGTGAGTCAGAGGTGGTAGGTGCTACCACCTCTGACTCACAGCCGCGCAGCCGCACGTACTGTGGACGGTCAGTGAGGTAACGTAGTATTACGTTACCTCACTGGTAACGTAGGTAGGTAACGTAGTGTATTTACCTTGTTGACATGTTTCATGTTCAAACACTGGATCAGGGAGGCCATTGAAATCAGGTAACGAGGCACAGACAGCATTAACCTGGGACACCCTCCTCCAGAGAGCACCGGGTGACGGGAGGCGTGGTCAGTCTGAGCGACCTGCCAGGACCACGCCTACAGGAAGTAACAACGAAATTTTGATTCAATATGTGTCATGTACATATGGTTTTTCGACAATAAAGCAAACTATGAACTATGAACTATGAACAACAACTGATATACGACCACCAACACCAGGGACAGTTCTAAAGATGGCAGCCAAAACATGTCAACAAGGTAAATACACGTTAC
This sequence comes from Paratrypauchen microcephalus, assembly GCA_036785185.1. Classification (NCBI taxonomy): domain Eukaryota; kingdom Metazoa; phylum Chordata; class Actinopteri; order Gobiiformes; family Gobiidae; genus Paratrypauchen; species Paratrypauchen microcephalus. The sequence continues at coordinate 724,082 of JAVJIX010000090.1, read as the reverse complement.
TGTATTGTCTTTTAAAAAGAATCCAAGAAGTTAATGTACATAAGAAGACAAAATTAACATTATTTATTTTATTGGCTTTTAGGTTGTCAATCAAACTCTCTATGCTTCTAGCATAACTGACTTGCCGGCGCGCTGGGATTACATGGTTTACATACGTCTCTTACGCATTCCACAGTCACAAGACGCTGTTTACTCAACCGACGCAGCAGTTCTTAGCGGCTTTTTCCAACTGTAGCTTCCTCGCAGTTTGCACAAAGTTTGTTGCGATGGCAGACAAGAATCCACTACCAGTTAGCTGCAAAAGAAAGTCCATTTTTGAGGTCGCTGAAAGAAGAAAAGAAGGAAAAGGAGCGAAGCTAAACTGAGGTGATTCACGGACATTCCTTCCAGCGATGGCGTGCACTGAAGCAGAGGGCATGTTGGTCGCTAAATTACTTCTGAACAGGAAACTTCTGCTTATCATTTGAAAACGTGCTTTATAGTTACAGCAGCAACAGCGTTTCGGCTATATAGCACTGGCTCTAAACAAGCAGCATTGGAAAATCCTCTATACAACCTTTACATCATAGTCATTTCATATTACCATGTCACCTTATATCTGTGTAATCCTTCAGTCATAGATAGAGTTTAAGAGTATTCTTAACCTATTCAGAAAAGGTTAATTTCTGCCCTGTGAATGTCTTTTTTAACACACGTTCAAATTTGTGTCTTGTTTTGATACTAGTTTTAGCATCAATTAGCATCAGATTTCTGATACTTTTGACAATCCTATTATGTAACCATCGTATTTCAGTACTCTGCTTTAGAAGTGTTGACCTTACCTAAAAGCTGCATGTACCACTCTGCAAGAATCTTAACACAAACAGCTCCCACGACCCCTCTACACACACACAGTAGCCCTCAGTCTCGTGCCTTCGCTGGTAACATGCAATTATGTGGCTATGATGTCATTGATTTTGTGCGCTGGCTGGAGGCAGTGAGGGGGGGGTGATTAGACGGAGGTGGAAAGCGGTGTGTTGTGTGGAATACTAATGCGCTCCTTAGGGAGAAAGAGGAACTGTTGTCCATTGCACCTCTAGTAACAACTCCATACACACATCCAGCTCTGTGCAAAAGACTTAACTAATAACAAAGAAAGGTGTTGGATCAAATTAAAGGTGCACTGTGCAGCTTGTCTAGTAAACAGTCTCCCACCTGCTCGACTCCATGTTGATGTTATTGTGGCGTTTAGTTTAACTATCTCCATGGAGACAAGCAGCTACATCATCAGGCTAAGTTACAGGCCAGATCTATCGAGAAACGGGCCCACTCACCATAATAATTATGTTTTTGTGATAGTTTTGAGAAATAAAAAATAAAAATAAAATAATTGAATGAGTGCAAGAAATATTTGTTTAATGGCATACTGTGGAACATCCCAGGCATACCATAAAGAGATGCAGATGGAGGACCCTCCACCAGAATTGCAAAGTGTACCTTTAAGCTAAAATAAAAAATAAAAAAATTAATAAAAAATACATATACACAGACTCACCTTAATGTTTATTATGAAAGGCCCGGGAATGAATGCAAACCTCATAGAGAAAACATATTTAAGGATTAAAGGCCCTATATTATGCAAAAATGACTCACGCCATAATGCTGTTACCTCCTCAAAAACATACCTGGAGTTGTGTTTTATTCACGCATGTTTGAATAATCCTAGATAATTAGGTGGAACAGAGTGATTTTAGTTTGAGAGAAGAACAGAGATGTAGGCAGACTTAATAAATTACATGGTTGAATGGAACAAAACACAACTCCGGGCATGTTTTTAATTAGATAATAACGTTCTAGCATGGCATAAAGCTCACAAGAGTCAATTTAGCATAATATGGGACCTTTAAAATCTCCAAAACAAAACACATTTCTATTTTCCACAATACTGTAGTGAAGATGAGAGGAGTAAAAAAAGATGAAGTATGAAATATGGCCGACACAGAGATTGACAAGTCCAAAAGTGCATTGACGTCCTCTGACAGGTGTACCGAGCCAGGCCCTGTGTTTACCCGGGCTGCAAAGGCACAGAGGAAAAGAAGCAGTGAGTGAAGGGAGTCATTATATGTTTGTTCACACGAGGCAGAGAGGAGTTTTTCACTCCAAATAAGATATCTAATGTTTAGAAGTGAAATTGACAGCTACTCGGACCAAATGATCAATGGTGCAAAGCCAAAAAGCAAATAACTGTATTTTGAAAGAAGCATATAGGCCCACATAAAAGTGCCTGAGTTTTAATTCTATGAATGATTAGTAAAATGAAAAAGTATTACAATTTCGGTTCATTGCATGGTGGATGTCATGTATATTATAATGAAATACAGTAATCCCTCGTTTATCGCCGGGGTTAGGTTCCAGAAATAACACGCAATAAGAGAAATCCGCGAAGTAGGACAACTTTATATTTTACAATTATTCTACATGTTTTAAGGCTGTAAATGCCTCGCCACACACATTATACGCTTTTCTCAGACTGGAATTAACCTTTTCTCACATTTCTCTCTCGTTTAAACACTCAAACCTTCATAGATTTTCAACAAAATGTATTAATAGTGAAGCGTGGGGGCTCCGCCGGGAGCCCCACCAAACGCGCGAGGGGAGCGGAGACGTGAGTCACTGGATCCGCAGGAATCCAGTGACTGAATCCCGGCACTGTCATGTCCCGGGACGCGACGTACACCAACCCCTTGGAGAAGTGCGCGACACGTGCACCCCTCATCGTGGTCAAATCCGTGACAGAGCAGCACGACCGGCGCGAGGCCACACGTACACCGGGGCTGCGAGCACGAGATCGAACCGCGGCACCCGGATCGCGTCCTCTCAGCCCGAGCCACAAACCAGCCGCACGAAACCAGCAAAGAGCGGCACGTGGTGGTTTAATCCTGGTTTAGACCTGGTCTAGTCCCGGTTTAGTCCAGGTCTAGACCTGATCTAGTCCTGGTTTAGTCCAGGACCAGTCCAGGTTTAGACCTGGTTTAGACCTGGTTTAGACCTGGTTTAGACCTGGTCTAGACCTGGTTTAGTTCTGGTCTAGACCTGGTTTAGTCCACGTTTAGTCCCGGTCTAGTCCCAGTCTGGTCCTGGTCTAGTTCCAGCCTGGTCCCGGTCCCCCCCGCGTCCCCCATCTATCAATCGGCAAAGGTCTACAGTCTCTTAGCCAATCAGGAAGCAGAACACAGTGTTACACTATAAAAAAAAAAGTTCCATTATTTAAAAAAATAAATTAAAAAAATCCGCGAAACAGCAAGGCCGTGAACAGTGAACCATGATAAAGCGAGGGACCACTGTAAATAGACAATACAAGATTCAGTTCCAGACTCCACACTCTACTGAGCTATTAGACAACTCATGCAGTTTAGCACTTTTTTATTCTTTAAACACAAAAACAGGGTAATTCTGAAGTCTGGTAAAATATTCCAAATATTTCAACCATATATATTTCAAATTACAACTCTGGCAAGAAGTTTGCTTGGAATGTGGATTGTATGTGGTTTTTTTTGTTTGTTTGTTTTTTGTCAATTGCCATGGCAACTGTCCTAATTTCTTATAATTCTGAGTCCAACTGAGTCAGAAGCTTGAAGCGAGAAATGGTTTATATTTTAAAATTTGACTACAGAATTATGTTGGTTTCGCAACAGATTTTATAATACATTAAGATTCTGAATAATTAAGCATATGTTCAGCACAAACACAACATCGCTGAACTGAAGGTGAAAAAAAGCCCCATTAGTTCAGCGGTTCAGATATCTGGGACGAGGTCGAACATTAAACCGAGTGGGTGGAAAAAGTTTCTTCTGGCAGCAAAACCAGTACTTTTTGATAAATCCCAAAACTCAAATAAAACCAAGACAATAGAAAAGAACCTGATTGTAGCTCAGGCTCCAACCGCAGATGGCAAGAAACAGGAAGTCAGGAAGACGCCATGGATACAACTGGGAAACCGTAAATACATTCAGCGAAAAACGGAAACATGTTTTTAATGAGGACAATGCACTGGGAAGGTGAAAACAGATTTATAGAGATTAAAAATGGCCATACCACATAGAGAGATGGAAGAAAACAAGTTGAAAAGATGACTTCAAAGTATCTTGGCGAGAGTGAGACAGACGGAAAAGCCCCGAGGACCATGTGCCTATTCCTGCCACAGAGCTGACGATTCCACTAAATTCTCCATGCTTCATCTACTGAGATGAGATACTGAGATTCTTTTAAATTTTTGAAGGGAAGTTTTGTTGAATTTCAAGATTCAAGATTCAAGATTCAAGATTGTTTATTTGTCATATGCAGAATCAACACAAGGTCAACAATGCAATGAAATGCTTAGGATCAGAAGAACCGTTGACTCGCTAAGATAGTCAAGAAGTACTAATAACATGCAATAATAGTACATGGTAAAAAAGTGTTGCAAAAGTGCAGGGGAAGAAGTAAACAATATAATAAACAATATAATAAAATATGTAATAAAATGTAATAAAAAAACAAGGTACAATGTACAAGGTGCACGTAGGGTTAAATCAAATAAGGTGTAAGTATTTCACAGATTGCACATAATATGGTGTGGTGTAGGTGTTGCATGTGGATTTCGTATTGCACATAGTATGATATAAATATTGCACATAGGTTATTGCACTGATTATTGCACAGGTAACAGTAATTTACAGTGAGGTAGTGACAGACATGATACATTCATACAGAGCAGCAGCAGTAAACATATTATGCATAATGAAAGGTAGTTTAGTGCAGTATTATTGAGAGTTCAGTATTATTTAGAGTATTACCCAGAGTTCAGTAGTCCGACAGCTTGGGGGTAATAGCTGTCTTTGAGTCTTTTTGTGCGTGCTGGCAGGCTCCTGTATCGTCTACCGGCTGGTTAGCTCAACTGGTAAGTCATGGACTTTCCCCCTGGGGGTTGTAGGTTCAAACCCCCCTCGGGCAATGAGCTAACCAGTGTGGGTCCTTGGGCAAGACCCTTCACGGTACTGCCCCCCGGGCGCCGAAAAAGATGGCTGCTCACTGCTCCTGAAAAGGATGGGTCAAATGCAGAAGTCAAATTTCTCCTGTGTGTCACTGTGTGTCATTGTGTGTGAGACCAATAAAGGCTTAAGCCTAAGCCTAAGCCTACCAGAGGGTAGCAGACGGAAGAGTCCTTGTGCCGGATGAGTATGGTCCTTAGTGATGCTGCGTGCCTTACGCAGACCCCTGCTGTGGTAAATGTCCTGGATGGAGGGGAGACTGCTGCCAGTGATGTCCTCTGCCGCTCGCACCACCCTCTGTAGTGCTTTGCGGCTCTGAGCGGTGCAGTTCCCATACCACACTGTGATGCAGCCCGTCAACAAGCTTTCGATGGTGCACCTGTAGAAGTTTGTGAGGATGCTGGTGTTCATACCAAACTTCCTCAGCTTCCTCAGGAAGTAGAGTCTTTGTCGGGCTTTCTTAACCACAGTGTCTGTATGTAGTGTCCAGGACAGATCCTCAGTGATGTGTACCCCAAGGAACTTAAAACTGCTGACCTGCTCCACCTCAGCGTTATTAATGGAGATGGGGGGATGCTGGTCTACATGCTGTCTCCTGAAGTCCACGATCATTTCCTTAGTTTTGCTGACATTCAGAGAGAGGTTATTTTCCTGACACCAGCTGGTCAGTGATTTCACCTCGTCTCTGTAGGCACTCTCATCGTTGTTGGTGATGAGGCCTAGGATGGTGGTGTCGTCAGCAAACTTGAGGATGGTGTTGGAGCTGTGCCTGGCGGTACAGTCGTAGGTGAACAGGGAGTACAGGAGAGGGCTGAGAACACAGCCCTGGGGTGCCCCAGTGCTGAGGACACGTGTGGAGGAGACATGGCTGCCGATCCTCACCGCCTGTGGCCTGTTGGTGAGGAAGTCCCATATCCAGATGGACGTCCCCAGGGCCAGGGCGGTGAGCTTAGAGACCAGTTTGGGGGGGATTATGGTATTGAATGCCGAGCTGTAGTCGATGAAGAGCATTCTCACATATGTGTTTCCTCTCTCCAGATGACTGAGAGAGGTGTGGACTGCTAGAGCAATAGCGTCGTCTGTAGACCTCTTTGCTCTATATGCAAACTGCAGAGGGTCCAGGGTGTCAGGGAGGGAGTCACAGATGTGTCTCTTACTGATTCGTTCAAAGCACTTCATGATGACAGATGTGAGTGCTGTGGGCCGATAGTCATTAGGACAGGATGCTGTGGGGGTCTTTGGGATGGGGACTACAGTGGAGGTCTTGAAGATGGTGGGCACGATAGACTGGCTCAGAGACAGGTTGAAGATGTTGGTGAACACCCCGGCGAGTTGGTCAGCACAAGCCCTCAGCACCCGTCCGGGGATGCCGTCGGGTCCTGGTGCTTTGCGGGGATTCACTCTCTTGAACGCCCGTCTCACTGTAGCAGTGTCTATGCAAAGTACAGCGTCCTCACTGTCCACATGGGGTCTGGTGACAGGCGTGGTGTTATCTGCATCAAACCGGGCGTAGAAGGTGTTGAGTTCGTCCGGAAATGATGCGCTGGACAGTTCCACGGGCCCGCTCCTCCCCTTGAATTAAAGCGTATGCAGCTTCATTTTGTCTACTTTCAATCTTTATATCTCTTTATACAGTATATCTCTATAAGTCTATTTGATTGTTTAAACACTTTTTGTTTTTTGGTAAGGTTGATGAAAGATGCTTAGAGGCTGGGGTACCTGATTTTAAACTGTGAAAGGCAAAAGCTGGTATTAAAATCTGTCTAGATCGGCTCTCACAAACCCTTGGCCAGTATTCACACGCTGACAGGGGAATCCCTGTTACGCACCAGGAAGGCAGTTCCTCTGTTACGCAGCGTGGTGTGTGCTTCGGCTGTGTTTTTCCACACTGAAAAATAGTTCCCACCCAAAATGACCAAATCAAGCTTTCCGTGTTGATTTGCTCATTTATTTGCACTCGATATGAATTCGCACTACACAGAAAGTAATTGGGAAAAGCATCGAGCAAATTAATTCCTTTTGGCTGAAATCTTTCTCTGGCGATGTTAGACTCCAGTCTAACGCGGAGTAGCTCAGTAGCTGCAGATACCGCGGCGGTCAGTGCTGACCAGTGTTGTGCAGTAACGCGTTACTAATAACGTGTTACTGTAACGCCGTTACTGTTGACAGTAACTAATACTGTAACGCATTACTTTTAAAATAAAGGAACTCCGTTACTGTTACTAAACAGCGCTTTACCGCGCGTTACTGAACCTACTCATTTTGAAACTGGCATCATGTGTGACTCGCATAGGCACAGGGGAATTTTTTTTTCTCCCTTTGGTAAGGGCGGGATAAGTAATGATGATTGGCTAAAGCAGAGTAAGATTTCATGTTGAGCCAACCAGAGACACCCAGTGGGCGGTGGGTGGGTATCTACACACAATCCCAGCACGCAGTAGTAGCGCGCACACACAACACACACCCCGTGTCAGATGGCGAGTCCCGAGTAGGGATGGACGATACCAGTTATTTTTGTTTCGATACGATACCAAATAATACCAGGGTTAGAATCGCGATACCGATACTTTAATAAATTTTTTAATACTACAGAAAAACACTAACCTGGCTCTAACTAGATACCTTAGCTTCGCAAAGCTCCACCAGGGGGCTTAGCTCCACACATTCTAACACCAGATATCTGAAAAAAAATCTGAATGAATGAAATGAAAATGGCAATGCAGACATCAAATGTGACCACTAGACTTTTGTTTGTGCTGCTTGTATTGTATGTTTTTATGTATTTTTATGTATTTGCCTGCTTAGGGACTGCGGATGAAAACTAGCTTTGTAGCTAAAATTCGGCATATTTACATTTGTTTTATACTTATGTTCATTAATGTGCATTGTCCCTATAAAATAAATAAATAAATAAAATAAATAAATCTATTGTAAGTTGGGCACTTGCAGCCTATGAAAAAAGACAACAAATGAAGTATCACTACTCTCACTCTCATATACATACATTCTCCTCTTACATACACTACTCTTAGTCTTCTACATGCTTGATGGTTACCTGGATTCTCCCTCTCTCAAACGCCTCGGCAGCTGACCTCTGTCGTACTGCTGTTGCTGCTGTGCTGGAGGGAGCTGCCTGACTAGCCTCCTGTCGTCGTTTGGTCAGTAGCATTTCGTCATGCTGAGGTTTATGATTTATGATCAAGTGTTTATTTAAAATTTGTGCTATTGCCACAATATCGGATCATTTTTTGGCACACACTGCACTTCGCAACATTGTCGTCCACGGTGTGTAAGTAACTCCACACCACACTTCGCTTGCGGTCTCCCATGGCTCCCATGGCTCCCGCAGCCCCGCGCCACTTTGACTGAAATCTCACAGCAGTGAGTCTGTCGCGGGATGACGTTCTAACCCACGTTTGGTGAGAACGCAGAAGGAAAAGTAGTGCCTGACAACTGGCAATGATTAAATAATAATAAATAATGAACAAAACACATATGAATTTGAACTTCAATACCCCATCAGGATCGATATATCGATACTTTGGTATCGATCCGCCCATCACTAGTCCCGAGTCGAAGACATAAGTAAAGGCAGTATTTTCACCCTCATCGAGGTAAAAGGTAAAAACGTACATGTGACGTGCACATTGTGTCAAAGACCAAAGACTTTGTCCACGTCCAATGTAAGCAACTCGAATTTAATGAAGCATCTCTGGACGGCGCACGCTTCTGTTAAACTAGTAGCCCCCAGCAGGCCCCATGATGATAATGGCATGCTAGGTGCCGTTAACAATGAAGGAGAGAGGAGTAGGAGGAGAGGAGGAAGAGGAAAGGAGGACGAAGAGGAGAGGAGGAGGAGAGGAAGGGGCAGAAGAAGCAGGCCCCATGATGATAATCGTATGCTCGGTGCCGTTAACAATGAAGGCCATGGTGACGGAGCCACGCCAGCCAAGCAGCAAAAGCTGTATAATGCACTGTCAAAAAAAATCCAAATTATTTGACATTTTTAATTTTTAAAAAAGTAATGCATTAGTTACTTTCCTAGGTAACTAGTTACTTTTATAGTGTATTAACTCAGTTACTAACTCAGTTACTTTTTGGGTTAGTAACTAGTAACTGTAACTAATTACTTTTTCAAAGTAACGTGCCCAACACTGGTGCTGACAGACCTGGACAATGGCTGGGTCACCAGAAAAACGCTTTCAACTACTTATTTTAGTCTCTGGACTGTGGGGAGATGCCCAAGTTTGACCTGGGGGTGGCATATCCCTTTAACTTAAGAATATGTGATTGATAAAATGTTTTATAGCTAGATGTGGACAGTGTGCTGTGGTCTGATTTTGTCGTCAGATGTGAACAATATGGAAGGAGAGAGGTTCGCCTTTTCCAGCTGGAAATACAGGCATTATTTTGATTTTATTTCGGCTAAGGATGACAACATTAAGGTCCGTTGTACACTCTGCTGTCTACCTTCAAAAACACAATGTCAAATCTGAAAAAACATCTGGAGAAACAGATCAGAGCAAGTCCCGCCCGATGCGAAAGTCACAGGTGAAGGAGGTCCCAGACCTAGCAAGCAAAGGAAGCTGGATTTTGGTGTAAAACCAGTAAGTGGGGCGGAGTTGAATAGGATGGTTGGGCATTATGTGGTTGACGAAATGCTGCCTGTGAACACTGTTGACTCACCATCGTTTCGTGCCATTGTATCTAAGATCCCTACCAGTAACGATACTGAGCTGCCTCACAGAACATGCTTTTCTAGTTACCTGGACAAGTCAATAAAGTGAGTAGCCTACTGGCAGAACTGGTGGTCATTTTTATGTTGTAGGGGCGGGAGATCAGCCTCTGCTGAAAGTAACTTAAAATAATCTAATTTAGTTACTTTTAAAAGCAAGTAGTCAGTAACTTAACTAAGTTACTTTTTAAAGAAGTAGTCAGTAATCAGTAGTCAGATTACTGTTTCAAAGTAACTATGGCAACACTGGTTTGGTATGATAATAAAATCATCCCTTGTGAATTTTTAAGCACTGTATCATAGCATCCACCGACATGAAATCAACTTACAATTAGAGCTTACTTCTTGAGGACAGGGACATTTTCAAGTGAAGTTCTAAATATCCCTTTACAAAGCATTTATAATAGAGATGGTGCGTTGTCAAGAGGAGAGATAATAGACTGAGTGGGGGCAGTGGAGAGGGGTTAAGTGGAGCAGGTTCAGAGGCACTGTTAAACTGGGCTCTTGGTGTCTAAAAGAGCTTGATAACAGCATCCCGTCACAAGAGCTGTACTGCACAGGCACCTCAAGTTCAGTGTGAGAGCTATTGTGAGTGTACGGGTGTGACGAATAGCTTGTTTTTGGGAAGCAATGAGTCTGCGGCAAATGTGATCAGGGAAATGGATCCAGAGTTGCCACATGGGTCTAGAGCAGGCATGGGCAAACTACGGCCCGTAGAAAAGCTTAACGGGCCGCATATGGCCGTTAAGCTTTTTAATCCGGCCTGCCAAACTTGAAGAAATTATATTAAAGGAGAATTAACATTTTTTTACAATCTGAGCCTTATTTCGGTAATAAAATGTTTTACTCACCCATAGCACTTTGGTCTCATATGGAGCACTTCCAGAGATGTTGTAGATTAGCGATAGCCGTAGCGCGAGTTCTCGGGGCATGTCATATATGCACCGAGCGGTCTCCAAATAACACAAACTTTAGCACTTTTCAAATCATAGAAGCTCAATGTCTTAGTCTACATTTTCGATTGAGTCAAAAGTGGCCTGTAATCTGAGATTTATCCATAATTTACATCTTTGCGTTTCATGTTTGGGTCCCGGGAGCTGAGAGCGAAATAAACTGTGACTCCGCACATGCGCACTGGCCTCCTCATCTACTCGAAACTATGGATAAATCTCGGATTACAGGCCACTTTTGACTCAAACGAAAGTGTAGACTAAGACATCGAGCTTCTATGATTTGAAAAGTGCTAAAGTTTGTGTTATTTGGAGACCGCAAACATGTGCCCCGAGAACTCACATTACGGAGATCGCAAATCTAAAACATCCCAAAGTGCTATGGGTGAGTAAAACAACTTGTTTTATTACCGAAATAAGGCTCAGATTGTTAAAAAAAAAAAAAAGTTAATTCTCCTTTAATAAACCTTGCTAATGTTTTAATGTCCCTGCAATTCTGGCATTTTCCAATAGCTGACACACTAGATACCTCGTCCTTTGTTGAGGTGCTGCGTTTTGCTCCCCGTTTGTGCTTTACTCTTTGACCCCTCAGCCCTCCTGTAAAGATGAGCGGAGTTAAGAAAAGAAAAGTGGACAGAGAATGTCGAGTGTTTAATAAGGAGTGGACAAGTAAATATTTTTTCACTGAATACTTATCAGCTGCTGTATGCCTGATATACCAAGAGACTGTAGCGTTTTTTAAAGAATATCAGCCGTCACTTTGCCACAAAACATGCCAACTATGCTAGCAGGCAGTCAACGAAAGAACGAAAGAACCAGAAGGAGAACAGAACTTTCAGTACTTTAAAATAGTAACTGTTAGTAATAAAAAAAAGATGTATTTTATTAATTTAATTTTCTGTGTTTTAAAGGTCCCATGGCATGAAATTTTCACTTTCTGAGGTTTTTGAACGTTAATGTGAGCTCCCCTACCCTGTTTAGGCCCCCCCATGGTTAAAAGTTGCGAAATGTCTAAACTGAGCATTTGCGATCCTTTTCTGCGTTACAAAAAATCGGAGCTCAAACGGGCGAGTTGGAACAAGGCACCTTATTGACGTCAGATCGAAAAAAGAAATGCAAATGCAGTTCCATCCCCGTCTGTCTGTACTCAGCGTCTCTGTAAATCACGCCCAGAGAATTTGGACTGCGAATGCACTAGGCAATGCGAAATGCGTTTTTTTATTTGCCTGGAGGCACGTCCGAGTGTTTCTAGGCTCGGAAGTCCTTTATCTGAGCCTCTGGACCTTTGAACAGCAGTGGTTTAATTTTATTTTATGTGGAAATGTGTTTATTTTTCAATGGAACGCTTCAAATCTCTCCCCCTGTGCAAAAACAAGGAAATGGATCAGCTGTGGGCTGACAGCGGAGAGCGGAGCGTTTGGCCACGCCCCCACCCTCTACTATTGGCCAGCTCTTTTCTCCTCATTTGCATTCAAGCAACAACGCCCATTATAGAGTGTTCACAGTGAGAAAAATTACTCTTTCTCAGCTTATCTCTGTTTCTCATGCACTGAGTGTTGATTTTGAAGAAGGATTCATTTACAGTATTAGGGAAACATTAAGGAGCCATATAAAAGCATCAAGAAGTACCATGTCATGGGATCTTTAAGCGTCATTTCAATAAACAGCTAAATACCGTGGAACTTGAAAGATGGACATTGTGTTGTAATGCTTTTGTTCATTTTTAATTGAAATAAAGCACATGTTTTCTACATATCCCCTGTTATTTTTTGCTCTTATGAGGTGGATTACCAAAACATTAAATGCCCTTCTGTTAAATTTTAGAACGCTTTGTGGCCCACGAGTCAAAAAGTTTGCCCACCCCTGATCTAGAGGCATAGCTACATCAGGGCCTTCCAAAAGCGTATAATGTCTGTGGCTGAGCGCGCATTATTTGAATTTTTGAAATTTTGCGTTTCGTAACTTGAATTTTCTTTCGTATCTAGAGACAAAAATTTACCGTGAAGGCGTTTCGTAACTTGAAATTTTCGTTTGTTGGGTCATTCGTAAGGTGAGGTACCACTGTACATTAAATGTTGGATATCTGATTTTCAAAACAGGAAAGGAGGATGACTGGACTGTACTAGACTGGAATGGACAATACTATCATAATGTGATGAGGGTTCATGTCTCTGGGTGTTGACGGTAAACAAACTTCTCTTGTATCTGGTGGATGGCCAGTGAAATACTTTTCTCCATCAAGATGTTCTTGCTTTATCTGGAATGTTTCACAGTATGGTAGTAAAACTTTCTATCTTCATGGAGACCAAACCAGAACAAGTTACAGGTCAGATGAGGATTAAAACTACCTGCAATTTATGTAGAGCTGTTTAGTGTCATACTGTGGAACATTCCAGGCAGAGCAATGGTATAGCCATAGAAACAAGCAGGTTTTGCACCCCTAACCAAAAAGTTACATAGTGCACTTTTAAGTTCTAAAACCCAAGAGCAAGTTAAAACCTAATATGTGTAATGCAAAATATTCAATAACAATTTCACAGCAGAGAACGCTCTTCTACTTTTCCCCACATTGATAGTGGCACTACTTTGACTTGTAATAGAGTCCGTCTGCCCACACTTACTTCTGCACTAATCCAATTCAGAGCAATTAAAGCCCAGCACAGACTGCTTGATCGGACGGTGTACACAGGGCAGATCTGCTGCCATCATCACCCCAGAGAGACTTCCCAGAGCAGCCAAGTGTCTCCAAGTCTGCTGACAATGCATGCAAGAAACTACAGCCACCTCTAGTCACTCTCTTCATCTCTTTGAAACGCACACACAAATTAGAAAAGCAATGCAGACAAAACAAATAGAGTAGTCGATAACAGGCTCGACTTTGATACACACATGCGTTTGTTCATTCAGCACTTTAAGGCAAACCATTAGTTGCTCAATCAGCCAAGCCCCACCAGGGAGAGGGGGCTAATTAACAGGCCCATTCCAACGCCAAGCTCTGCATTTTATAAAGGTTTCTGGGCTTCACAAATGCCTATTATGCCCTCCCCACAACTTACTGTAGTTTGAGATGCCAATGTCCCAGAAAGAGAGGGGAAATAATACAACACTCCAATACAATTCTTGACACTCTTTCATTGTCTTGAGTTGCGTTGTTTATCCTTTTTTTTCTTTTTATATGATATAATTAACTACACTATTCATAGCCTTAATAAAGTTTGAACAAAGACTTCATTCATAAGATAAGATAAGATAAGATAAGACTTTATTGATCTCACACAGGAGAAATTTAAGAAGACAAGTGCATGCAGGCAAAAAAAAGGCATAAAGATAGGTGATAATAATAATTAAAAAAAATAAGTAATACATCGAATAATAATAATAGTAGTGATAATAATAATTCATAATGAACAAGTTAATGAACAAGTTAAGATTCAGGGTTAAGATTCAGGGTTAGTATAAATTATGTGTATTATTATATCACCGTATATAATATTGATATTCCATTTTTTCTCTAATAACAATGTTATATGCAGTGTAAATTAAACTGTGAAAAAAACAGGTAATACCAGTGGTATTTATAGTTTAGTGTAGTGGTATTTCTTATGGTTTAAGTGTACTGATTTACTGTATACAATACCACTGTAACCACTGTAATTATTACAGTGATATTATTGTGCAAGTACCTTGGAATAAGAAGTACAAATCCAAGGATTGGCTGTAGTTTACTTACAGTAATAACAGCATATGAGTGACTACAGTAAGTTACCATAGCAAGTACCTTGAAGTGACTCTTGTACTTGAAAGCATTGGTTCATATTGTCTGTGTAACCCCTCAGTCATCCAAGTTTCATAGCAAAAGAAAATGAAATTCTGTCAACTGGACAAAAGTTTTAGAGTGAAGACGGTGATGGTGATCAGTTGGATGAGCAGTGAAACGTCTTCACTCTAAACGTTTGTTCAGTTGACAGAATTTCATTTTCTTTTAGCTTTCTTTTTGGTGGTACAAGCTGATTTTATTGTTAGCTTTGTTCAGACAAATGTCAGTTATGGTAATAATTGTGAGAATTTACACGATATGGAAATAGTTTATCAGTACTTAGCTGATAAATTATACATCAGAATCTTCTGATGAACTTTTACTGTTATATGTGACTCCAACCTAACAGCTTTGAGTATTAGCACCTGCAGTATGTCAGTTTGATGTGTTGAAATCCGGCAGTGAAACAGAAGCGATGGTGGTGGTGCAGTGCAGTAGGTCAGCTCCACCTCAGAAAGCACAGCAGCACACAGAAGAATCCACATCGCATACAACCACCACCTCGCTGAAGCTAACCACTAACGCAGCCAGGGTCACACACTCAGCCATCTATAGAAACGTAAAGGTGTCCAGTGGTAAGCAGATAATATTATATCCCAAGGGATGTTAGAGTAAAACATCAGGGTATGTTGCAGTACACATATTTCTATGATTGACAGCACTGTTAAAACTTAAAAATAGATGTTAAATTTCAGGAGTTGACAGAATGTGCCAGTAGCAGAGGTGTTAATTAAAGTCAAAGTTAACTTCTATTAAAGGTGTCAAAAGAATGAATTCCCAGATACAAACAAATACTACTACTACAACTAGTGCCAAAAGATAGATACTTAAACCTTTTACTATTACTATTACTACACTATACCACTATATAACTACTCAGAATGCACATAAATGCTATGGACTGAAGACCTGACTCTTACCAGCAGTTTAATATGGTGCTATTCTCTCAAACAGACACAGATCATATACCTTTTTCTTGTGGCAAAAAGATCGAAATGTCAGCAGAGCACTCAGCTGTCCGGGCTCTTGTAGCTCAAGGATAAGTTGATTGACATTTGCCTGTACTAAAGGAACATCCTGGACCTTATGAACCGCTATAGTTACACAGTGTTTCTCTAATGGCTGACATTTGAATGGCTGTTATCCCATTTGCTTCATCCACTGTTTCATCTAGAAACAACCTTTTCTTTGCTTTTTCAAACAGAGCACCCCGATGTTCACACAGTCACAGGAGTAGCAACAGAGAGATAACTATTGCTGTTACACTGTTATCTTAAGCATTCTGAAACATCAATTAGTTTACAAGCGCTTTTCACAACTCTGAGACTATGGGTGCATCCATAGTCTCAGAGTTGTGAAAAGCGCTTGTACAATATACAATACAATATTGGTATCAGATATCCGTGCTGATATTAACATTTTTTGTGTGCGTGGTTTGGATATCGGGTTAGCTGATATGCCATTTTGGTTTATAAATTGCTGTAATAACATAATTTACTAGACAAAGTTGGCCCAAAATGTCTCAAAATATGAAACATGTATTTTTAGAAATCTGTTTAGCAGTTACAAAACACATTGGGATCATTGTTTACCTTATACTGTTTGTGTTTGAAGGAAATAAATTATATTTTCAGTTTCTGCCATGGCTTCGGTTGATAGTGAGCATCAGCAGGTACTTAAAGTCAAAGTATCGACATTGATATCGGAAGAACCTAGATCAGTGCATCACTATCAGAGACCAGTGTGGAGTTTTGCCATGATGCTCACCCTCACCATGCTAACACGCACTTCCTGATTGTTAGACACTAAAATGCTTTCTAAGTAGATTATTAGACAGCATGCAGAAGAAATATTTTGACCTCAAGAGCTTTTGATGCAATATAATCTGTACTGGAGAAAGACATATTTTGCTCAAATTCACCAGAAAAAATTGGGTCCAGGGCCTTTAAATTACCTACTACCCATGGTCAGAAGAAGCATTATTTAAGGCCAGTCTCTTTAATAATAAATCCAGATCCATTAACTCCTGTTCAAAATTGCAGAACTGATGCTTTGCTGCTAGCTCAGCCTCTTTAGTGGCATTTCAACTTGGCAGTGGATTTCTAAGTTCTATGTTTTTGTTCTTGACATTTTAAAATGGCCATAAAATAGTTGTGTAAGACTTTTCAAAGAAACCCAACCAAGTACAGAGATGTGAGCGGGGATAAGTGGTGGGTTGAAACTAATATTTGCTGAGCACTTAAGCCATGAATGCATATTACTCAAACATGTGCATGAATTACTCAGAATACAAGTATACCCCTCATGAGGAAAAAACACCACTCTAACATGTTAAAAGTTGCATAATTAGATTACAAATCTTCTACAATGACTTTTAACCAACCCACAATGCAGACAAGCAATTTATTTATTATTTTTTTAGGTAGGTTTAGGTTTATTTGAGCAACTTGCAGGTTCCATTTAAACGAAATTTCCCAAATACAAACTCATGAGTTCTACAAATACAAACTTATGTCACATACCGTAACTCTGTTCCTTTTGCTCAAAATGGAGCAGGTGGAGGTATAAACTTATTTACTCCGGCTCCATATTCTCACACATTCCACATTGACAGCTGTAGTAATATACATTTCTCATCATTGTCCTTTAGAGCTGTAGTATTTAAACATTTAGCTGTTACAATTTTACTGTTTGACACAGTTTTAATTCTATGATTGAAGTATGTTAATTACTTCAGGTCATCCAGCACAATACAATATATGTTGAAATTGAAAAAAAAAATAAATAAATAAATAAATAAATAAATATAGATAAGATAATAATCAAGTATAATGTTTTTGATGCTATATTTAAAACGATATTCATTTGGGCAACTCTTAAAGGAAAAGTAACGTTATTTTACAGTCTGAGCCTTCTTTCGGTAATAAAACAAGTCGTTTGACTCACCCATATCACGTTCGTGTCATTTGGAGCTGTTTGAAGAAAGTTATGTTGTAGCGTATCCGTTAGCATTTGTATTCGGGGCATTACTTTGCGGTCTCCAAATAACACAAACTTTAGCACTTTTCAAATCATAGAAGCCCGATGTCTTAATGAAAGATTTCGTTTGAAGCAAAAGTGGCCTGTAATCCGGGATTTATCCATAGTTTTCAGCTTTGCGTTTCATGTTTGGGTCCCGGGAGCAGTCCGCGCATGCGCACTGGCCTCCTCATCTACTCGAAACTATGGCTAAACCTTGGATTACAGGCCACTTTTGTTTCAAACGAAATCTTACATTAAGACATCGGGCTTCTATGATTTGAAAAGTGCTAAAGTTTGTGTTATTTGGACACCGCAAAGTAATGCCCCGAGCATATGATACAGCACCATGTTAACGGATACGGGATCATTACTAGAACAGAACGGCTCAACATAAGTTCTGCGATACTGCTCCAATTGACAGAAAAATGCTATGGGTGAGTAAAACTACTTGTTTTATTGCCGAAAGAAGGCTCAGATTGTAAAAAAAACGTTAATTTGCCTTTAACTTTGTCATTTTAATTATTCCACATATCCACCCCACATCTTGTGATGCACTTTTTTTTTATGTTGTATGGAAAAATAATTTCTTAAAATTTAATTAATTTCTTAAGTTATAATTTCCTTCTCTGTTGCTAAATAATATTTGAATATTTCCTGGTAGTTGTTTATGCCAGGCTTGATGCATAGGTTTTAAATTTAACCAAATCTTCAAACTTTGAAATTTTGGATTTATAAAACAACATGTTTGTATGTTCTTTATGTTCTACCCCATGTAGAATTTTCACAGCCTTTTTTTGTATTTTAAATAATGAATCAGTATTCATTCTATATGTGTTCCCCCACACTTGTTCTCCATAGCTCAAGTAGGGAACAATCAACGTGCTGTATAAGATATGGAGGGACTGAGGGTCTAGAAATAATCTTGCTTTTCCGATCACTGAAACATTTCTGGCCACCTTTGATTTGATGTTTGAGATGTTAGACTTCCAATTCAATTTATGATCAAGTGTCACGCCAAGAAATATGAATTCATCTACTCTTTCTATTTCAACGTTATCAGTCAACACTTGTATCTTGATTTTACTTCTCTATTTCCAAAAACAATAAATTTAGTTTTTGTGACATTTAATGAAACTCTATTTATATCAAACCATTTTTTTTATCTTACTCATTTCAGCTGTAACTTGCTACATGAGTTGTTGTATGTTGTCTCCTGAGCAGGTAATTGTTGTGTCATCTGCAAATAATACAAATTTTAATTTTTTTGATCTATATAATGTCACAAACTTGGAGTTGTGTTTTGTTTCATTTACACATGTTTAACACACAAATCCTATATATTTAGGCTATGGTTTTCTCTCAAACTGAAAACACTCTGTTCCAGCTTGTGTCGTCATGTGGTAATACAGGAAGCTCCACTGTGTTTTTAAACTCCATCTACCTTCAGCAGAATAATTTCAGCCCTAGAATGTTCAATCTCTAAAGAGTTACTGAATGAAACAAAACAAAAGACAACTCTAGGTATGGTTTTGATGAAGTAACAACATTACAACATGGCTTAAGGCTCACAAAAATTAATTTTGTGTAATATAGGACCTTTAAAATAATAAAATGTTATGGGAATTACTCTACACTCTAAACCAGCAGGGGCTAGCAACCCAATTTAAATGTATTTTTCTATTCATTAGCAGTACAGCAATTGTTATCTGACATCATGCTTGGACTAGTTCATACTAAACTTTATTGTTGACATGATGGAAAATGAAGGTCCCCACTGGCTCCTTAACTAAAGCATCTTTATGAACCACCCCTCCCACCCCCGCCAAGCAACTGACCTACATTATACATATTGTTTTTCTTATAGTTTATAGTTTTCTTTTAGTTATCTAAAGTAAATCAAGGAAAAAAATCCAATTACATTTACAAAAATAACTCTTAAATGTCCAATATTACACAAAACTGTCTCTTGTGAGCTTTTAGTCATGTTATAATGTTGTTACCACCTCAAGAAATACCTGGAGTCATGTTTTGTTTCATTGACCCATGTTTGAATCCTATCTACAGTAAGAGGCAGACTCTGAAAGTATTTCTTTTATCCCATAGATTTATTTCCAAAATTTCACCGTGGCATTTGTGGCAATCAAAAATAATACATACTTACAAAAAACAACTGTGCTCAAATTTAGGCATAAGCAACATAAATTAACAAAACTACGGAAAAAAGAAATTTGAGTGTGTGGTGATTAACTAAACAACACTAAATAAAACAAACCCGGGATAAATGTTTTTAGCAGTTTAGTTGAATATGGAAAAATTAATATGAAATTAAAGTGAGTATGCAGGGACAAAGGCCCTCTTTGTCACAAATCTATTTTGGGGTTGGAGAATGTGTTTAAAAATGTGCTGCATTTTACAGAATTATCTAAGAAGTGTCTGAAAAAACTAAAGTCTTTGTTATTGTTTGATGCAATGTCCATCCATCCATTTTCTTCCGCTTATCCAGGGCCGGGTTGTGAGTGCAATAGTTTAAGCAGGAACTCTCAGACTTCCTTCACCCTGGACACTTCCTCCAGCTCCTCCAGGGGGACCCCAAGGCGTTCCCAGGCCAGCTGTGAGACATAGTCACTCCAGTCCTGGGTCTACCCCGGGGCCTTTTCCTGGTGGCACATACCCAGAACACCTCCCGAGGGAGGCGTCCAGTAGGCATCCGGAACAGAGGCCCGAGCCACCTCAGCTGGCTCCTCTCAACGTGAAGAAACAGCTCTACTCCGAGCTCCTCCCGTGTGACTGAGCTCCTCACCCTATCTCTAAGGGAGCGCTCTGCGGAGGAAACACAATTTCGGTTGCATGTATCCGCGATCTTGTCCTTTCGGTCATTACCCAGAGCTCATGACCATAGGTGAGGGTAGGAAACGTAGACTGACCGGTAAATTGAGAGCTTTGCCTTTCGGTTCAGCTCCCTGATCACCACAACGGTCCGGTACAACGACTGCATCACTGCCAATGCTGCACCGATCCGCATGTCAATCTCACGCTCCATCCTCCCCTCACTTCGTGAACAAGACCCCGAGATACTTGAACTCCTCCACTTGAGGTAAAGACTCTCCACCCACCCAGAGAGGGCAAACCACCTTTTTCCGGTTGAGAACCATGGTCTTGGATTTGGAGGAGCTGATCCTCCAAATCCGATCCAATGTCCTTGCTTTTTAATGAAAGTATAAACTGAGGTAAAAATATGCATTACAATCTTTTCTCGGGCAATAATCAGGAAGAATAGGAGCATTAGGGGCAGTAGGAGCATTAGCATGCTACTTTTTAACTTTACCATCACAGCAAAACTCCGCTCTGGTTTCTGAGAGTTGGGAAAAGACCTCATAAACTCGTTGTGAAAAATGCGGCTTGGAGTGCATACAGTAAGTGAGGAATAATGTTGGACCAACTATTTAAAATGAACTAGTTCTGTTTTTCATATTTTTCCAGTGAAAATTGTGTAGAGGGCTTTTAAAGATTACATTCAATGAGTGACAAGTCGCCATATATTTTTATTTTACAATAGCATCGCAAAAACATGTTCAAAGTTCACTCACCAAAACTAACTACAGACAAGTGTGCATCAGGGTGTGTTTAAAAGAAAGTCCAATCTCTCTGGGCACACTGTTAAAGGGTGAAAGAGCTGAGGACTTGGCGTCTCACTAAAGAGTCCCATTAGTGAAGACCAGCCATTTAGTGCTTTCAACAGCTCGCAGGACTCCCAGAGCTCACCACACCTGCTCAACCTGTTCAACCCACACAACTGTGAAGTACAAAGGAAAAAGCCCCAGTCCATGACAGCTTCTAATTGGATCAGTGTATTTGAAAAGATACATTTGGCTTCATCTAATAAATAACTTTTTTTTTTGTGCTACTAAACTGTGTAGATCTCAGAAGCTAAGCAAGGCAGGGCCTGGTTAGTACTTGGATGGGAGACCGCTGGGAATTCCAGGTGCCACAGTGGGGCACCAGTTGCAAAAAAAAAAAAAACTGTCGTTGTGTCCTTAGGCAAGACACTTTACCCACATTTGCCTAGTATGAAAGTGGCGTGTGCGTGAGTGTTGGAGGTGGTCGGAGGGGCCGATGGCGCAGATTGGCAGCCTCGCTTCCGTCAGTCTGCCCCAGGGCAGCTGTGGCTACAGAAAGTAGCTTACCACCACCAAGTGTGGAGTGAATGAACAATGAACTGTAAAGCGTTTTGAGTGTCATGAAAGGCGCTATATAAATCCAATGAATTATTATTATTATTATTAAATGGTGCTTTGATAGTATTGTCTTTATTTATCATTTTTTATTAGTGTAAACATTTGTAGGTAAGTGTGTGCTGCGTCCAGAGGTCATTGTAATTTCAACTGCTCTGTAACGTCACACTGTACTGACCTAAAGTCAGGTTTTTGATTACAAAAGACCTGCCTGTGCGGGCGGAGTTTGGAGTCTGAATACCTGTTAGACCAATCACACTGTCCAATCGTAACACTAGACCCCGCCCCTTCTCCCCCTCACTCTCCCCTGGATTCTGCATTCATGTGATCTCAGAAATTTAGAAGATTTTACCTCTGATTCAAAATAAATAAATAAAAACAGGAACATGAATTTGGGTCGGAATTTCAACTCAGAAACTCATGTGGTAGCAATCGTCTCCAAATTAATAGTTTACGCCACAGTGACAGGAGTCAGTTTGGGATTGGAGGACAGCATGGTGACAAACTGAGAGGGATTTTATTTTACATCACACTGATAGTTTCACTTCACAAATTCAACACATTTAAGACAAAATTCAACTGCATACTATTACTGAAATTCTCAGCAATATAACTTTGCAAAACTGAAATAATTAGTTTGTGATTTACTTTTAAACATGAAACACAATCAAGTGTGTAACAATTGTATGACATTATCATTGATGCACATGCGTTCTACCAGCTGCTCTCATGAACGCTCTTTTTGGAAAGACGATTACGTAGCTACAGTTTCAGTTTCCGAGATCACATGAATGCAGCACTAGCCCTCCACACCCCACCTCTCCTTTCCTCTCACTCTCCCCTTTAGTCCTCCAGGCACTACCCAAATTACCAGCTCTTTCTGAACATGTATTTTAATCAATCATATATAAAATATTTATTATTTATATGTATTATTTTCTCTTTATTAATACACTGTAACAAAGTGCTGTTGTTTCTATAGTAAATATACATCAGCTTCTTGCTTTCACATATTACATGTCATAACTGTAGACTGCAATGCATTGTGGGACAGACACTCATTAGTTAGTAAGAACTTTTTTTCTACAACACCCTGTTGTAAATTACAATTAGTTTGTGCTTTACTGTAGATGGGAGAATACTACATGTAAATGTATTTTCAAATATTTCCACAGTGCACACATTCAGTTAAGAAGACAAAGAGGAGCTTGTGGAAATACTGCACTGCTCCATTCACTCCACAAGTGTAAGTAAACATTTTTTTTTTTTTTTTTTTTTTTTTAAGTCAGACTTATTTTTTCACCGTTGTAATAAAGTTTGTTGGGTAGCTTATTGTTTCTGAGTTCTGGAAATAAGTAGCTTAGCAATGTCTAAGTGCTAAGCTACTTATTGCTACTTATTAAATGTAGCCTGTTAAACATGCATGACCGCGCTGTTATTTGTGGCCATATATGCGCATTTAGAGCAATATGTTCTAAACACTACTACACTACTAAGACACTACTACAAAGAGACGAGGCCGTGCAGTGGTAACACTCTGACACTTGGACACTCTGGTAGAGCTGCAGATGTGGCACACAAGAGGGAGTGGTTGTGAGAGGTGAGCGTGGAATGATGTGGGTTAACAACAGTGTGCTGGTTACAACACAGACACTGGCCACAGTGTTGTAAAACTCTGTTAGAACGGGAGTTTGTGGCGCATATTACAGTGGGTGAGCGTGGGCTGTTATATAGCTATATAAACAGTGAATTTGGGCATTGGCTCCAGTAAAAGTCTGTGTCTTATGGAGGGAAAGAGGTGTGTGCGAGGTGGGGTCGCAGAGAACACTGGAGCAGGCAGGAGGAGCAGTGGATGTGCAGTGGGTCTACACCAGGTAGTATAGTACAAGTTATGGCTCACTTCCAAGGAAAGGTATTTTCAACAGATTATAAATACAGTTCTATGTGAGAACATTAATTACCACCTTTTTTTCTATGGGGAAATTTGACAGAATCAGAGGTCACTGTTAAGCTCCTTAATATTTGTAAAATAAATAAATAAATAAATAACTTGCCTGCTCCAGCCAGATACTCACCCACTCCAGCCTGATATCTACCCGGTCCAGCCACGTTCCAGCCTGCATCCTGCTTCTGTAAAATAAATAAATTCACTTTTTCCTTTTTCTATTGGTCTGTGTCCATTTTTGCGTCCCTCCATTGCTGTACTACAACCGAACAATCCAGCCAAATGGACCCATCGGACCAGGACCAAGACCCAGTTCTTCAGGCTCTGGCCACACAGGGGGTCAGAGCAAACTCACTCAAATGAATCAGCTTGCTGCTCAGCTCTCAACTATACTCAACAAAAATATAAACGCAACACTTTTGTTTTTGCTCCCATTTTTCCTGAGATGGACCCAAAGATCCAAAATTCACTCCAGATACACAACACTACCATTTCTCTCAAACATTGTTCACAAATCTGTCCAAATGTGTGACAGCGAGCACCTCTGCCCCGCCGAGACAATCCACCCCACCTCACAGGTGCGCCACATCAAGATGCCGATCCGACATCATGACCAGTGCACAGGTGCGCCCCAGACTGCCTACAATAAAAGGCCATCCCGAAATGTGCATTTTGTTTATTTTTTGCTTTATTGGGGGTCTGGGGACTCAGAACCAATCAGTATCTGGTGTGACCACCATTTGCCTCATGCAGTGCAACACATCTTCTTCGCATAGAGTTGATCAGATTGTCAATTGTGGCCTGTGGAATGTTGGTCCACTCCTGTTCAAAGGCTGTTATGGACGAAGAACACAGGTGCATTTTATTGATGCCATTTTGAATGCACAGAGATACCCTGATGAGATCCTGAAGACCATTGTTGTGCCATACATCCATGAACATCACCTCATGTTTCAGCAAGATAATGCACGGCCCCATGTTGCAAGGATCTGTACACAATTCTTGGAAGGTGAAAATGTCCCAGTTCTTGCATGGCCAGCATACTCACCGGACATGTCACCCATTGAGCATGTTTGGGATGTGCTTGACCGGCGTATACGACAGCGTGTACCAGCTCCCACTAATATCCAGCAACTTCGCACAGCCATTTATTTATTTATTTAACAACAAGTGTTGCGTTTATATTTTTGTTGAGTGTATGTTGCAATCGCCACCTCCTGGTCAACCTCAAGCGACTGCTTCCCCTCTAGTCCAGCTTCTGATCCAGCCTCTCACCCCGGCTGCTCGTGAGCCACACATTCCTACTCTAGAGTGCTACTCCAGTGATCTTGAAGCTTGTAGCCATTTCCTCCTCCAGTGCTCCCTGGTGTTCGACCAGCAACCCAACACCTACTGCACAGATAAATCTTGCATTGCATTTTTACTTGCTCTACTCACTGGAGCTGCACCATGGGCCACGGCTGTTTGGGAATCTGACTCCAACTTGTGTCACTTTTATGATAATTTCACTGCAGAGATGAGGAAAATATTTGATCACCCTCTTAAAGGCAAAGAAGCAGCTTGACGTTTACTCACACTCAATCAAGGCTCTTCATCTGTTGCTCAGTATGCCATAGATTTTGGCATTCTAGCTGCTGAGAGTGGTTGGGATGACACTGCTTTACAACGCGGGTTTTTTTTTAGGGGGTTGAGCGATAAGGTTAAGGATGAACTGTCTGCACGCGATGAGAACACTCTTGAAGAACTTATTTCTCTGGCCACCCGTCTTGACAATAGACTTAGAGAAAGACAAAGAGAGAGAGCACGACAGTCCTCACCTCGTACACTTGCCGTGCCTCAGATTACTTCCCCTTTCTCCATTGTTCCTACTAACGATCCCCGTGTGCATTCCAGTTCCCCTGGGCCCTCTACTGGAGAAGAGCCTATGCATCTGGGCCGTGCTAGATTAACACCTGCGGAACGCTAATGCCGCCAGCAGTCTGGGCTGTGCATTTACTGCGGGGAGGTCTGTCACTACATCAACACCTACCCCCAGCGACCAAAAGAGATGGCTCACCATTGAATGGAGAGGGTCCAATAAGCCAAACTACTTCTCTCCTGGATTCCACTCCACAAAGACTGCAGCTCCAATCCACTTTGTGCTGGTTGTGTGAGTCCATTCCCCACCCCCCACCCCAACCCCACCCCCCCACCCCCCATGCTTTGAATGGAGAGAGGTTGGCCAGGATCACACATCAAACTGTTAACTGGTTTTGTCTGGTACTCACAGGGAAGATCTTCAGTTCTTAGTGATTTCTTCTCCTCGTGCTCCTATAGTTTTGGAACTTCCCGGGTTAAAATTGCACAATCCTCATATTGACTGGGCTAAGAACAACAGCTAGAGTTCTTTCTGTCACTCCAACTGTCCAACTGCCTCCAGTCAGCCAGTGGACTAGTATCTCCCTCTCCTCCCAGTCCTCCAGATCTGTCTACTGTACCCCCTTAATATCATGATCTGGGTGAAGTGTTCAACAAACAGAAAGCACTTTCTCTACCTCCACACCGTCCCTATGATTGCGCTATTGATCTGATGCCCCCTTACCATCTAGTCGCTTGTATAAATTTTCTAGTCACGTGTATAAACTTTCCTGTCCAGAGAGGCTATGGAAGCTTATATAAGGGGTTCTTTAGCTGCGGGGCTGATACATCCATCTTCGTCACCTGTAGGCACAGGATTTTTCTTCCTGGGGAAGAAGGACAAGACCTTGAGGGCCTGTATAGACTATAGAGTCTATACAGGGCTCTATAGTCTATAAATGACATAACTGTTAAAAATAAGTATCCTCTTCCACTCTCTGATTCAGCCTTCAAACTTCTTCATCAAGCCTCCATTTTTACTAAATTGGACTTAAGAAATGTCTATCACCTTGTTTGCATTTGGCAAGGTTATGAGTGGAACACGGCATTCAATACCCCACTCGGACATTTTGTGTACCTGGTGATGCCTTTTGGTCTAACTAATGCACCCGCAAATTTCCAGGCCCTTGTTAATGATGTCCTGTGGGATATGTTGAATAAGTTTATTTGGATGACAATCAAATTTTTTCCATGAATTTTAAGGAACATATCCAGCATGTCAGGCTCATTCTGCAATGCTTCCTGGAGAACAAGCTCTTTGTGAAAGTGGAGAAATGTGATTTTCACGCAGCATCTGTTAACTTTCTGGGCTTTGTTATTCAACAGAGGCAGATCAAGGCAGATCCTGAGAAAGTGAAAGCTGTGACAGAATGGCCAAAACCTGAAACCAGGAAACAACTTAAGCATTTTCTGGGATTTGCTAAGTTTTACAGGAGATTTACTAAAGACTACAGCAGAAAGGCAGCCCCACTGACTCATCTCACCTCTACCCTCACCCCTTTTAAATGGTCTAGTGAGGCAGAAGATGCCTTCACTACTCTTAAAACTCTGTCCACCTCTGCTTTAGTCCTAACTCACCCTGATCCCTCCAGGCAAGTCACTGTAGAGGTTGATGCTTCTGACTCCAGGGTGGGAGCAGTCCTGTCCCAGCATTCCCCAAGAGATCAAAGGATTCATCCTTGAGCCTTGAGCTCTCTCTGTCTGTCTCCTGCAGAGGAAAATTATGACATTGGAAATAGAGAGCTTTTGGCTGTGGTTTTGGCTTTGTAGGACTGGAGACATTGGCTGGAGGGTGCGGAACATCCCTTGGGTGTGTGGATTGACCACACACCCATCTGCCAAGAAGCTCAACTTTTGACAAGCTAGATGGGCACTGTTTCTGGGACTTCAACTTCATCCTAACTTATCGCCCTGGTTCTCAGAATATAAAGCCAGGCGCCTTGTCTCGTCAGTTCAATCCTGAATCCCTGCCTGCTCCCATATTGCCTGCTACCTGTGTGACTGATGATCCAGATAACCCATCTGAGGCTTCTACCTCTACTTACCTGAATGCTTCTGTTTACTGGGAGATTGAAAAAGTGGTCTGCAAGGCTCAATGACCCCAACCTGCTCCAGGTAACTGCCCACCTGACTCTTTATTTGTGCTGGAATCTGTGTGAGCTCAGGTCCTCCAGTGGGGGCATAGTTCCAAACTCACGTGTCACCCTGGTTTCCATCAGCCCTTAGCTTTCCTTAAGCAGAGATTCTGGTGGACATCTATGATCAAGGACACTTGATCTTTTATTGCTGCCTGTACTACCTGTGCCTGAAGTAAGTCTAGTCATCAAGCTCCATCTGGTCTCCTCAACCCCTTACCTATTCCCAGCAGACTATGGTCCCACATTGCTATAGATTTTGTCACTGGGCTCCAGAACTCTGATGGTAATTCTGTTATACTTACAATTGTGGACCGTTTCTCTAAAGCAGTGCATTTTGTACCCCTCCGTAAGTTGCCAACTGCCACTCAAACTGCTAATCTTTTGGTCCTTCATGTGTACAGACATCACGGCATTCCTATGGATATTGTTTCAGACAGAGGTCCACAATTCACGTCTCAGGTGTGGAGGGCTTTTTGTCAAGCTCTGGGGACTTATGTCAGTCTCTCGTCTGGGTACCACCCTCAATCCAATGGTCAGACGAAGCGAACTAATCAGGACCTTGAAACAGCCCTGCACTGTGTCACAGCCCGCAACCCAGCCACTTGGAGCACTTATTTGCCTTGGATTGAATACACCCACAACTCCCTAATATCCTCTACCACAGGTATGACCCCATTCATGGTTTCTCTGGGTTTTCAACCTCCTTTTTTCCAGATCAAGAGGGGGATGTGGAGGACGGGTCAGTCCAGGCTCATTTGAGGCGCTGTCGATAGGTATGGAGGACTGCTCGTACTGCACTGCAGTACACGGCAACTTGCAATCAGAGATTTGCTGACATTGTAAGCAATCTCCTTACCAGCCTGGACAAAGGGTTTGGTTGTCAACCTGCGACCTTCCTCTTCAAGTAGACTCAAAGAAACTGGCACTTAAGTTTATTGATCCATATTTCATTGAAAGAGTGATAAATCCTGCTGTCGTATGCCTCAAAATACCTTCCTCCCTGAAGATCCATCCATCTTTTCAGTGTTGTCCTGCCCTCTCAAACCTGAATAGAGGTTAACACACAGTCCATATGTGTTTATACATGTGCACCGTATTTTTAGGTTAAAATTGTTGTGGATTTTGTATTGATACTATGGATGCATGTGCAATCAAAGTAAAAAATAGTTTTCTCACAGCACTAGATTTATGGTTCAATATTCACAAATAGGGTATTTTCAAAGAGCAGACCACATAATTGAGTACTAAGAATACTCAAGTAGGAGTAAGTACAGTTTATTCAGTACAAAAACTATTATTTCTTTAAAATGTTACCCAGATAAATGTAACACATGCTCTCCACCAGTGTTTCATAATAGACACAGTTTGTAGCAATGTGAGTAGATTAGACAAAGAGTTGGAATAAGGAGAGGCCTGATTTTTGGTTTACTATGACTTTAACTTAAATTATTCTGTTCTCAGGGGACCAGCTACACCTCTCGCCTGAAAAGCCCACATGCCAGTTAACCGTGGGCCAGGTGGAGATAACAACGGCATCGTCCATCTTAATCCAGCACAGTGGATGGCAGGAGGTATCTTAAAATCATGCATGACGTGCTCAGAGTCTGAAAAACATAAAATGGGTTTGATTTTGGGTAAAAGATGATAAAAACTTAAAAAAAAAAAAAAAAAAATCAAAATCTGGTATTTACAAAAGCTAGACCACAAAATTGAGTACTAAGAGTAAAAGAACTGTTATTTCAAACAAACATGTAGGCCTATATCAGTCAAAAAAAAAAAAAGGTTTAACTTTTTATTATTGTTTCTGCTCAGGTGGTCAGCTTAACCTTTGACCAGGAGGAGCATTGTAGCATTTCGGCATGGGCCACATAGTGACAACGGTGACAATAGCCACCATTTCCTCGAACTTCAAGGACCGAGACTGGCAATAGGTAAAATAGAGATTAACACTTACTCCATATTCAAAATAATATTACTCAACCCCCCAAAAATCTAAAGTTAGTGTGGATATACCATCTTGTCAAAGCCTGATCCCGTCAGATCTCAGAAGCTAAGCAAGGCGAGGCCTGGTTAGTACTTGGATGGGAGACGCTGGGAAAATCAGGTGCCACAGTGGGACGCCAGTAGCAAAAACTGTTGTTGTGTCCTTAAAGGGATATATGCCACCCCCAGGTCAAACTTGGGCATCTCCCCACAGTCCAGAGACTAAAATAAGTGGTGGAAAGCGTTTTTCTGGTGACGCAGCCATTGTCCAGGTCTGTCAGCACTGACCGCCGAAGCACCGAAGCACACGCCACGCTGCGTAACAGGGGAACTCCCTTCCTGGTGCGTAACTGGGATTCCCCTATCAGCGTGGTATGTGCTTCGGCTGTCTTTTTCCACACTGAAAAATAGTTCCCACCCAAAATGACCAAGTCAAGCTCTCCGTGTTGATTTGCACATTTATTTATGGCGGCACGGTGGCTGAGTGGGTGGCACTCATGCTTCACAGCAAGAAGGTTCCGGGTTCGATCCCCGGGTCGCCCAGACCTTTCTATGTGTGTTCTGTGTGGAGTTTGCATGCATGGTCTGGGTTCGATCCCCGGGTCACCCGAGCCTTTCTGTGTGGAGTTTGCATGTTCTCCCCGTGTCTGGGGGGGTTTCCTTCGGGCACTCCGGTTTCCCCCACCAACCCAAAACATGCCCCATAGGTACCTCCAGCTTTGGTCCTGACCAAGCCGAAGCAAGAAGATCATGGAGATGGTCCCCGGGCGCAGTAATATGCTGCTCACTGCTCCTGATAACAGGATGGGTTAAATGCAGAACTGGAATTTCCCCACTGTGGGACTAATAAAGGCATAGCTTATTTGCACTCGATATGAATGCGCACTACACAGAAAGTAATTGGGAAACGCATCGAGTAAATTAATTCCTTTTGGCCGAAATCTTTCTCTGGCGACGTTAGACTCCAGTCTAACGCGGAGTAGCTGCAGATACCACGGCGGTCAGTGCTGACAGACCTGGACAATGGCTGCGTCACCAGAAAAACGCTTTCCACCACTTATTTTAGTCTCTGGACTGTGGGGAGATGCCCAAGTTTGACCTGGGGGTGGCATATCCCCTTAAGCAAGGTACTTCACCCACATTGCCTAGTATCAAAGTGGTGTGAGTGATGGTGGTGGTCGGAGGAGCTGATGGTGCAGATTGGCAGCTTCGCTTCCATCACTCTGCCCCAGGGCAGCTGTGGCTACAATAGTAGCTTACCACCAGCAGGTATGTGGTGAATGAATAATGATCTGTAAAGTGTATTTGTGACATGTCTGTATAAAGTGCTGCATAAATAAAAACTTACTTAAAAAAATATTTGAAGAAACTACTACACTAGTAATTGTAAGCACACAATCTGATTTATACAAGTTAAAGTAATTGACAAGGGGTAAATAATAAATAATCTAATCCACTTCATTTCTATAGCACTTTTTCATAAATAAAATCCTCCAACTCCCTAAAGTTTCCAAGTGCTGCACATAGATAAATAAACAAAATCTACAATTTAATACAATAAAAACAGAGAACAATACTGTTACTTCAAACAAAATAAAACTCAATTAGGAGTAAGTATATTTAGTCCAAAAACAAAAAACATTTAATTTTAATTTTGACCAAGGACTGCGGGTGAATGTGGCAAGAGGTATGTCAAAACACATAATTTTAGGTTTTCTTCAGTTTTAACTCTTCTGTTTCTTTTCAGGTAATTGGCTTCACCTTTGGCAGGCAATTCGCCGCAGGCCAAATCCTGAACCTAACACCTACTGTTAGCCACCTTCATCATCATCTGGGCCAAGGACAAAGGGGCAGAAGGTAAGTGTCAAATGTTCTCATGGTATTTAGCATAACACATTTATAGCTAAATAGTTAAATTCAGAAAAAAAAAAAAAACATTTGAAATTAGGTTGTTGAGAAATATTATTACGGGCAACAGTGGCTCAATTAGACCACAAAATCAAATGCTGTTACTTCAAACCAAATATAACTCAAGTAGGAGTAAGTATATTCAGTCCCAAGACTACTACTCTACAACATACACAACACTACACAAAAGCCACTGGCTAAGCAAACTTCAACTCACAAACTCAAACTGCATATTAAGGCATATTAAGGTCTTAAAACATGCTAGAAAATATTTAGCATTCTGAGTAGCAGGAAATGTAAACAAATGTATAATAGGGTGATTGTAAAGCTCCAATTCACAAAAACACATCTAGGTTGCCAACTAGTCCAGTCGTTGCTAAAGTACTTTGGGGTAGAAGTTTTACACAGGAAATGCTCTTGTAATGAAAGGCTTTTAGCAAGACATTTAGAAATTAATCCCCATTATTAGCACTGATCAGAAAGCACATAGAAACGCAGAAACCTTTTAGTGACTTGGCCAGCCTCCCCCAGGTTCTTTTTTCTACCCAATGGATTGAGTAATTACATGTGACAGTGCAGATAGGATCTCTGTGTGTGCCACAGAGTTCATTTACCTGCCATTATCAGCCCATCAGTGAGATTTCAGCGAGCTCATCCAGAGGTGGCCATGCATGTAGTGATCACAGCACTAACGCATGCAGGAGGCAGTACATGTGATTCATCTCTCTCCAGTGTGAATTTTGACAGGATATTTTCATATAGTTTAGGTCAAAATTTTGTCAACGTGAAATGTAGTTTATTTTAAAGGTACAGTAACTTGGTGGCATGACTCATGATTCTGTGGAAATAGAAAGTTAAAACCATACTTTGGAAAGTGATTTATGCCATACTGTAGTTAAAAGAATCACAAATGAAATAATGGTCCATACAAAAATGTGTATTTCCAGTTCAGACGAAACTTCTACAGGCAAATCCACAGCTGTGCAATGGGCTTACCTGTCTCCCCTATCATTGCTAACTTATACATGGAGCAATTTGAACAGAGTGCCTTGGCCTCATAGGCACTCCACCCACACATTGGTATCGTTTTGTTGACAATAATTTTTCAAAAATCAAAATTCAAAATTTTACTGCACATATCAATTCTGTAGATCCGAACATCAAATTCACTCGTGAAGATGCCAAGGACAACACATTGGCTTTCTTAGATTGTGTAGTAACGTTAGGAGAAAGCCAGCGACTCCAGGTAGAGGTCTTCAGGAAGCCCACACACACTGACCAATACAGGGGGTCCTCGGGTTACGACGTTGTTCCGTTCTTAAGACGCGTCGTAACCCGAATTTCGTCGTAAGTCGGATTTTGACTTTGATCTTCCAACCAAAGCACCAATAACCTTTCCTTCTCAATAATTAGACCACTACGCTGCTTGGTTATCACTGCTGCTTTCATAGGAGCAGATCAGAGCCCACATCAGGTACTTCCGCCCACATTGGGCACGCACACGAGGCCGTCTTCTTCTCCTTACAACCACAACAAAGCGTATTCTTCCGCCGTGCGCCGCGCGCCGTTCGCGTTTGTTTACGTCTCTTACCACACTAAACCGCGTAAGACGGAATGACGCGTAATATAAATATATATATATATTTTTTTAATGGGGGCGCGTTCGTAACCACGAAACGTCGTAAACCGAGACCGTCGTAACCCGAGGACCCCCTGTACTTGCTTTTTGATTCACACCATCCACTGCAGCACAAACTTGGAGTTATTCAGACATTACAACACAGGGCCCATGTGGTTCCTACAAGCACAGAGGGTAAGGAGAAAGAAGAACAACATGTGCAGAAAGCCCTCTTTGTTTGTGGGTATCCTAAATGAGCTTTCGATAAAACTAAGAGAGACAAGGACAAGAAACAAGACAACAGAGAATCAGAACCCAGGAGGAAGGGTGTAACCATTCCTTACCTGGCTGGTGTTTCTGAAAAACTACAGAGAATTTTCAGACAATATGAAATCCCAGTTTATTTTAAGCCCACAAACACTTAAAGACCAAAACTGGTCCACCTAAAGGACAAAACACCGAGCCACAAACAAAGCAATGTGGTCTACTCCATTCAGTGTAGTGAAGACTGCAGTGAGCGCTACATTGGAGAAACAAAACAGCCACTTCACAAGAGGATGTACCAACACAGACGGGAGAGCCAGAGCGGACCTTCATTTGCTGTACATCTCCACCTAGAAGCCACGGGCCACTCCTTTGAGAACAGTGAGGTACAGATCTTAGCCAGAGGAAAGAACTGGTTTGAGAGGGGAGTTAAAGAGGCTATTTTTGTCAAGAAAGAGAATCCTTCTTTGATGACAAAATGGAGATCTCAGATATTGTCTGTCTCCCATCTATAACTCTCTCCTCAAACCTAAATCAAAACAAAGAAAACAATAGGGCATCCAGGTCAGGTCCAGAGGTGTGAAAACACCCATTCTGGCCCTGAATGGTTCTGCTAACAAGACCCCACACTCAGTGTATATTCAATAGGCCTAGCTAACTAACATAAACTGTCAACAAATAGGTGTGGCAGTCTCAATTTCATTGTAGTTCGCTCTTCCCTTCAGGCAGATATATGCAGTGTCCACCAGTGTTTGACCAGAACTAAAGAAGCAGCTTGGATGAGCTGTGAAATGTATTTGACCAAATAAACTGTTGTCCAGTTAACAAATGGAATTTCTCCTTTTGCCAAAAATGAGTATTGAAACTAGATTCTAATTTGAGCAGGTGTCAATACTAAAAAAAAAAAAATCACATTCACAGGACAGAAATTAACCTTTCCTCACTATGGAAGATACCAGGACAACATAGATATGAGGCTACACAGCAGGGCCGGCCCAAGGCATAAGCGAACCCATCCCCGGTCCTCGGGAAAAAAATAGTCACTTGCATTATTAAGTGTGAATAATGCGAGTGACCGACGAACCGTTCGGTTTGCTTGTCACGACGAACCGTTCGGTGCACACCTGACGGTTCCGGGCATGCGCAATGTATACTTGCCTCTGGCATGCCCGTATGTAACCTTGAAAGATGAATGAGTGCGGTAAAAAAAAGTTAGATAGAAATGGTAAGTGAGAGTGGAGATAGCGGCAAGGACATAGAGGATGCACCAGTGTCATTTAAGTCCAGTGTCTGGAGAAAAGCGGAAAGTCACGGACACCCCCCCTCCCACGCCGCCGTCGAAATGCGCTCTAATCAGAGGAATTGAGGAGGGAGTTTTTGTGCTATCAGGGAAGCTAACAGGAGGAGAGAGCGTGTGAAAAGTCAGTAAGTGAGGCACAGACAGATGTTTTATAAAGTTTAACCTGCCCTATGATACATGTTACACGTTACACGTGCGACAGAGCTGCGCTTACAGCTCGCTGACGTGCGGTCTCCGCAGCTCTAGACGGAGCGTGGCCCGCACACCGGTAGAAGTTTAATACGAGACACGTACAGACACTTCTCAACTTATGAACGAGTTCTGAACGGCCGTTTGTTTGCTGAATTTGTTCGTAAGTCGTTATAGGGCATTCTTTAGAAGGGAATGTGTGTTTAAGGCTTGTATAAGTAATCTATATGGATTTGTACTGCATTTAAATAACACTAAATAGTAACAAAACAATATGCTTTTTAAAAATATGGAAAACTGATGAGATAAAAAGAAGAGAGAGACATAGAGGCAGACGCAGTAGACACAGCTGAGAGAGAGAGAGAGCGACCCAGCGAGCGAGCGAGAGAGAGTGTGTGTGTGTGTGTTCCACTTTCACTAGAAGCTTTTCGCTTTTCACCAACCATATTGGATTACGGATGCAAGAATTATTTACCGATAAAACAACAAAGTTCGTAACACTGCAAGAGATACGTCTGAACACTTGGGTAGTTTCAACTGAGTGGGCAGAGGAGAGAGTGTGATGCTTGGGGGATGCTGGGCACACGATCGCAGCGCCCTGCCTGTGCATCAGCGGTGGAAATACGCACTACTTGGAAGTCGGAATAGGCGCTAAATACAAAAACTCACTTACGTACATGTACAGCACTTTTGCCCAAACATTTAACTTTTTTTTTTAACTTTTCGACCTATGGACAGTTTTGTTCGTAACTCCAAATGTTCGCAAATCAAATGTTCGTATCCTGTTATTGTGGATTATTAAGATAAATGGATATAAGGTGTATTTTGAAAGAAACCAAGAAACCTTAAACCGTGATACGAACCGAACCGTGAATTTTGTGAACCGTGCCACCCCTAATTCAGTGTTGAAAATCATCATCATCTTTTGTCTAAATGAAAAGTGTTTAAATTGTGGTATTGGAATCAGTATTGAGCATTGAGTTCCTTCACTGAGCATTCTATTCCTTAGTATTAAAATAGTTTGGAATTTTAGTATTGTCAGGTCAGGTTTATGGAGATGAGAAGTTTTTTTGTGCAATAAACCCAACAAAAATGAAAATAACATGCTTTAATTTTTGGCTGAAAAGTTACATACTGTGGTGTTAACTATGACAAATTGCAACACATTGCTTCATGGGGCTAAGGCGTGTTCCTTGGATGTTGAATTTGTTTAAGTTGATTGAATCTCATCTTGCTCCTGTCATTCTTTCAGTTTTTCCAACAAAAAGATCAGCATGATTACTTTTAATTTACCTTTAGTCAGTAGTCGAGTTGTAAAATGAAACCAGGGGGGATGGTGAAATTTTTCTTTTTTTTTATGTGACACACACACACACATATATATATATATATATACACACACACTTTTTTTTCTTCTTCTTCTTTTTCATTTATGTGACTATATATATATTTTCCAGTGGGGGGTGTGGGGGTCCTCCCCCAGAAAATTTAGCAGTTCTTAGATGCAATTTCCTGCATTCTAGTCCATTTTAGGGTGACTTGCTAGACATGGCAAATCCTAAATCCCATGTGATTCATAGCTTGTATTCTCAGTTGCATGGCCTCCACAAGACAATACTATTTATCGGAAAGAAACAATAACCACTTAACTATGGACATCTAGAGATTATTATGTAAACAACAATGCAATAATACAATTGAGAAGACAAATTACTTCATACTCATAGTACTTGTAATAAATCTTTTTGTAATTATTGTTTATTAAAACCTCAGCAAACATTTCTGAATCTTCTCATGTGAAGTAAAGTCAATTTTTATTTCAAATGCAAGAACAAATTTTAAAACGGCATCTTCCAAATGTATTAATATAAAACATAAATGTAAACTGAGATTTTTTTAACTTGAGGTAGCCAGACAGAAGAAAAAATGAGATAACTGTAGAAAGATGGACTAGTCAAAAGTAAGTCTATGCAGATGAAGACAATACAGACAAATATATACAGAGGCAGGTAGATATCTCCAGTTGCAGCATGTTGCTGCGGACTGTCAGCTGTAGAAAACACCAGTGGTCAAGTCAAGTCAGTTTTATTTCTATAGCACATTTACAGACAGACAAATACAGATTAGCCTTGATCAGTGACGGATTGGGATTTTTTTTAAAAACGCGAAAAACTGCGGCTACTTCCCGATGCGCATTAACCTCCCGGAGAAGTGTGCGCGGACACGGTGCACCTGCTCACCGTACCGGCGCGAGGCCGCG
The DNA here is from genome assembly GCA_036785185.1 of Paratrypauchen microcephalus. NCBI lineage: Eukaryota > Metazoa > Chordata > Actinopteri > Gobiiformes > Gobiidae > Paratrypauchen > Paratrypauchen microcephalus. Next base: position 686,817 of record JAVJIX010000090.1, on the reverse strand, counting down.
CGTCTCACCTGGGGCTTCGAGTATGAGACCTCGGGACCACGTCCACGGCTAACGACCGCGGCAATGCAAGATCTCCTTACTGCAGTAGCATTAGTCAAGGATTCCTCCGTTCAATAACGCAAATGTTCGCGTCGTTTAGATACTTCACTACCGAGCATCAACCGGTTTCATTTCAGCCTTTCAGTCTTGCTAGATAGAAAGTGTAAGATAGACTCCAAACTAGCATTCATTATTAGCTATGTGTTGTTATCGCTATGTCGGTCCACAAATTAAATTAGCTTACATTGGTTGTATGCTCATAAAAAGCATGACTGATGACTCTTGACTTACCTTCTGAATCGTTGTTCCTTGCTATCTTAAAACAGAAGTTCCTTAGGTCCAGCTGTCCACTCCGCTTGGCCATGATGCTGTTCCATTCATCTGGCGCGAACAAGGTTATGAATAAAACTCCTCGCGGCACGCGCGGGACGGCGCGCGCCGTCCCGACTGAACAGCCTCGCTCACGGTAACTTACTATCACATAGGTAATAGGCTGATTATCACAAAGACCCCTAAATGTCGAATGGTAATTCTATCCCAGTGTTAAATAGTCATTTTCCACATGCACTGATAAAATGCCACAGGGAATGGAAGAAGGGATGATCGTTTTATAAGAGGGATGATTTTGACTACTTTTACCACCAGGGGGGATGCCATCCCCCCCCCCATCCCCCCTCAACTCGAGTACTGCCTTTAGTCAATAAAAAATTACCTTCATGAAAACTGAGATGTCAACAAAATTAATAATACCTCTATCTCTTTCTTGTGCTCATCTCTATCTCCTCCTCCTTCTCCCCCTCCTCCCTCCTTCTCTCTCGTTTGTATGCAGTGTTATGCAGTGGGGGTTCATGAAAAGCTAACATAGTGCAGAATCCATCTACTTTTCTCATCACCTCAACTTCATTGGTGTTAGGTGGCTGTTTCACCCTTGAAAACTGGAGATTGTCTGCTCAGTTTGCTTCCTGCTTCTTCACCCTCTCAATCACTGTTGTAATATGCTTCCCTTTCTTCCCGTGCGATTGCTTTCATCTTTGCTGAATTTCTGGACTTTGCTTATTGCCCCTGCGGGAATCTATTCTCCCCTCTGCCATTCAACCGGCAAAAGTTTTCAAAGGCCAAACAGGAATTATTCAAGTTGGTCTTCAATAAGTTTGAATAATTTGAGGTTTATAGTGTGTCCCCAAAGCCAATCACTTGGTTGAAAACATTTGGATGTTTGACTTAAGGGCTATTCATACTTTATAAGAACATCAGAACTTTGGGCCTCATTTATGAATCTTTTCTTTAAAAAATTGCTTAACTTCCACTTTAAGAAAATGCTGAGAGAACTCTGCCCTAGATTCACAAAGCATTTTACACAGCCAAATTTCTTCTTAAGTGACATGAAAGAGGCCCTTTGTTCTTGCAACCAGGGCCTGCCGCTTGTTCTCAACACCTCAGCAGAGCAGAACTTTGTTCTGCAATTCGGCAGCACTGTCCGACATCTTCACTCTGATTGGTTATTTATGTGGCCCTGGTTTATTTGCTGGAGCCAATGAGCATGTGAGATCTAACCAGTGACGGACTGGGATAAAAAAACGGCCCTGGCATTTTGCACCTACAAGCGGCCCCGTACCCATAGACCCGTTGACCACACTACCACAATCTTCACCGTTCTATTTCTCATGAAAGTGATTAAATGTTGTGTTGTACTAACTTCCTCGAAAAGGTTTACTATTGTCTTCCGTATTAAGTGTTTTCCACTTCATATGCAAGCGCTACCAATTCTTGGTAGCAACTAGTGCCGTGATTGGTCAGTTCTTGGTAATTCTTGGTAGCAACTCGGATAGACATTAGTCAAATCGTGGGAGCTCGAGCTCGACTCGCGGCCGGCCGTGGGAATTTCCCATAAGGCAGTGCTTTACTTCAGTTGTCGCAAACAAATACAAAATACAGATATATTTGTTTTATTTCAAACTGTGCACATGTTTAACATCGTAGGAATAAATATCCCAGCAACATAAAATAATGTAATACCTTAAACACATCATCATAGTGCCACCGTCACTGTAATATATATGTAGTTGTAAGTGGTATAAATACCGAACGGGTCCTTTCAATTATAGCAATATTGCGGAAATTTTTAAGACGATGGAGGCACGTAACGACCGAGTGGGTCGGGTGGGCCGCGGGCGCGGCAATGCGGTTGCGGGGCCACGGTGGGCATTGTTGGGGCTGCGGCCCTTCTGGCATGAGCCCAAATGCCAGACCGCCCAGTCCATCACTGGATCTAACGGCTGCTTCCTTGCGGGTGCGGCGCAAGAAAAAAAAATAGAATGGCTGGCGTAAATATGGTGAGAAATACAAACATCTGTATGACACGATGCTCATTGACTATAAAAGACAAATGGCAAGATATTCATAGACAGATCATGGGCATTTTAGGCTCTGCCAAAAATCAGTGTAGAAAAGTCTGGCGTAATCTTCGTGACAAGTTTGCGAAAGCCAAAAAGCGGGTCACTAAAAAAGACCGGTCAGGCTAGAGGACGTAAAGAAATACCCTCGCTATATACATCCCTGTAGTGGCTGGACCTCATCAAACACAAGGAAATGTCCACCAATATAGGGCAGAGCGAGGGGGTGAGGCAGTTCGGTAGCAGAACATCTTTTGAAGTATGAAATGTCAGAGCCCAAACAAACTTTGTTCTTGTTCTTATCACCTGAAGAACAAGAACAAAGTTCTTATGTTCTTATGAAGTATGTATGAATAGGCCTTTAAAGGTCTTATATTACTCAAAATTAACTCCTGTGAGCTTTAAGCCATGTCATGATGTTGTTGCCTTCTCAAAAACATACCCAGACTTGTGTTTTGTTTCAGTCACACATTTGAGTAATCCTGCATTCTGTCTACATCTCCAAAGCTCAAAATGCTCTCTTTCACCTTGTGATGTCATGAAGCAAAAGTTTTTCATGTTAACTGCTCAGAAGCTGCAAAAACACATATTTGAAATGTTTATCTGCCAACAAAATGCTATAAAAGTCTTGTTAAGATTGCTTTGCCAAGTCTATATACATTTTATGAATGCTCAGTGCCTTAGTCATTCAAGTATTTGTCAGCAACAGCCTTCGAACTTGTTTCATTAGAGGAATTGTGTGTGACTTTGAGAAGGCTTTTAGGACAATAAAACCCACCTAACACTCAACAAAACACAGCACCTCAGAGAGATTTTAAAGGGATGTTAGTCATCCCAGTATTTTAGAAAGATCATTCGATTGAAGTATGCACTGTTTAAGTGCTTTAATGAATAGTATGAACCAATTGCTGCTCCTTGCACTTCTGATTAGATGCTAAACCATATTTCGTTACCTGTATTTATACATGTGTAATAAAACAATAAAGTTGAATCTAATCTAATCTAATCTAATCTAATCTAATCTAATTAGAATGAAGATCTGAAGAAATATTAAAATAAATGAGATTATTAAATACATTGGTACCTCACCTTACGAAAGACCAAGTTGCGAAACGCCTTCACGTCAAATTTTGGTCTCTAGATACGAAAGAAAATTCAAGTTATGAAACGCGAAATCTCAAAAATTCAATTAATGCGCGCTCCGATGCACGCCCCAAAATACACTTTACCAACACACATGGGGTTAGGTTCCAGAGGTGGCCCGCGGTGGGAGAGGTCCACGAGGTAGGACAACTTTGTATTTTGCAATTGTTCTACATGTTTTAGGGCTGTAAATGCCTCACCACACACATTCTACGCTTTTCTCAGACTGGAGTTGGGCTTTTCTCGCATTTCTCTCTTGTTTGAACACTCAAACTTTCATAGATTTTCAATGGAATGTGTTGATAGTGAAGCGTGGGGGTAGACACGGCTCAATATAGCGCCGAACGCGCGAGGGGAGCGGAGACACAGGATTACTATCGCAACAACACATCATCAGTACGGTAAAACTCACCTGTCTCACGATGGTCTAAACCCAGCTCACGTTCCCTATTAGTGAGTGAACAATCCAACGCTTGGTGAATTCTGCTTCACAATAATAGGAAGAGCCGACATCGAAGGATCAAAAAGCGACGTCGACACGGCGCGGGATGGAGCCGCGGCGCCTCCCCCTCGGGGCCGCGGGTGTGGTCCCGGTTTGGTCCTGGTTTGGTCCGGGTTTGGTCCGGGTCTGGACCTGATCCGGTCCTGGTTTAGACCTGGTCTAGACCTGGTTTAGTTCTGGTCTAGACCTGGAAGTCACATAGAAGCAGAGCCTGCCCCGAGCAAGAACCCGCGGTCTTGCCCGCCGATAGAGCACCTTTCTCGGCCTTTTAGCTCACAGTGTCAGCCCCCCGGCTCTGGAAGTCACATAGAACCAGAGCCCGCCCCGATCTTATTCCCGCTGAAAGAGCGTCTTTCTCGGCCTCTTAGCTCTAGCGCGGAACACGCAAGGAGTGTGGAGACACGAGCAACGTGCTCCTCCAACGGCACTGCCATGTCCCGGGATAATCCTGGTTTAGTCCAGGTCCAGTCCAGGTCTAGACCTGGTTTACTTCTGGTCTAGACCTGGTTTATTCCAATCAGGAAGCAGAACACAAATGTTACACTATAAAAAAAAGTTACACTATTAAAAAAAAACCTTGGAACGGATCAGGCCTTTTCCATTGAAATAGCTACTCAACTTACGAAAAATTCACGTTACGAAACCACTTCTGGAACGAATTAATTTCGTAAGGTGAGGTACCACTGTACTGTAAACAAAATCATTTCTGAGGACAGAGTTCCAAACGTCACTAAATCCTATAAATGTGTAATCAACCAGAATAGTATTAGTAATAGTTACAGTACTGCACAGTGCCTTTTTTGTAGGGCAGAAAAATGGAAGAAATTTGTCAGAACAGGTTCAAATGTGGAGCACAAGTGGAAAAGTTACAGTCACTACATCAGTATTTTTACACTTTTTAGTCCAGACTAGTCTAGTTTTTGACTATTCTAGTTACAGAATAACACCTTTAAAGGGACAGTGTGTAGGATTCGTGGCGCATAGGTGGTTACTAGCTATTCCACTTCCTCTTTTGGCTATGGCAGACCTCGAGGGTCACCCGGGCGCGACGTAGCTCCGACATCGCGCACGAACCGCGCACCGCTGTATACATAAACCGCGGTCCCCCGTTCACTTTTTTTTTTTCTTTTCGCATGAAAACACACAATCCCGATCATGATTCATGACAATCTACACATCAAATGAAACCTTACAGTCTCCTCTTTTTGACTATGCAATTCATTTCCCTGCAAAACAATCACTCCCCGAGCACATGGGGCTTTTATACAGAAAAGCACAAAACTTAGCTTACTTAGCTTACCTTTGAAGGCTTTGCACAGGTCAAACTCTGTATTTCATCATACACTTGGTCTCAATCTGTCCATAAGGATCCAGCGAATAAAATCCAGTAAAACAATTTAGTCCAAAATACGTGTTAGATCCATTACGATGTGTGATCCGGCAGCATGCTCCCCCCTCCCCCCCTCCCCTTCCCCTTCTCTCCTTCGCTCCTGGCTGCATATGAGAGCAGAGGACCGAAGGAGAGAAGGGGAAGGGGAGGGGGGAAGGGGGGAGCCATACGCAGCGCGGCTGTGCAGGAGCCGAGGCGAAGGATGAGCCCAAATGTCCTTCTGCGGCTCTCGTATTCAAAATGGCTGCCTCTATATGGGGAAGATCCCCCTTTTATGTGACTATATCTAAGTCCAAAAGAATACTTTGATTTCATGATGGAAGTGAAAAGGCTTGGAAAACAATGTATTTTTGAATGGGTATCTTCAATTTCAGTAATTAACGGGTAAAAATCTTACACACTGTCCCTTTAACAAAAAAAAAAGTGCAGATATTTTCCTTGCCTCAGTGTCTGGTAACATCTAGCAATGATGATCATTTTGTTTTCTCAAATGGTTCATTTTGGAGTGCTTTGACACAACAAAAAATATCATAAATAAATAATTAAATTAAAGGCCCATCCGTGTTCCCGGACGGCACACTGGTTCAAAATCAGTGCACTAGATTCACTACTACACACAGAACATCCAGTTTAGAAAGTAGTTCAACTTAGAACTTTTTCCAACAGCTGGCAGCACCATTAGTTATGAAAAAAGTTTTGTTTTTTTTTAAAGATGTGTGCTTTAATTATAGTCTGTCCCTTTTCTATGGCCTTGGCTGATTCATTACAGCTGCCAATGTCTAGCTACCTAGGCATAGGGTCATGATAGTACAGTACTAGCTTTTGACATTCCATTATCATTTAAAAACCTTTACAAGTCCTAAACCACTGTGTAAAAGACTCCTCATTTCAACAATCATATCCTCCATTTATTTGAACCAGAGTCTGCTCATTCTCAGATACAGGAGGGTTAATTGGACTGTGCCATTAACCAGGGCCACTGAAGCATTCACCGGAGGGGCACGGAAACTCAGCAAGATGCACAGTGAGCGGTCAGGGATAATATACACCGACATGTAAAACAGCCAGGATGGTTTGAAAGCTAGCTGCTAACTGTGTGTATTAAAGACATTTGAGCGGCGTACAGTGGGAGACAAGGGGAGAATGAGGATTTACGTGACTGAAACAGAAAGTGTGATCAATGGGGCCTCGTCACCTCGTTAATAAAGAGCAGCTTTTATTAGGCGCAGAGCTTTGCAATATTTATACCATGAATATTTCAGAATCCAGAAGGAGGCCGATGCACAACGCACAGGGCTTAAAGCGGGAAAGAGGGAAGTCTTCCACTCAGAGGGAGAGAGAGCAGCGACAGCACAAACAAAAATCAGTTTTAAATCAGTGCATGTTGGGGCCATTGTATGTGCCACCAGAAACTGAATTTGAATCACATAATTTGAAATTGTATTTTTTTATTTGAATCATTGCATTGAAAAATTGAATCTGAATAGTATCATTTGAAATTGTATTTATTAGTTTGTAACAGGAATCTAATAAAATTTGAAAATTCAACTCTTTATATGCTCATGTTCAGTTCTCGCAATTCAAATTCAGTTCTCAAAATTCAATTTCAATTTACTGTGACAAACATCCGGGTAGTTTAAGGATGAATGAAGAGCATTCAAGCTCAGATATACAGGACTCCTCTTTGAAAGAAAATAATTTAAAACAATATGTTCTGTTTGAAGAGTCCCTCAGTCGTCCAGGTAGAATTCATGATAAAGGAGAAATTAAATTTGTCAACTGGACAAAGTTTGTTTGGTCGAAAACGTTTCGCCGCTCATCCGAGAGGCTTCGTCAGCTCTGGTTCTAGTGCTGGTTAGACCCTGTCCAGTTGACAAATTGAATTTCTCCTTTATCAATATGTTCTGTTGTATAGCCATTGAGATTAGTTTTAAACTGTGTCCTCTGATCTCTCAAGTCACTATTTCTGCTGTCTATTCAATTACAGGTGGGTATATAATTGTAAAAAAAAAAAAAAAAAAAAATTAATCTCTACTGTGGAAGTTTTCAGGTAAGGCAATGGTATCTTCATACAGATAAGCACAGTACAGATCCTTCTCCTGTAAAAAGTATATGGAGATATATGGGCTATCAGCCTAAATTTAGCCGATATGGGCCAATAGTCCATGTGGGCTTGCTATATCTCATTATAAAGCTTTGACTCTATATTGCGTCCATTTACAGACATAAATGTCCTAATATGTGGCACCGTATCAGTATACTTCCCCCCGTACCTCCCCTGAATGCACCCCCAGAGTCACGTCACGTCACTCATGCGCTTGTTTACACCAGTGTGATCTGAGGCGCTGGCTTTAAATGCTCTTGTGTCTGATCTAAAATAATAACTATAAATAAACATTAACTTCAAAGTTTAGGCCAACAACAAAACAAAACTGCATGTTTTTATCTAAGTGCGTGTATGGAGCAGAGAGGACTGTTCCATAGACAGAGGACACACACAGAGGCTGTCAACATGCTGGATTATACTCTTTTTATAGATGATTGTTTTGAGTTGGTATTAAAAGGACCTGTGATCTGAGAGGTGCCTGTGTGAGCGGTGAGTGTTGCAAATGTGTTGTTTTGAAGCTACTTTTTGTTCTTTCTCTTAGCTGCTGTTCGCTACCACACACAAACATAGTAGCTATATATCATATATACCATAGACTGTATGCTGTATACACGTTACTGGATATGCCCTGAGTAAATGACTAAATGAGCTGTGAATAGAGGTCCTCATTTACGCATATAATAATTACGGCAGTGCGCTCGCATTTACGATAACCACTAAAGGCTACTAGCGGTAGTTTACTTACTTTGCAAACATGCCATTACGCCTACTGTCTTTAAATTTGAGTGTAGAGAAGCAAAGAGGCAAAAAACAGTAAATTTATCAGTTGCACCTTAGTTAAAAGTTACAGCTGTTATATTACATAAAATTGATTCATATGAGCTTTAAGTCATGTTATAAGGTCACCTCATCAAAACATCTCCAAAGCTCAAAATGCCCTGTTCTACCTTGTGATGTCATGGTAGTTTTGGTGGTAGTTTTAATGTTAAAGGTCCCATGGCATGAAATTTTCACTTTCTGAGGTTTCTGAACGTTAATGTGAGCTCCCCTACCCTGTTTAGGGCCCCCCATCCATGGCTAAAAGTTGCGAAATGTGTAAACTGAGCATTTGCGATCCTTTACCGTGTTTGAAAAAAAGACAGCCCAAACGGGCAATTCTGAACAAGGGAACTTTCTGACACCACACTCAGGGAAAAATGCAAATGCAGTTCCACCCCCCTCCACCCCCCCCCCCCCCCCCCCAACCCCCCTCTGGATGTCTACCCACGTCTCTGGAAATCACGCCTAGAGACTTTGGACCGCGAAGGAGCTACGCAATGCGAGATGCAGTTTTTTATTTGCCTGGAGGCACGTGAGAGTGTTTCCAGGCTTCCGAACCTCTGAAACAGCAGTGGTTTAATTTTATTTGCTGTGGAAATGTGTTTATTTTTCAATGAAAATCGTCTCATATCTTCTTCTGCGCATAAACGCGGAAGTGGGGCCAGCGCACCGCTAAAGAAGAAAGAGCGGAGAGTTTGGCCACACCCCCACTGCTGCACTGGCCTGTCTCTGTCCTCCTCATTTGCATTCAAGCAACAACACCCAGAATAAAGTGTTTGAGAGAGATATTTATGACTCTATCTGTGTTCACGAGTACCGTACACAAGGCTTTCTCATGCACTGAGTCTTGATTTTGAAGAAGGATTCATTTACAGTATTAGGGAACCATTAAGGCGCCATATAAAAGCATCAAGAAGTACCATGTCATGGGATCTTTAACAGCTACCTATTACTTTTCAGTAAAGACTGGAATTTCCAGGGCTGAAATCATCCAAATGATTCTAGTGAAGGTGTATGGAGTTCAAAAACACGGCGGAGCACTTCCATTACCACGCGACATCATAAGGTGAATCAGTCTGAGAGAAGAACACAGTGTAAATATGCAGGGTTTGTGTGTTACACATGTGTAAATGAAACAAAACACAACTCCAGATATTCATTGTTATGGTTGTATGTTTGCCCATTCCTGCAGATTCTGCACTGGTCAGCGTGGTGTAAGGTTTACTTGTGTTATTTAAAAAATAAATAAAAAAATCTATATATTATGTACACTGAATGTTATGTCTGTTTTCCTACTGTATATATGTAAGATATATTGCATTTAAAAAAATATGACTTTAAGTGAAAGAACATGTGACCAGATGGTATTTAGTCACACCTGGCACTAATTGGGCGAACCTGATGACGCTATAGAAGTGAAACGCGTTGTTCGCTTTAAGCCAGGCATGGGCAAACTACGGCCCGGGGGCCATATGCGGCCCGTTAAGCTTTTTAATCCGGCCTGCCAAACTTGAAGAAATTATATTAATAAACCTTGTTAATGTTGTAATGTCCCTGCAATTCTGGCGTTTTCCAATAGCTGACGCACTAGATACATTGACCTTTGTTGAGGTGCTGCGTTTTGCTCCATGTTTGTGCTTTACTCTTTAAGCCCTCAGGCCTCCTGTAAAGATGAGCGAAGCTAAGAATAGAAAAGTGGACAGAGAATTTCGAGTGTTTAATAAGGAGTGGACAAGTAAATATTTTTTCACTGAATACTTATCAACTGCTGTATGCCTGATATGCCAAGAGACTGTAGCGTTTTTTAAAGAATATAGTATCAGCCGTCACTTTGCCACAAAACATGCCAACTATGCAAGCAAGGAGTCAACGAAAGAACAAAAGAACCTGAAGGAGAACAGAACTTTCAGTGCTTTAAAATAGTAACTGTTAGTAATAAAAAAGCTGTATTTTATTAACTTAATTTTCTGTGTTTTAAGCATAATTTCAATAAACAGCTAAATACCGTGGAAATTGAAAGATGGACATTTTGTTGTCATGCTTTTGTTCATTTTTAATTGAAATAAAGCAAATTTTTTCTACATATCCCATGTTATTTTTTTGCTCTTATGAGGTGGATTACCAAAACACTAAATCCACCTGCTCCTGGTCCGGCCCTTCTGTCAAATTTTAGAACGCTTTGTGGCCCACGAGTCAAAAAGTTTGCCCACCCCTGCTCTAAGCCCAAGAAAGGAATAAGAGTAGAGTCAAGCGAGTGTGCGGTAAATTTCTTCTTTTCTGGAACAACTCCAGATATGTTTGTGATGAGGAAACATAGAAAATTGCGTAATATGAGCCCTTTAAGTTTACAACTCAAAAATACAACCCTTAATATTTTTGCTAAAACTCATGTTGTGGTCTCTTCACTAATGCATCAGTTTAATATATAAAATACAGTTGAAATTGTCAGACAATGTAAGACAGTGATGCAAGAGTGATGACCATTTACTGATGTAACACAGCTGAACGACAAGATGGAATCAAATGTATTTTTAACAACAGTCAGTTATCAAAAAGCATGAGAACAGTTTTACAGCAGAAAAGCAGACTGCATTTGACTCCAACTCGGCTTGAAGAGTGCCATTAAAATTAGAATATCATACTGACTACCTGAATGTGTAAAGGTAGTACTAGTTAATTTTACAGGATTTAAATGGAAATGAGCTTAAGCACAAACACTAGTGGCTTTGACTGTGAGATTCCTTAATTATAATGTGAGGAGGCACTTTTATAGACTGACTAAAGGGCTCACTGAACCGAGGCGACGTGGAAAATTGCATCGCATTAACATAAAAGTGCATTAGTTTAAAAGGGGCTTTTGTCTTATAGAGCAGCAGATTTAGGGAGATCTGATGCAGGCTGTGGGGAGCGAAACTTCACCCCAGTATAAAAGCGGGTCAAATTTGAATGTACACCTCTGCACAAAGTTTAATTTGCCATTTCGCACTGAAGAAAGAAGTCCTGTGAGGGAGAGGTGTCACCATACAGCCGCTTTAATGAAACTGAATGGACCAATTAAAATGAGACTCTTTCAAAGTTCACACACGCAGCACATTTACATATCACTGAGCCAGCAAGAAGAGCTTAACCCATTGTGCACTTTATATTTCAACTATAGAAGGTCAAATTCGGGATGTCAAATGCAAATGATTTTTACTTCCTTAAAAGGGGAAAAACAGAACTAGTGCATTTAAGACAGTTTGGAGAGGTTCTTAACTTATTCCTTACTTTGTTGGTGGATTTTTTTGCATCCTTATTATTCAGCATCATGAGTTTATAAGCGTGTTTGACAACTTTAAAAGGATAGTGCGTTGTTGTTTTTTTGGGGGTTTTTTTTATGTTAATCTGTATGGCTTCCCCTTCAACAGTATCGTGAGATTAACACTGAAGCCTTTTCCCAATTCAGGAGAGTGCACAGTTCGGAGTGTGGTCTCAGCCTGCAGTCGAGGCGGTGCATACTTGCTCAGCCCTGAGTGCAGTCCGTGGATCGCATGGCCATCTGTGAAATGGAACAGGCCCTGCCTCAGCTCAATGAGCCGGGTGGTCTGCTCCTTGTTCCCTTAAGACAAAAATATTATTCTATTGCGACTAGTAATACTTGGAATTGGGACATGGCTACACTGTAGAATATCCAGCATTACAACAGCAAAGGAAATATAGAAGTGTAAGGGAAAAAGCATGTGAACGGTAATACAGGTGCCGTGAACTATGCCGTTAGGGCTACCGTCACACATGTTTAGCGTAGTTTATAAAGAGTTTCATGTAGCGTAGGTGAGGTGAAACAGTACTTACATTTTATAGTGAAGTCGCAACTGTCACATGGCGATGTTGCTGGCGAGTCCATCTTTGTAGTCATATATCCTGCCGCGCTGTGCATGCTGGGGCTTTTGAGTGTGCAAAGCGTGCATGTTTGCACGCTTGGTCCACGCCCCGATTTCCATGGAAACGACTGCGGTGTTTGGACCGCATCTTAACTGTGCATGGGACAAAAACGAAATGGAACAGCAGTTGTCGCGCCGGATATGACGCACATCCCCCTCCAAGCATGCTCCGAACCATGCACTCGCTGAATTGGAAAACGGCTTGACTTACCCATGACAGCGTGCTCTGGTCCCGGTTCTCCTCCGGTAACGTAGCTCGTGAACGTAGTTCCGGTAAGTTAGCCAGGACAGTTAATAAAGCTTGTTTTTCTTCTCAAAACAAAAGCGGCAACTTGCAATGATACAAAAATGTTTGAAAACACCAAATTATAGCAAACAACTGTCCATCATGTCCAATGTTTTTGTAATGAAGAATAAATCAGTATTAGACTTGTTATCTGTGAAAGCAATACTCGATTTGAACATGTTTATCTTTTATCTGCGAGCATAGTTAGGTCAGGATTATGGAATACAGTTCTTTTAAAATTGTTTTCTATTGGCTCATTTACTCCATAGATTTCCGAGTCTTATAGCGGCCAAATAATCCTTACTGAAGCCGTCTTCCCCTTCTGCTCATCTGTATTCACCTCCTTTCTTGTCCATTTTCTCCTTCCCTGCTTGTTCTCAGAGGACTTATGGACAACCTGCTGCAGCCTGGCTCTCCGCTCACAGTCCGCCACTTAAGGGCCCTCTTGGGCTTAAGGCACAAACGCTCACTCCCTCTCACACTTTCTTCCTCCTTGATCCCATTCCTCTTCATTAATCTCCCTCTTTCTTACCTCCTAGTCCCTCATTTGCCTCCTCGCTGCCCTCACCTGTCCCTCCCAGTGGTGCATTCTGGGCCTGTTTAGCTATGCATCATCAAGTGCACTTTTAAGAATGGATTGTTCTTGCCACCCCTTCATCTACAATGGGCTCATGCTCAAATCTCTTTCTCTCTCTCCCAAAGTATGAAGAAAGAAGAAGACGCGCTTTTCACTTTTTTTCTGTTAATCTGTCTCGTTTCCCAGAATTCCCCAGGGCGTGACAGTCAGCGCTGACATCTGTGACACCCTTCGCGCTCGTCACCCGGAGAAATGAGCCGAAGGGAGCAGACTCAGTCGGCTGTGAGGTTTTTACAGCTTGTCTGCATAAACTGGCATAATTGTGATGTGCACGCGAATTTGGAAAGTTAAGTATTTGCTTTTATTAGCATTTGAGACAGATACAGTGGTACCTCACCTTACGAAATTAATTCGTTCCAGTAGTGGTTTCGTAACGTGAATTTTTCGTAAGTTGAGTAGCTATTTCAATGGAAAAATCCTGATTTGTTCCAAGGCCCCGATCCAAGTTTTTTTTTTATAGTGTAACTTTTTTTATAGTGTAACATTGTGTTCTGCGTAGAGACTGTAGACCCAGGACTAAACGTGGACTATACCAGGTCTAGACCAAGGTCTAAACCTGGACTAAACCTGGACTAAACCAGGACTAGATCAGGTGGATTAAAGCGCCGCGTGCGGGTCTATTTCCTGGTTTCGTTTCGAGTCACGGCTGAGGCGAGCAGCGAGGGGGACCGCACGCAGTCTGAGCGCATGAACGAGACCCATGCTCAAACCGTGCCTCCTCTAGACCACCTCTAGACCAGGTCTAGACCACCGCAGCTCTTGCATGCGCTGCTCGCCTCAGCCGTGACTCGAAACGAAACCAGGAAATAGACCCGCACGCGGCGCTTTAATCCACCTGGTCTAGTCCTGGTTTAGTCCAGGTTTAGTCCTGGTTTAGTCCAGGTTTAGTCCTGGTCCAGTCCTGGTTTAGTCCAGGTCTAGACCTGCTGGCAGCCCCGCGCCTGGTCATGCTGCGCTATCACACGTGTCCGCGCGCAGTTTTCTCCCCCCTCCCCCTTCCCCCCACACTTCACTATTAATAATTTTGTTGAAAATCTATGAAAGTTTGAGTGTTTAAACGAGAGACAAATGTGAGAAAAGTTTAAATTCAGTCTGAGAAAAGCGTATAATGTGTGTGGCTGAGCGCGCATTATTTGAATTTTTGAGATTTCGCGTTTCGTAACTTGAATTTTCATTCGTATCTAGAGACCAAAATTTTACGTGAAGGTGTTTCGTAACTTGAAATTTTCGTTTATTGGGTCTTTCGTAAGGTGAGGTACCACTGTATTTGGAGTCATAAGATTGTCACATTGTGTAATTTGGAAATTTAATCGATTTAAACTTTTATGACAATTGAAGAGGTAGCTATAAAATGCTTCAAACTATACACTGTGCTAGTTCCAAAAAATTCAAGAAAGCTTAAATTAACAGGCAAATTGCAATACTTTTAGATGGCTTTTCTTATTGTTGGGTTTCGGATGATATAACAGCATTTTATAGGCCAGACCTGGACACTGGGCTCCTGGGCCACATACAGTTCACGCAGATATTGGCGGATAAATACCACAAAATAAAATTATGCGAACAACACAAGAACTGTGGCATATTAGAAATATAATAATAACAGTGAATCCACTGTGTGTACGTGTATGTAATCATGGAATCACCTGTTGCGATAAATCCATATTTTAAGTAGGTCTCCTGGTATTGTGTGTTAAATCCAGCTTTCTTTTTCTTAGTGGTCATCGGCTCTTGACTTCTGTCTCCTCACTGGGCCTTTTCCCCTTTGCAAAGAAATTTTCCAAAGACGTCTGTTTTTTCCTCATTTTGTTGGCATGTGGGTTTAATATTAACGTACGTTCACACTGCAGCCTGAAGTGACGCAAATCCGATTTTTTTCGCCTCTATGCAAAGCGTAATGAAGTTGGCTCGATGTTTGATGTTCACTTGAAATTCGGGGTTTAATATTCCCGCATTAAGATCCAAAGAAGCATTTTGCCTAAATAACACGGCCAAGGTTAACGAGAGTTCTACTTGTTAATGTCTATGTAATAAAACGATAGCAAGTAATACTAACTATCGATTTATAGGCAAAAACTCTGCTCACGCAGCTCTTTCGTTCTGCGGCTACCATCATGTTAGGGACCGTCAACAAATTATCTTCACATTACTGTAGGGAGTCACTGCTACGGTGGAACAGGGGACGAAATAATTTCCCCATAAAATTCAAGACATGTAGAGACATGTATTTGGCAACTACTACGCCCATCAGATTTAGAAAAAATGATTTGGTTGATTTTTTTGGTGAATTTTTAAATGTAATTATTGTGTCCCGCTTCACAGAAATATAACTTAGGAGCAAAATTTGACCTGTAGTAAGTAAACACATTTATTCAGCAACTACTACACCCAACAGATTTTTAAAAAGTGCTTTTGTTAATTTTTCGTGAATTTTATGGGGAAATTATTCCGTCCCCTGCTCCATCGTAGCAGTGACTCCCTCCAGTAATGTGAAGATCATTTGTTGACGGTCCCTAACATGATGGTAGCCGCTGAACGAAGGAGCTGCGTGAGCAGTTTTTGCCTATAAATCGATAGTTAGTATTACTTGCTATCGTTTTATTAGATAGACATTAACAAGTAGAACTCTCATGTTGTTGTTTGTTTGTAAGGCAACCTCACTTTTTCATTAGTTAGTCATAACATATACTCTTACCAGTCTTACCAGCGTGTCAAAACAACGCTATTTACTGCTTTATTATAAAGAAATACAAGTAATATTATGCAGAATTGAGTTAAGTATTTTTGGCCTGGCCCTCCGCAATATTTTCTGTTTCTCATGGAAAAAAAATAATTGCCCACCCCTGCTATAGGCCAATATTATGTAATACAGATAGGGGCAGGTCAAATTAATATCTTCAAAATGCAGATTTGTAATACAGTGGTTATTGGGTTTAATCAATGATTGAAATGATCAGGTTTATATTTGCCTTTACATTTACAGTGTTTCATGGCAAATAATGTTAGTAGTGTCAAGATACTAAAATTCTCGATTTTGATACTAAGGAAAAGACTCACATGATGCTCAGTACCGATTCAGATACCACCAATGATAATAAAAAACACTTTTTTTTAGACAAATGTCACTTTCAACATTAAATGGTAGTACTTCTGCCTTATATCTGTGTAAACCCTCAGTCGTCCAGGTTCCATAGTGGTCCATGCGTATACTGTACTAGTCTATGTACTCTTATACTTGTTCTTGTTCTGATACAAGTTGATCAAGATCATTCTAAAGATATTCAGGAAAGGTTCATTTTAGCATTTATTAGCATCTGATTTTTAATACTTTTGAAAACTTTATAAGGTCTCTTGGCCCCATCTGTGATTATATTAAAAAAAAAACAACGCAGCAGCCTATTACATATATAGTAAGCACTGTTTTGACTGCATTTGAAATTATGAATGTAGTGAAGTGTGAATTTCTGGAGAAACAGAATTACTAGCAGGACAGATGCAATATATTTGTATGATGCATACGATACTGCAATATTAACAGTTTTCTCCCTACAATTTACAGAAGATGAAAATGTATATAGCCATAGTTTACAGATACTATGTGCACTTTGATACAGATCAGACATACTTATGACAGCTGAACAGAAAAACAGATAATGGTAATTGCTAATGGAAGTTAATGCGTCTGCCTTGTAACGAGAAGGTCCCAAGTTCATTACCCAGACATGTTGGGCCTTTTTGGTTGAAGATTGCATGTTCCGCCTGTGTTTTAAGTTTCCCAATCCCACCAAGAATACACTATCAAAGACATTCTGAATCTCAATGGAAGCTTTTAGAAACATGGTTAAAGGAGAATTAACGTTTTTTACAATCTGAGCCTTATTTCAGTAATAAAACAAGTTGTTTTACTCACCCATAGCACTTTGGTGTCATATGGAGCACTTCCAGAGATGTTTTAGATTAGCGATTAGCGTTCTCTGGGCATAGAGCATGTAATATATGCCCCGAGCGGTCTCCAAATAACACAAACAAAATCATAGAAGCTCAATGTCTTAGTCTACGCCTTCGTTTGAGTCAAAAGTGGCCTGTAATCCGAGATTGATCCATAGTTTCGAGTAGATGAGGACGCCAGTGCGCATGTGCGGAGTCAGTTTATTTTGCTCTCAGCTCTCGGGACCCAAACATGAAACGCAAAGGTGTAAATTATGGATAAATCTCGGATTACAGGCCACTTTTGACTCAAACGAAGGCGTAGACTAAGACATTGAGCTTCTATGATTTGAAAAGTGCCAAAGTTTGTGTTATTTGGAGACCGCTCGGGGCATATATTACATGCTCTATGCCCCGAGAACGCTAATCGCTAATCTAAAACATCTCTGGAAGTGCTCCATATGACACCAAAGTGCTATGGGTAAGTAAAACAACTTGTTTTATTACCGAAATAAGGCTCAGATTGTAAAAAACGTTAATTCTCCTTTAAAGAACACTCAAGACCACATATTCTCTCTTCTCAGTCTGATGTTGAGCCATAATAGAGAAACAACTGCAATAGTCACATAATTGTTTCTACATTGTTTCTGACTGTACACAATGTATTCTCTGTGGCAGTTGCTTTTATATGGCTCTCATCCAACAAAAACACCTTTTAAAATACATATCAGTGATTTTTTTTTTTTTTTTTTTATATCAAGTAATAATGATGTGCAATGACAATGAAACATTCTGACAAATAAACATTCTGATTCTGATACTACAAGTGAGGTATAAATACAGATAATGTTTTGCAAGAAAAAGACCAAATTGTGGTTTGTTCACTTCGCATTATGCCGTCAATGTGCATCTCTTTTGGGGTTGATCCTGGTCTGCAGTGGTGAGAATTCTCTTGAAATAATCTCATCTTATTCTTTCTTTTTTTCCACAAAGTTTTTGCCACAGAACAAATGGCAGCCCTTTATAGAGGACGCTGTGTGCCTTCTCATGTTTTAGCGTGGGATGGGCAATCTGAGGGCATTAGTAGTAGATCACTAGAGCGGACCACTTTTAGAGCTTTGTGTCACTGTGCTCTCCCCTCTGCAGACCCGCATAGTTCACGCTTTATTTCATGATATTGGACCACAGCTAACCTTTTTAGTTTAGTAAGAGGAATAAATTCACATTATCTCCAACCCTCAGCCTTTTGCTCATTTAATTGCAAGCTCATCTCCAGTGCAGTGCAATTAGTTACAAGAGGCAAAAGTGGAGAGATACACAGATTGGACTTTCTGGAGAATGCTTGGTGTTAGAGAGCATTTATTTGTGTGCTTTTAAGAGCTGTTTTTGATTCATTTTTAGAAATTATTATTATGATGATTATTACGATAATGATTATTATTATTATTATTAAGGATTCTTTCTTGACAAAAATAGCCTCTTTAACTCCCCTCTCAAATCTGAACAGGGGAGAACTGGTTTGAGAAGGGAGTTAATGAGGCTATTTTTGTCAAGAAAGAGAATCCTTCCATGAACAGAAATGGAGGTCTCAGACATTATTATTTGTCTCCCATTTATAACTCTATCCTCAAACCTAAATCAAAACAAACAAAGAAAACAATAGGGCAGCAGGTCAGGTCCAGAGGTGTGAAAACACCCATTATGGCTCTGAATGGTTCTGCTAACAAGACCCCAATATCCACTAACCCACTGCAGATCTAATAGGCCCACCTAACTAACAGAAACTGTAAACAAATAGGTGTGATAGTTTCATAGTAATTTCATTGTAGTTAGCTCCTCCCTTCAGGCAGATATAGGCAGTGTCCACCAGCGTCTGACCAGAACTGAAGAAGCAGCTTGGATGAGCTGCGAAACGTATTTAACCAAATAAACTTTTGTCCAGTTGACAAATTGAATTTCTCCTTTTGCCAATAAGTCGTATAGTAATGAATAAAGTAAAGACACACAAGAAAATCTAAACATGCCCTCTTCACATATGTGTAATAATTATAACAACCTTGGTTACTTCTAAATGACAATCCTTGTTGCTCTTGTTTTCCCCCAGATGCCCTTTCTTTACCTGGGATAATCTCTTTGGACCTCTTCACTCCCCCTGTTTTTCTTTTTCGGCCCCCCTTGTATTTCCCCCAGGTACCTTCAAGTCCCTTAGCCCTTGTACCCAGTAGGGTTTGTTCCCGTGCCCACATCCCTCAATGTGTCTTCTGAGTACATTGCGAATGTTATTGTGGTTTTAAAACATGTAACTTTAATAATAAAAGATTTTTTTTTTTTTAAGTGAAAGTTTATATTTGATGCTGTTCAATATGTGCTTTTGCCTATAAGTCTCAGCCTCAGACACACCTTACAGAGATCAGCAAACGAAATGTAATCAATGACGTATTTCTTGTATTGTAACAGGAGAACACGGAGTACTACATTTTCTATCGTGACGCCAACAGGATAAATTAGTCATGAGTTAATACGGCTTTTCAAATGTAGATTTAGCAGTGCAAAATAAGTTAAATCAAAACAGGGTAATGTGCAGTGTGGAGCAAAGACTATTCCAGTAAATCAACACAAGACTTCATAAAGCTCTTGTCTGCCATAAACAGGTTAGCAAAGCACCAGAGTAACATTAGCGCAAACTGCTCACTCCCAACAAGGCAATTCAACCACCATATTGAACTTTGGGATTATAGACTTGTTACTGTATTTTCATTTGTTTTTTGTCAACTTTTACAGTCCATATATAAAATAATTTCAACATAAAGCACTTGAAGACTTACTCACAGTTTGAAGAGTATTAATAAAACTTTAGTCAAGTACGAGTACTGTTATACTGTAAAATATATTACTCTAGTGGGTGTAAAAAATATCAGTCCTTGAGTAAATGTACCCACTCCTGACTATTACTGCATGCATATGACTGAATATTTAGATCAGGGGTCACCAAACTTTTTTCTCTGGGGGCCACATTATCTCTCCTGAGTGTGTTGGGGGGCCGGGTAGGCCGTATAACAGAATTGTATGACCCGGACCAAAATGACCACCAGCAGGCCTCATGACTAGCCTGGTACAGCCATCCACAAAACTATATCAACACAGAATTCCTGGCACATATTTGTTTATCGCTATCGTGGTTTGCAAAAGTAGTAAGTACTTCATACTTTGTTTTAAAATTTAAATACCTCAGATATTCCATTTATTTTCTAATAACAATAACATCAAAGGTAAGAAATATCAAGGAAAGAGACATCTGCTGTATGACACTGGCAAAGAAGAGTGAAAATTTACAAATTGTAAGGTCTGTTGATATTAACAATAATAATATTAATAACAATTGTATTAATAATAATTGTGTGCAGCACTTGACAAAAGTCAATTAAATAGGCCTATAAAATAAACACATTTTAAAAAATCATCGCAAATACGTCTTTAATATGTAATTATATAACTATAAATACTTCATATAAATATCATTTTTTAACAACAGAATATAAGATGCATTACAACAAGTAATTTAAAAAAAATAGACCATAACAACTTTTGCGAATTGCCTCATAGGGCCAGTTCAAGTGGTGGGAGGCAGAGGGGCTGGAGGGCCAGTCAAAGGGGCGTGGTGGGCAGGAGTTGGCCCGCGGGCCTTAGTTTGATGACCCCTGATTTAGATTGTCCAGGATGAAAATAAGGAAGAGCTTGGAGATTGGAAGATTTCCAATTAATCAGAAGGTTATAAAGGGGTTGTATGGCAATAAGGGATGCACCGATCTGTTACTGGTATCGGATTTCAGTGCAGATACAGGAAAAATTGCTGGATTAGATATCAGCTTCGAAATATCGATTCAGTTGATATCCTTATTGGATGTATAAATTGATGTAATAAGATATTTACTGGTCATAACTTATTTGTACAAAGCTGTTTTATAGTAATTTTGACAGATAAATAACAACTAAATGACATGTTTGGATCAGATTTGTCTTATTTTATTTTTGTTTCAAGAAAATACATGCTGTTTTCAGTCTCTGCTCTGGTATCGATTGATATCGGCGTTGGCAGAGATTTAAAGCTATAGCATCACAATCAGTATCGGAAGTGAAAAAGTTGCATCGGTGTATCTCCAATGGCAATAGAAAAAGTGAAAATGTTTGGTGTTTGCTTTTACAGGAAGGTAAGATGGACAGTGAAACAAGTGAGAGCCTCCTGCTCTCATAAACAACACTTACTCACAGTGACACATCCCAAGGACTGCAACAACAACATGGACTCCGCACAAACTGCGTCTTACATCTATGATTCACGGTCAGTCAACTATCAGCGAAAAAACTATGACATCTCCAACTGTCTATTTGGATAAAAGATCCCACATTACACAAAATGTATTCTTGTGTGCCATGTTATAATGCTGTTACCACCTCAAAAACATACCTGAAATTTTCTTTTGTTTCATTCACACCTTGTGATGTCATGAAGCGGTAGTTTTAAAGTTAATAGCTACCTTTTACCTTTTGTTCAACAGAGAGGGCTAAAAATCATCCAAATGATTCTAGTTAAGGCATATGGAGTTTAAAAACCCAGTGGAGCACTTCCTGGGTGTTAAGCTTGACTCTGGTTTGAAACTTGATGCTCAAATTAGGGCAGTCATAAAGACCAGTTTCTTTCAGCTGAGGCAACTTGCCAAAGTAAAATCACTTTTATCTCGTCATCATTTTGAAATTTTAATCCATGCTTTTATCTCGACACAGTTAGATTATTGCAACGCCTTATACTCAGGTCTCAACAAAACCTTACTTTGCCGTCTTCAGCTAGTCCAGAACGCTGCTGCTCGTCTTTTAACTGGTTCTCGGAAATTTGAACACATAACTCCCATTCTTCAATCTCTCCATTGGCTACCTGTTCAGTTTCGCATTGATTTTAAGATTCTTTTATTTGTTTTTAATTGTCTCCATGGCCTGGCCCCACAGTATGTGTCTGACCTGCTGGTGCCCTACATGCCCTCCCGCTATCTCAGGTCTGCAGGTCAGGTTCTCCTTGTTGTCCCTAAGACAAAAAGGAAACTTAGGGGTGGCTTTTTCAGTGGCTGCTCCAAGACTTTGGAATGCACTTCCACTGAATGTTAGACAGGCTGACTCACTTCCTGTTTTTAAAGGTCCCATGGCATCAGGCCTGGACTGGCCATCTGGCATACCGGGCATTTTCCCGGTGGGCCGACAGTCCTTGGGGGCCGGTACCGGTGCTGTTTTTTTTTTTTTTTTTTTTTACTTGGAGCCCGGTCACCGGCCCACAATTTAAAGGAGGCCATGGTCCATCTTCAATATAGACAGTGGACTAAACCAATCAGGATACAGAGAGCGGTCCCACCCCTTTCTCTGCGCTGAGTCCCGCCAGTTTCATAATCATACTGTTGAGCGAATGAGCGGGGAAACACGGAAACGCGCAAGAAAGGAGGTGCGGAGAATTAGCGGGCGGCACCGGCTATGGATCCTACACACTGGCCGTGACTTTCATCTACCCATCTCTATATAACACAAAGCACAAGAGGAATAACCCCTCCTTGAGCCGCCACCTTAACGTGGTGGAGGGGTTTGAGTGCCCGAATGATCCCGGGAGCTATGTTGTCGGGGGCTTTATGCCCCTGGTAGGGTCACCCAAGGCAAACAGGTCCTGGGGGACGGGTCAGACCAAGAGCGGTTCAGAAGCCCTTATGATGAGTATTCAATCGAGGTCAGTTACGTCGCCCGGATCGGCGTCACCGGGGCCCCACCCTGGAGCCAGGCCTGGGGTGGGAGCTCGCGAACGAGCGCCTGGTGGCCGGGCCTTTCCCCATGGGGCCCGGCCGGGCTCAGCCCGAAGGAGCGACGTGGGGCCGTCCTCCCGTGGACCCACCACCCACAGGAGGATCCATAAGGGCCGGGTGCAGAGAGATCTGGGCGGCAGCCGAAGGCAGGGGCCTCGGCGACCAGATCTCCGGACATGGAGACTAGCTCTGGGGACATGGAATGTCACCTCGCTGGGGGGGAAGGAGCCTGAGCTCGTGCGGGAGGTTGAGCGCTATCGACTAGATATAGTCGGCCTCACCTCCACGCACAGCCTGGGCTCTGGAACCCAACTCCTTGAAGGGGGCTGGACTCTCCATTTCTCTGGCGTTGCCCGCGGGGAACGGCGGCGGGCCGGTGTGGGCCTACTCATTGCCCCACGGCTCAGCCGCTGTGTGTTGGAGTTCACCCCGGTGAACGAGAGGGTCGCGTCCCTGCGCCTTCGGGTCAGGGACAGGTCTCTCATTGCTGTGTCGGCCTACGGGCCGAACAGCAGTGCAGAGTACCCGGCCTTCTTGGAGTGCCTGGGAGGGGTACTGGACAGTGCACCGACCGGGGACTCCGTTGTTCTCCTGGGGGACTTCAACGCCCACGTGGGCAACGACAGTGACACCTGGAGAGGGGTGATTGGGAGGAACGGCCTCCTGATCTGAACCCGAGTGGTGTTCTGTTATTGGACTTCTGTGCTAGCCACAGTTTGTCCATAACGAACACCATGTTCGAGCACAAGGGTGTCCATCAGTGCACGTGGCACCAGGACACCCTAGGACGGAGGTCGATGATCGACTTTGTTGTCGTGTCATCTGACCTCCGGCCGCGTGTCTTGGACACTCGGGTGAAGAGAGGGGCAGAGCTGTCAACCGATCACCACCTGGTGGTGAGTTGGGTCCGCTGGCAGGGGAGGAAGCCGGAAAGACCTGGCAGGCCCAAGCGCGTAGTGAAGGTCTGTTGGGAACGTCTGGCAGAGCCCTCTGTCAGGGGCACCTTCAACTCGCACCTCCGGGAGAGCTTCTCCCAGATTCCGGGGGAGGCTGGGGACATAGAGTCCGAATGGGCTCTGTTCTCGGCCTCTATTGTCGATGCGGCCGCCCGTAGCTGTGGTCGTAAGGCCTGTGGTGCCTGTCGCGGCGGCAATCCCCGAACCCGGTGGTGGACACCGGAAGTAAGGGATGCCGTCAGGCTGAAGAAGGAGTCCTATCGGGCCTTGTTGGCTCGTGGGACTCCGGAGGCAGCCGACGGGTACCGGCGGGCTAAGCGTGCTGCAGCCCGGGCAGTGGCAGAGGAAAAATTCGGAGTTGGGAGGAGTTCGGAGAGGCCATGGAGGAGGACTATCGGACGGCCTCAAAGAAATTCTGGCAAACCGTCCGGCGCCTCAGGAGGGGGAAGCAGTGCTCCACAAACACTGTTTACAGTGTGGGTGGGGAGCTGTTGACCTCGACTGGGGGATGTTGTCGGACGGTGGAAGGAATACTTTGAGGATCTCCTCAATCCCGCCGTCATGTCTTCCGAGGAGGAAGCAGAGGCTGGGGACTCGGGGTCGGACTCACTCATCACCCTGGCTGAAGTCACTGAGGTGGTTGGAAAGCTCCTCGGTGGCAAGGCCCCGGGGGTGGATGAGATCCGTCCTGAGTATCTCAAGTCGCTGGATGTTGTAGGGCTGTCTTGGCTGACACGTCTCTGCAACATCGCGTGGCGGTCGGGGACAGTACCTCTGGAATGGCAGACCGGGGTGGTGGTCCCTCTGTTTAAGAAGGGGGACCGGAGGGTGTGTTCCAACTATCGTGGAATCACACTCCTCAGCCTTCCCGGTAAGGTCTATTCCAGGGTGCTGGAGAGGAGAATTCGACCGATAGTCGAACCTCGGATTCAGGAGGAGCAGTGTGGTTTTCGTCCCGGCCGGGGAACACTGGACCAGCTCTATACTCTCCATCGGGTGCTCGAGGGTGCATGGGAGTTTGCCCAACCAGTCCACATGTGCTTTGTGGATCTGGAGAAGGCATTCGACCGTGTCCCTCGTGGGGTCCTGTGGAGGGTGCTCTGGGAGTACGGGGTTCGGGGCCCTTTGTTAAGGGCTGTTCGATCCCTGTATGACCGGAGCAGGAGCTGTGTTCGCATTGCCGGTAGTAAGTCGGACCTGTTTCCGGTGCATGTTGGACTCCGCCAGGGCTGCCCTTTGTCACCGGTTCTGTTCATTATATTTATGGACAGAATTTCTAGGCGCAGTCAGGGGCCGGAGGGGATCCGGTTTGGGAACCACAGGATCTCATCTCTGCTGTTTGCGGATGATGTTGTCCTGATGGCTTCATCAAACCGGGACCTCCAATGTGCACTGGGGCGGTTCGCAGCCGAGTGTGAAGCGGCTGGGATGAAGATCAGCTCCTCCAAATCCGAGGCCATGGTCCTCGACCGGAAAAAGGTGGTTTGCCCTCTCTGGGTGGGTGGAGAGTCCTTGCCTCAAGTGGAGGAGTTCAAGTATCTCGGGTCTTGTTCACGAGTGAGGGGAGGATGGAGCGTGAGATTGACAGGCGGATTGGTGCAGCGTCGGCAGTGATGCGGTCGTTGTACCGGACCGTTGTGGTGAAGAGGGAGCTGAGCCAAAAGGCGAAGCTCTCAATTTACCGGTCAATCTACGTTCCTACCCTCACCTATGGCCATGAGCTTTGGGTAATGACCGAAAGGACGAGATCGCGGATACAAGCGGCCGAAATGAGTTTCCTCCGCAGAGTGGCTGGGCGCACCCTTAGAGATAGGGTGAGGAGCTTGGTCACACGGGAGGAGCTCGGAGTAGAGCCGCTGCTTCTCCACGTGGAGAGGAGCCAGCTGAGGTGGCTCGGGCATCTGTTCCGGATGCCTCCTGGACGCCTCCCTCGGGAGGTGTTCCGGGCATGTCCCACCGGGAGGAGGCCCCGGGGAAGACCCAGGACACGCTGGAGGGACTATGTGTCCCGGCTGGCCTGGGAACGCCTTGGGGTCCCCCCGGAGGAGCTGGAGGAAGTGTCCGGGGTGAAGGAAGTCTGGAGGTCCCTGCTTAGACTGTTGCCCCCGCGACCCGGCCCCGGATAAGCGGAAGAAAATGGATGGAAAAAAAAAATGGATGGACAAGAGGAATAAAACAGCAACACAATCAACAGCACTGTCAACAGTACTTATCGCCATATGTTTGATGTTACCGGGGACATCCACCCGTGCCCGGGCCCACACCACTTCAAAACGCCGGGAGAGGCTCACCCACCCACGGAGGAGACACGCGTCACTCCTACCTTACAGGTATGCTCTTTAGGTACTCCTCCGTGTTCCTCTGCTTACTCTGTGCCCGTCGCCAAACGCGACTGAGCTGTCGACGGCGATGTTGTGGATGGCGCGGTACCGGGGCGGTCTGTCGGTGAGCTGCACGGGGAACGGCCGGGCCCGCGGGTGTGTGGCGGCGCATCGGATAGTAGCTTCCGTCGGGAGTCCGTGGGAAAGCTGCGCGCTATAGCCTCTGCATCAGCGGCTGACAGCAGACCAGCGGCACCAGGCGGGGTCGTGCCGATGGTAAACCCCAGAAACCCAGTTTTTAAAAAACACCGCATGTTCAAGTTTTTTCAAACACTCAACCAATCCAAAATGATCTGGGACCCCAGTGCCAAGCCAAAGGGATTATTATGTGGACATCTAAATGTTACAAGTATATGTAACAAACGTGAACAGGTTGAACATCTCTTATGCGAATCTAATATCGACTGTTTTGGTATGTCTGAATCTTGGTTAAAACAAACATCTGCAGAAGCTTTAATAAATATGCCGGGATATCAAGTCTTTAGAAAAGACAGAGAGAGGGGCAATGGTGGGGGAGTCGTCCTGTACATTAAGAACACCCTACAATGTAAACAGACTGGCCAAACAATACTCAATTTGATTCCATTGGTGTGGAAGTCACACTATCCAATGAAATATAAGTGAATGTAGATTCAATGAGGAAAAACGCTTCCGCAGGATGAAATCCAAGTGCTGGCGAATTTCACCTGGGGGTGTGGTCGCAAAAAAGGCACGAATAATAAATGAATGTTGCTATCCTGTGGTAGCAAGTGGTTGCGATGCAGTAGCCGGTCAGCTAGCGCTAAAGTTTGAGTGCTCGAAGTATCTGCAGTGGGGTACTAGCCCGGACTATGTTGCATCAGCTCTAGTGATTATTTGCCTCTACTAAGAACATAATTCATATTAACAAGAATCTATGTTCATGGTTACAACAAGGTCACCGTAAATCATTTAATCATTTATTGTTTCCCTCGTGATATTAGCCCACTTCAGTACACAGTAAATGGATTGGAGACGTAGTTAACTAGCTAGTGGGCAGCTAACTAAAAAAATTAAGGTTTAGATGGCAATCTACAGTGCTCTATTTGCTTGATTATATTTGCATCGCGTCTAAACAACAAACCATGTTGATTGAATAGATAATACTCTCTACAACTATATACAGCTGGTACTGAACATCATATTTGATACTGTATTTTATATTTGACTACTACTTTTCTATTTAAATCTGATTGTACATATATATTTATTATCATTATCTTATGTATATAATTGTGTCTCATCTGACACAGGTCTATTGCTCTTTGGTTGCTTTTCCATCTATTTTTCTTTTTGTTCTTTTACCCTCTGTTTTATATCATATATCATATATTATATTTGATGAGTGAGCTACTGTACCCAAAACAATTTCCCTTGTGGATCAATAAAGTCTAAGAATACACTTTAGGTTAACAAGAAACCTTTTAATCATGTAAATGTTTCCACACTACTGACTCCACTGATGACATCCATATTGGTCAGACTTTTTTGATAAACAAAAAATTCCATACACATCATACATTGAATAGGCCGATTTAAGAGCATCGTTACTTCCGGTCAGCCATCTTGCCTTGCCTCGCCTTGCCTCGCGTTGCCTTAGTATGAGATTTATCTGATCATTATCAAAAGTAAAAATGTAACCTAAAGATACTAAATGTTTTGATGGTTTAGATCAGTTCAGTTTTTCCAGGTAGTTCCCAATATTTTTATTTTTAATTTAGGTTTTCTATTGATCACTTAATAAACTGTAATAATCTGTCCCTCTTCCTCTCTGGTCAAGCCAAGCTGTTGAGGAGAGAGAAGAGAGAGTAGACTTCTTTTCCCGCCCAGAGCCTG
Organism: Paratrypauchen microcephalus; assembly: GCA_036785185.1. Classification (NCBI taxonomy): domain Eukaryota; kingdom Metazoa; phylum Chordata; class Actinopteri; order Gobiiformes; family Gobiidae; genus Paratrypauchen; species Paratrypauchen microcephalus. Next base: position 658,629 of record JAVJIX010000090.1, on the reverse strand, counting down.
CTAGAATGTAAGAATTTTTAAATCACCACCCAAAGCGAGATGCTACAAACCCTGTAGTGAAGAAGATGTTTCCCCTCGGCCAAGACGTAACAATAGTAAAATACATTACTTTGGGGAACACAAACATAAATTAGTCTGTTGTGCTCGGCTAATTATGAGGGGCCGTTCTGAGCCAAAAATGCCAGGGCCGTTTTTTTGTCCCAGTCCAGCCCTGCATGGCATGAAATTTTCACTTTCTGAGGTTTTTGAATGTTAATGTGAGCTCCCCTACCCTGTTTAGGCCCCCCCAATGGCTAAAAGTTGCGAAATGTCTAAACTGAGCATTTGCGATCCTTTTCTGCGTTTGAAAAAAACACAGCTCAATGGGCGATTCTGGACAAGGCACCTTATTGACATCAGATCGAAAAAAGAAATGCAAATTCAGTTCCACCACCGTCTGGATCTCCACCTCCTGTCTCTGGAAATCACGCCCAGAGAATTTGGACTGCGGAGGAGCTACGCAATGCGAAATGTGTTTCTAGACTCAGAAGTCCTTTACCCAACCCTCTGAAACAGCAGTGGTTTAATTTTATTTTCTGTGAAAATGTGTTTTTTTTTTCATTGAAAAGGCTCTCCTTTCCTCCTTCGCGCTTACACACGCGGAAGTGGGGCCAGGCACAGCGCACCGCTAAAACAAGGAACCAGCGGCGCATTTGGCCCCCCCACCCACCCACTCCTCTAACCAATCTGTGTCCTTCTCATTTGCATTCAAGCATCAAGGCCCAGAATGAGTTGTTCAGACAGAGAGATTATGACTCTGACTCTGTACATGTGTCTTTCTCATGCACTAAGTGTTGATTTTGAAGAAGGATTCATTTACAGTATTAGGGAACCATTAAGGCACCATATAAAAGCATCAAGAAGTACCATGTCATGGGATCTTTAAATCTCTTCTTAAAACTCATTTTTTTAGATTGGCTTTTAACTCAGTGTGAGTAGTTGACTTTTATCATGCTGTTTTTGATGCTACTGTGTCTCATGTTTTGTGTTTCAACCTGTGTACAGCACTTTGGTCGACTGTGTTGTTTTTAAAGTGCTTTATAAATAAAGTTGGATTGGATTGGATTGGACTTCCTGTATCACCACATGACATCACAAGGTGGAACAGAGTGTTTTCTGTTTGAGAGAAGAATAGAACCTAAATATACAGGGTTTATGTGTCTAAACAAAACAAAACACAACTCCTCTGGTATGACGAGGGAACAACGTAACAAAGATCAGAAAATTGCATAAATTGCTTTCTGCAACATGTTTTTTAAATTTTGATTTTAAAAAGTGACTGAGGATGGGACATAATTATAGATTAATTTTGACTATTGAAATGAAATAACTGCCATTTATTAAAAACAATAACACCAGACAATAATATACCAAAAATTGTGTTATAATGAAGGAGCAATTTTGTCGACACTTGTCTTTATTTTAAGAACCTTCTGGTGTGTCTAAATTTCAATAATTTGCCTACATGAATTCAGAATGTGTATGTATTTTTTTCATGCTCTGCAATAGCTTTTTTATTGTATTAATCTTGCATTATCGAAGCATCTTCCCTTATTGTGTCAGGACAACCTATATATAAAATAACAGATTTGTGAGTCGAACCTGGGACCATTCTGTTGTGAGGCAGTTTTTATATAGTGCTTTTCCACCTTCAAGGCACTCAAAGCCCAAGGACCCAACAACAGCATTCATCTGGGAGCTGGAATTTCACCGCCAACCTGTGGATGTACCAATGATGTTTACGTCAAAGGTGGGATTCAAATTCACTAACCTTCGGATCAGAGGACAAACACCAGTCTGTCAAAAATAAATAGTACATAAAAATAACGATAAATAAAAAAATACTAAAATAAATAACTAAATAAATAAAAATAAATAGTAAATAATATATAGAAATAATTTAAAGATCCCATGACATGGTACTTCTTGATGCTTTTATATGGCTCCTTAATGGTTCCCTAATACTGTAAATGAATCCTTCTTCAAAATCAACACTTAGTGCATGAGAAAGACACATGTACAGAGTCAGAGTCATAATTTCTCTGTCTGAACAACTCATTCTGGGCCTTGTTGCTTGAATGCAAATGAGAAGGACACAGATTGGTTAGAGGAGTGGGTGGGGGGGGTGGGGGGGGGCAAATGCGCCGCTGGTTCCTTGTTTTAGCGGTGCGCTGTGCCTGGCCCCACTTTCGCGTGTGTAAGCGCGAAGGAGGAAAGGAGAGCCTTTTCAATGAAAAAAAAAGACATTTTCACAGAAAATAAAATTAAACCACTGCTGTTTCAGAGGTCCAGAGGGTCGGGTAAAGGACTTCCGAGTCTAGAAACACTCGCATGTGCCTCCAGGCAAATAAAAAAACGCATTTCGCATTGCGTAGCTCCTCCGCAGTCCAAATTCTCTGGGCGTGATTTCCAAAGACAGGAGGTGGAGATCCAGACGGTGGTGGAACTGAATTTGCATTTCTTTTTTCGATCTGACGTCAATAAGGTGCCTTGTCCAGAATCGCCCATTTGAGCTGTGTTTTTTTCAAACGCAGAAAAGGATCGCAAATGCTCAGTTTAGACATTTCGCAACTTTTAGCCATTGGGGGGGGCCTAAACAGGGTAGGGGAGCTCACATTAACGTTCAAAAACCTCAGAAAGTGAAAATTTCATGCCATGGGACCTTTAAAAAAAACGTAAATAAATAAATAAATAGAAAATAAATAATACAGTACATAAAAATACTAAAATATATAAATACATAAATAAGAAATTATAAGGGAGACTAAAAACTATTTGATGTGACTGTAGAAGCTTGTCAGAGATGTTGGTCATCAAAAAAAAAGTTTTTGTGAGGTTGCTAACTTCACATGGGTTTAACACCTAAATGTCCCTGACGTCCATTACGCAGGACACGTTACGAATATTATTATTATGAATACAAATAAAATTAACAAAATGTAAATGCTAAGGTGTTTATTTACCTCCAAATAGAAAATTAAAATAATAATAACAATTCAGATACACTTTTTTTCTTCAGGTCCCAGGAGGATATACTCCTTCAGGTACACAGCTCCTAACAGTACTACACACAAGTTGAATGAACCCACTTATACCAAATACTAGAAGAAGCAACAACTCCAGGAAATCACTGTTGCAATATCAGGCTGTCACCTCACATCAGATATCCAGTGCTAGAATCCTACTTATTACAGCTTCCTTTTTTGACACCAATATAACAGCAAACAACACAAAGTGAAAGTGCCCGGTAGTTGTTTGGTTTTAATTATGGTGGTACTCGCCCTGTCAGCGTTATATATGGAAATCCTATAGGCCAAAGTGACAGAGTAAACAATAAGGAACTGTGTGAATATAGCCAGGCGGAATATTGAACGTCCACTGAGAGCAAAGTCAAATATATATGTAGATGAAGCTGGCGGGAACTCATCAAACAGTATCTGACACTTGACGCCCACTTCACACTGAATTTGAATGCATTCTGAAGGGCTCAGCGCCTACTTCCACGAATATGCAATGTTTTTGAATGAAAAATAGGTGATAGGTGAAAATATTTTTCAAGCTTATATGAATACGCAGTTTGCTTTCTTGGAATAAAGGTAAAGCACGTTATAAGAGCCATATCATTAGTTCGGTTTTGTCAAACTTCATGTTTCTTTTATTTGAATCTATAAACTTGTCTACAGTTCTCAATGTAGCAGGATTTGAACTGCCAACCTTTGGATCAGTGGAAAACACTCAACACAGCTACTGTACTATAGACCCCTTTACAGTTAGTAAACAGATGTGACGTCACTGGCGTGTGCGCGCATTGTTAACCCAGAATCAACCATGGCGGACCATAGCGGAGTATCTGAACGATAGGAAGAGCTACATTCAAAAGCTCACGTTGAGCAACGGGGTTCGACTTCCAGATCCTTATGCGATCACGGAGTGGCAGTACGACCGCAGAAAGTGGCCAGATTTACTGTAGCCAGATATCCACTGTTTTTTAGTCGAGAAGCCCAAAGAGAAAGTGCGCTCATACAAATCCATGGATGCCTACCAGTTTGCCGTGTGTGGCCATGTACAGGAGGTAAAATACCACGATATCGATGGGGAGTTTTGCGTGTTGGCATCTGATGTTCTCCCCAGTCAAAGTCAAGGCCACAAGACGACCATGTACAATGCTTGGGCTATCATCAACAAGCGCGACCGCCAACTGCACTTGCGTTGCGGGGTAAGTAACATACTACGACTTAATTCACGAGTCACAGATGTGATCTCAGTCATGTCAAATGCCATTTATGATGGCCATGCGAAAACTTATCATGCATTTTAACAAAGTTATTCGTGTTCGTTTACATGTGTCTGTCGTAGAGGTTACCCGGTTAATATGTCTGTGAGCTTTGCGGTGTCCTGTGCTTGCTAGTTAATCAGCATGATTAAACACCATTGAACACCTGGGCAAATTACCCTAAACAAGCAGCAGGTGTTCACTTGTGTGTATGTCACTTGAATGATATGAACTATCATTTATTCCATCTGTTTCTCTTTATTCGAGTTCTTCTCTTCTATATCTTCGCTGGGGGTTTTATGGCGGCAGTGGCTTTGTTTTGAGTCAACACTGCGCACGCATTCAGTGATGACGTAGCTTTGAAGCTGGTCTGTAAGATGAGCTAATGCAATTGAGTTTTCACTGTGTACTCTTAGTTTTTAGGAGGGGAACTGATCCTCAAGCTAGGTATTCCTGACCAAACCTTGCAGAGATGAGTGATTTATAGGTTCCAATATCGGTATTGCTATCACTCTCGATATTTCTCTAAGCGGTCTCAGTCTCTGTGTGTCCCTGTGTCCTTTCCAGTTTGTCAGATTTGTCATTGTGAACAGATGGATGAATAAAAATGGAAATAGAAAAGCAATTAGGCTAAAATATGGCTGTATGTTTACACAACGGTGGCTGTTATTTCATATCCCAGATGAATACATTTTGTGAAAAGGTCATTTGTGAAATTTAACACAATAACTTGGCATACAATTGGATGTGTGTGTATTTTAAATGATTAATAAAGGTATTTACAAATATCGATTATGAACATTCAACAACATACACCTGACTCAATATCTGGAGATGGGTCCCCAGATGCTGTTCATTGATCACCCACTGCTCCTGACCAGTTGCTCCTGCCAGGCCCATTAAAAGATGAGTCAGATGGGAAAGAATCTTACCTCACCTTACTTTTTTGCAGCCTAACTTCACTCACTAAAACAGACTGTACACATTGCTCATTTGTGTTACCACAGTGAAGAAGGACGTCTGTACTCAAGCAATGGAAATACATTTGTTGGTAACACTTTTCAGGCTTAGTTACAATTTAATACCTTAACTCATAACCCCTTTAGCAGCAGATTTTTTTAAAAATTGTACTGAAATGACTACGCAGTGCTACCAAATCCTGCGGGTATCACTGATTAATAAAATAAAATTGGAGAAGTAAGTAAGAGCAGTGGGTGTATGCCGGTGGCGGTGAAAACAGGGATGTGGTGGCTTGAAAAATAAGCTATTAAAGATTGCTCAAACATGCACGAATTACTCCAAAAACAACAAAACAAAAAGTTGATTTTGCATAATAGGTCTGTGTTAAAGAAAAAAACAACAACATAACTTTTGCAATATACAACTGTGAGTATTACCTTGGTTGTGGGGACATATGGGGGGCATGGGAGCATTGGGGAAGACCCAGGACATGCTGGAGGGACTATGTGTCCCAGTTTGCCTGGGAATGCCTTGGGGTCCTCCCGGAGGAGCTGGAGGAAGTGTCCGGGGTAAAGTAAGTCTGAGAGTCCCTGCTTAGACTGTTGCCCCCGCGACCCGGTCCCAGACAAGCTAAAGAAAATGGATGGATGGATGGATGGGGACATCATATTTCCATGTGTCAAACCGTCCAGTTGTTATAGTTCAGCTCCACACCACTCCACGGCTAATTACAGATGACACATGAGTCTGTTGAGCTGCTTTGCATTAGCTGCCCCATCAATTCACAATAGTTTAGACGAGCTCTTTCATCAGCCCATAGTCTTTATGCTGCTCTGCTCCTGTCTGCTTCTGTCACCTCCCCTGTGACACTAACACTGTACTTATCTCTCTCTATGACACGCACTGGCAGGTAAGATATTAAGATTTAAAATGGCGCATTTCTTTTATGAGCAAGAGACGAATATTATTTTTAATAGCGGTGACTTTTGGTGTCATTCTAGGTTTTAAAATTCTTCCTCGCTGATGTAAGGTGATGTATAAATGTCCTCCAACTGTCCAGAAAAGTAGGTTTAGTATGTTTTCAAAGTTAAACTCATTCAGAAAGCATTCATACAAACTATGCTTTTGTTATTTCAGTGACCTCTAAAAAAAAACTAAAACTTTTCTATTATATTGTATTTGTATGGAGTTTTCAACATACTCACAGGTGCAGCCAATGACAAAGAAGGAGCTCCCCATTGCCTCTCCTATAACCTTCAATCAATCACTTACGCACCACACTCATACATAAGCAAGATGGATAGTGTCTTGCTCAAGGACACAATGGTAATATGCATTGGTCAGATGAGTTGGAAACGACATCCATCTTCCTATATCATGCTGGAAATGTGCAGCCAACTCGACAACTGAACTGATAACTGTGGATAGCATTTTATATTTTATTTTCTATTTCTTGCTATAATTTTCTATTTTATTTTGACTTGTACATACACATTTATTATTTTTATTTTATAATTATGTCTTAACTTTTTTGCTATATCATCTATTTTTGTTACTCTCTGTTATATATTATATTGTGATGTGTGAGCTACTGTATCCAAGTAATTTCCCTTGTGGATCAATAAAGTTTGTCTAAGTCTAAGTCTGGACAGGGCCTAGGCCTGCCCTGGCTAGAGACCCTTCAGCCTCTGTTAGCCAGCAGCATGTTCCTCTGACGATAGAAGCCCAGAATGATACAAAGCACCAAGTTTATATACTGTACACTGAGATGACCAGAGGACGTGCATTTCAAAGTCCTACTACATTTGTCACTTCCTGACCAGATTAGCAAGCAATAGGGAACAGAAGTGTTTACAATGAAGGGTCTAACACTGTCTCTAACTCAAAAGATCAAAATTAAAAGTCAAAGTCAGCTTTATTGTCAGTTCTGCCACATGTGTTCAACATACAGTGAATCGAAATTTTGTTTCTCTCTGGCCAAGTAGTGCAAAAAGACAGTGTACAAAATACATTATAAAGACAATACAAAAACTAGCTAAGACAAAAAATCTAAAATCTAAAAGCAGTACAAAAGAATAAACAAGTACCTATTTACAGATGTCCAAAATATGCAGTGTGCATCAAAAATGTGCAATAGAATGTAATAAATGTGCAGCAGTAGTGATTCCAGTGCAACAGTAGTAAACAACAGTACAACAGTAGTAAGATTCCAGTAGTAAATGTGTAACAGTGCAACAGTAGTCCTTAGCAGCAGTTTTTAAAGTGTCTAGAGTGATATGTCTTTTTATGGAATACAGGTTATGGAGGGAGGGGGAGAGTTCAGCTTCCTGACAGCCTGGTGGATGAAGCTGTTTGACAGTCTGGTGGAGAGGGCCCGGAGACTCCGGTACCTTCTCCCCGAGGGCAGGAGGCTGAAGAGGCTGTGAGAGGGGTGGCTCGGGTCACCCACAATGCTGGACACTCTGCGGGTGAGGCGGGTGTTAAAAATGTCCAGGAGGGAGGGGAGAGATGCACCACCGATCCTCCCAGCTGCATTCACTATGCGCTGCAGGGCTTTCCTGTTCTGTTCAGTGCAGCTCCCGTACCACACAGTGATGCAGCTGGTCAGAACGCTCTCAGTGGCGCATTGGTAGAAGGTGGTCATGATGGGTGGGGGGGCTCCAGCTCTCCTCTGTGCACCACCAGGAATTTGGTGCTGCTCACCCTCTCTACAGCAGCACCATTGATGGACAGTGGGGGGTGCCGGGTGGGGCCTCTCCGGAAGTCTATAACAATTTCCTTGGTCTTTTCAACATTCAGAAGGAGACTGTTATCACTGCACCACTTGGTCTACCAAACCAAATGAGTTTGGAGGAATCACATTCATTTCATTTAAAGACAGATTGAGATAAATCTTTCCACAATATAAATTTCCATCACAACCTCTTTATAAACTTAAAGTTGTATTTTGTTTGATTCATGCATGTTCGAGTAATTTTGTATTGTCCTGCATTTGAGACTTGAGTGCTCACAAAATTTCAGTTTTCACCTACCCCCTATCTCCTTCCACTTTCTTGTGATCAATCAAAAACTTCACATCTTCCTTTATAGATTTTTTTTTCTCTTTTTTTTAAACAATAAAAACAAGTTAAAATGCTTGCTTTTGTGAAATGTTACTATGAAGAACTGGAGCTACAGTTTTGTCAGTGGCCTGTATCTGTTATTAAGCTGTTTCAAATCAATATTGAGATCTACAACAAACAAAATGTTAAATAACGATCTTAATGTAAAACTGCATATTTTATCTTCTTCAAGGTACATTATATAACTTTTCTGGTAGACGGTCTGTCACCTGCTTCTTTCTTAGACTTAGACAAACTTTACTGATCCACTAGGGAAATTGTTTTGGGTATGGTAGCTCACTCATTAAATATAATATATAATATATAACAGAGAGTAAAAAGGAAAGAAAGGAAAAGAAGTAGATGGAAATGAGGAAAAAATAATGTTTCTTGTTTTTCTATGTTGCTTGTTTCTTCATTGCTTTGCCTGGAAGCCACAGTATTAATGTCACAATATGACATTAAACAGCTTACATTTCAATCAATCAATCAATCAAACAATATTTATAAAGCGCTTTTCATACAAAAAATGTAACACAAAGCGCCTTACAGTGATTAAGGATTAGAAGATTGACTTTTATTGGTCTCACACAGGAGAAATTGTTTCTACATTTGACCCGGGGACCATCCCCATGATTTTGTTGTTTAGGCTTGGTTTATTCATACAGTGGTTTTATCACTCAAAAATACCTTAAAAAAAACAGGCATTCTGACTGGGAGCGGGGTTGCTTCTCCACAGATCTGTTACTTGAATCTGTTTTGGTATAAAAGATAGAAAGGTTTAATACCATACTGTGAAACATTCCAGACAAAGCAGTAACATATTTATGGAGAAAAGCATCTAATGAACCCTCCACCAGAAAAGTTACACAAGGCATCTTTAACCAACAGCCAAGCAAGCCAATCAACTATAACTAAATAAATAGTGTAGAAAAGAATACATATTGTCCTATTATAAAATGGTGGGTAACTTTGTCTCACTGGAACATCGCCCTAAACCTTGACATTATTGCAAACTGTAATGTATACCGTACTAGAGAATTACTCGCAGTTATCTGAATGTCATTTACAAATCAAACTGCACACATCCTCTCAGAGAAAACTCAATTTTAGCTGAGTGCAAGTGTTTTCTGCAACAACATTTCGGAAAGCCCTGGGACATTACATTTCCAAAGTCAGGCCTTGAAAAATGGCATAATAATGATCCTAATGAGATAAACAACAGGAGTTGTGTTGTGGCTTGTGCTTGAGCTGAGTGTGGACCTGATGCAGTGGCTGCACCATGATGAATAATACACGACGTGAGAGGCAGTCACCGGCCCCAGTCCCCACAGAGCGCAGTGTAAAATGTGCAGCAGCCAGAGCACTCGGATTGGCTCATATTTGTCTTGATTTTTTTCACTGCAGTGGATAGAATACAGATGGAGAGACACTTGGGAAATCGGGTTTAAATGACTTTAGCTCATAGTATGGTGGTCTGTTCACTTTGAAGTGTGCGGTGGGTTTTGACATCGGAGAGTTTCTTATTTTTTACTACTAACAGAGATATAGTATGTAAAATCAACTTATATGAGCTTATAACAATAATGGGGTTCCTTCAAAATTAGCACTCATAGTTGTATTTTAAAGGGCCTCTATTGCGCATTGAAATAAACCATGTTAGAAAGTCGTTTACTCATCAAAAACATATCTGGAATTGTGTTTTGCTTCATTCACATGTTTGAGTTCACCTTTATTATTAGTCTGTCTACATCTCCAAAGCTGAAAATGCTCTGTTCATCATCACCTGTCAAGTGGTAGTTTTCAAATTAACAGCTACATTTTACTGTTAGTTCAGCTGAGAGTAGTATTTTCATGTCATGAGTGTTTTCCGACAGATCAGTCTAAATATGAATGACTTTTGTGTTAAACATGTGAATGAAACTAAACACAACTCCAGGTATGTTTTTTTTTTTATGAGGAAACATTATAACAGATCAGAAAACAAGGTAATATGAGCCTCTTGAGTGATTCGTGTTTACGTAATACTGCATTTACAATTCATTGTTAACACCTCAAACTGTATCGAATCCACACATACAACACTGAATTTATATCAAAGACTTAGAGTGGCACGAATATTTTTACACGGGCTTTTGACAGCTCTGAAAATTACAAAAACTACATTTCAGTGTTGCTTTTGAAAGATTACTACAGCTGTATCTGTGGTGTGTACTTTGAATATAAGCCTCTGTTTGGCAAGAGCTCAACTTGACCAGTCGATTACCAAGGGAAGCCAACTGCTACAAGGAGAATGTGATGTTGTGCCAATTAGAGCAACATTCAGGCCTTTTGTTTGATTTGAATGGAGCTCGTCAGACTCCCGAGGCAGGGGCCCGAACACTGGAGACTGCATGCAAAACACCAGGCTCATGCTGTGAAAGGAATATGATTTAAGTCATGACCCCCTATTATGCTCACAAACAATTGGAAACACAAGCAGAGAGTGTGCTACAGAAAGATTAAATAATTATCACATGACCTCAGAGTAGGCCCAGAGTGATTAGAAAGCCTGCATCTGACAAAGCACAGCAAAAGTCAACTCCACTGGGCCTTCTGCGTTTGCTCTGAGCATATTCATTTGTGAGACAGAAGTTCCTCTGCATGAGCCAACCTGTGGGCACAACAAAAAATCATTTACAAATCTGGAAACGGAACAGAATGAAAATCTACTTTCGGGGAAATAACTTATTGAAATGTATAACCTGGTTTACCAAGGTTATAATAGTTTTGGATTTTTCATTATAGTTGTTTTTAGTTTGTTTTTACTGTTTTCCCTCTAATTCAGTTTTAATTAGTTTTTAGAGTGGCTCTGATAGTTTTAGTTAGTTTTCGTTTTTTTTAACTGCTCAGTTTTAGTTTAGGTTTCATTAGTTACACACAATACAGTTTTAGTTAGTTATTGGTTTTTGTTTTTTTTTGGGGGGGGGGGGTTGTCATTTTTATTTCAGTTAAATATATTTTTTCTAGTTTAGTTTTCGTTTTTTTCATTTGTTTTCGTTAACTATAATAACTGTGTTTTACAAATAATGACTCTACAGACCATCTAAAAAAATATAGAATATAATGAAAAAGTGACATTTTCTCACTCATTTCAGAAAGTCAAACACATATATCATAAATGGCTCATACCCCAGAGTGAAGAGTTTCAAGGAAGGCTTGAAGGTCATCTACTGTAAGCTTTGTAGGGTTGTGAAAAAGTCAGATGCTAATTAATACTAAATGTAGTATCGAAACTACTGATACTGAAAATAGCATGACAAAATTTGACATTTCCTCCCCTGAACAGTTTTAGAGTAACCTGGGAAATCCTAGGCTGCTTTGCACAATCGTTCTGATCTGAAAGACAGCCTGGCAACGAGGCTAAGCGAGGGATCCTGAGCGGGGGAGCCAATCAGAGAGCGGGGAGGGATGGAAAGACGGTGACGCATACTACGCGACAAGAGTACAACTGACATGATTGGCTATGGGCTGCGTATACGCCAAATGATAGACATTCGTGACGCCCAATAAACGGCCGTTGGCAATCGTAAACCACACCTCTGCTACGAGATATTCTGTAGGAGGCCCCCAGACCATATCTCACATGTGATATGGTCTGTTGTAAACCAGGCAAGTTTTAGAGTGGTCTTGAGGTTTATTATTAGAACTAGTAGAAGAACTTGTGGTATTTTGAATGTGCACTATGTAACTTTTTGGTTGGGGGTCTGGTTCTATGGCTATGTCATTGCTTTACCTGGAATGTTCCACAGTATGACATTAAAGGTCCCATGACACGGTACTTCTTGATGCTTTTATATGGCTCCTTAATGGTTCCCTAATACTGTAAATGAATCCTTCTTCAAAATCAACACTCACTGCATGAGATATGACTCTGACAGTCTTCATGAGGCTAGATATGTGTCTAAAATGCTTTATTGTGGGTGTTGCTGCTTCAGTGCAAATGAGAAGGACAGAGAGATTGGCTAAGGAGCAGGGGGGCGGGTTTCCCCCGCTTGAAGCACAGCTCGGCGCAGCTCGTCTCCTCTCTTCCGTGTTTAACACAGGAAGACAGATGGGAGACTTTGCAATGAAAAAAAGCATATTTACACAGAAAATAAAATGGTATTTCAGAGGTCCAGAGGGTTGGGTAAGGGACTTGCGAGCCTAGAAACACTCGGACTTGCCTCCAGGCAAATAAAAAAACGCATTTCGCATTGTAGCGCATTCACAGTCCAAACTCTATGGGCGGGATATACAGGGACGCTGAGCGGAGACAGAGGGAGGGGCTGGAGCTGCATTTGCCGATCTGACGTCAAAAAGGTGCCTTGTCCGAACTCGCCCGTTTGAACACTGGTTTTGTGTAATGCAGAAAAGGATCGCAAATGCTCAGTTTAGACATTTCACAACTTTTAGCCATGGGGGGGGGGGGCTAAACAGGGTAGGGGAGCTCACATTAACGTTCAAAAACCTCAGAAAGTGAACATTTCATGCCATGGGACCTTTAAACAGCTCTACCATACATTTATTAAATTGCAGGTAGTTTTATATGTCAAAAATACAAAAAAAAAACCAAAACAGGTATGGTCTCCATGAAGATAGAAAGGTTTAATACCATACTGTGAAACATTCTAGACAACGCAAAAACATCCCCATGAAGAAAAACATTTGACGGACCCTCCACCAGAAAAGTTACACAATACACCTTTAAATACAGTTATAATGTGTTGAAATTACAGTCTATTGTCTAAAAAAAACATTGAATCATTGCGGTAACAATTGGTATCAGGTATTGAGCCTGATCCTTAGTTCTGAATTCATAGTTTGAAGTTTTAGCATTGTGACAACACTATAACCTTGGATACAAAGTCACTCTCAAAGTTATGGAAATATGAGTTGTCTTCAGTTTTAAATCTAAAAAAGTATTAAATCTCAGACATAAATAATATATAGCTTCACCTTGTTAATCTAGCTCAAGGGCCTTCAGACATTCAAGCTATTCACATATTCACAACGTACAGGGACACTGAACAAAAGCAGTATCGGTATTGGTCGGTATCAGGTTTTATTTTCAATGCTGTTCCTAGTTTATCCAATATTATACATTGTGTTGTGTGAGCTACTGTGTACAAATAATTTCCCTTGTGAATCAATAGTTTGTCTAAGTCCACAGTGCATCAGATACAGTATTATGATGTTATATGGACATATGTTTATGCAAAAAGAAATATATTTTGCTATTCTTTTTTAAAAGTGAAGTTAATTTTGAGCTTTATGTAAACTTAATATAATTTTGTAGGTCATAATTTTGTAGGATTTTAAAAGCTGGAAATATTGGGCCCCAGCAGCAGGCCAAATATAGGATAACAGCTCAAAAAATTCGGCCCATCAAACATCGACATCAGCCAAGTCATGTTTTTATTAGTGCTGTCAGGCGATTAAAAAAAAAAATCTAATTAATTACAGGATTAGTAATTAATTAATCTAACTAATCACATTTTAAGAGTGTGAAAGAGAGAGAGAGAGATGGTGAGTGAGTGAGCGAGCGATCGAGCGAGCCAACGAACCCACTTTGCGATTGAGTTTGTCAGTTTTGAAGTGGTCGCTTTGCTCATTTGTTTCCCAAATTCTACAAGCATGGTTTGTTCATTTTTTGGTTTGTTCGTTTGGTGGTTTGGTGAAGTTTGCTCACGCTCGCTCTATCACCGGTAACAATGGAACTTGTCCGCACGTGTTTATCGTTCAAATGATCCGTCAGGCTGGAGCTGCTTCGGTGATCAGAAAACTATTTTTTACAAAAGCTACAAATCACAGCGTTATTGTTGAACTTGCCGTTCAAAGGCCCGAGCAGCGATTTACTCGCCGCACGCCAAATTTAAAATGTGCGTGCATTGAATTGCCACTCATAATTAATTGCGTTAATTTTTATAACGCATTAATTTGCAGTGTAATTAATTCATCTAATTAATGCGTTAAACTGACAGCTCTAGTTTTTATCAAGGGAAAACAACTTAAAATTTCCACTCTTTGAAAACAAAATAACGTGAATTTACTGTCAGAATGAAGGAGAAAAGCACAAGATGAGTTGCTCTGTTTATGTGCTACAGGCCACCAGCAAGGAGCCCCATGTGAGATTTTTATCTTGATGAAAACATAATCAAAGAATTGCTTTTCCAACTTCACCAACGTACATTATCTGCATCTTACAACTCTGAAAATTATATAAAAATAGTTCCAGCTAGAAATTGAGGTTGGTAATGACAAAAAAACAAAACAAAAAACAACACATATACAGATCAAGTATCACAATAATGAATAATATGTTTTTAGAGTTTTTAAGATAGTAAAAAAACAGAATTATAGTGGTCCCTTGCTCTATCGCGGTTCACTGTTCGCGGCCTTGCTGTTTTGCGGATTTATTTATTCTATTTTTTTTTATAGTGTAACATTTTTTTTTATAGTGTAACATTGTGTTCTGCGTCCTGATTTGCTAAGAGACTGTAGACGTTTGCCGATTGATAGATGGGGGACGTGGGGGACCGGGACCAGACTGGAACTAGACCAGGGCCAGACCGCGACTAAACCAGGTCTAGACCAGGACTAGACCAGGTCTAGACCAGGACTAGACCAGGTGTAAACCAGGTCTAAACCTGGACTGGACCTGGACTAAACCAGGACTGGACCAGGTCTAGACCTGGACTAAACCGGGACTAGACCAGGTCTAAACCAGGATTAAACCACCATGTGCCGCTCTTTGCTGGTTTCGTGCGGCTGGTTTGTGGCTCGGGTTGAGAGGACGCGGTCCGGGCGCCGCGGTTTGATCTCGTGCTCACAGCCCTGGTGTACGCACGGCCTCACGCCGGTCGTGCTGCTCTGTCACGGATTTGACCACGATGAGGGGTGCACGTGTCGCGCACTTCTCCAAGGGGTTGGTGCGCATCGCGTCCCGGGTTGTGGCAGTGCTGTTGGATGAGCGCGGTGCTTCCTGCGGATCCAGTGACTTATGTCTCCGCTCCCCTTGCGCGTCCAGCGGGGTTTCCGGAGCCGTGTCTCCCCCCACTCTTCACTATATTAATACATTTTGTTGAAAATCTATGAAAGTTTGAGTGTTTAAACGAGAGAGAAATGTGAGAAAAGGTTAATTCCAGTCTGAGAAAAGCGTATAATGTGTGTGGTGAGGCATTTACAGCCTTAAAAAATGTAGAATAATTGTAAAATATAAAGTTGTCCTACTTCGCAGATTTCTCTTATTGCGGGTTATTTCTGGAACCTAACCCCCGTGATAAACGAAGGATTACTGTACTTCATTTTAAATGCTTGCCAGAGTTATTCCTCACTTACCTTATACATTCCAAGCTAATTATTCACCGTATTGAGTTTTTAAGATCTTTTCACAACCTTTCAGAACCAAAGCAGAATTTATCACCACCATGGTAAAGCTGAGTACATCTAGCACTTATCGGACACACAGATAGTACACAGCTGACTTATTCTGACTTCAAGCACTGCTTTTAAAATATATCTATACTGTGGTAAGCTAAAATACTACTACTACTACTACTTGAATTAACAAAATACTACGACTACTTGCTAAAATACATAGAAGTCTCAGACAAATGGTAATTGTTTGTAAAATTACCAACAATATTGCAGCAACATTATTGCATACCCTATTTCAATTCAAATAGTATTTTATTGAGCATTCAGCATTAATTTTTGCAGTATTTGAGGATTTTTTTTAAATAAAAAATATACACCTTATTCATATTTTGCGTGGTTTCAAAACATCATTCACTGTATGATTGATAATTTGGTGTATTCTATTAAATTCTAATGTGTCTTCCTATTTTATTTTTATTTTTTTTGTCTTTAGTGACTTCAAGTTCAGTGTCTTTCCTTATCCTTTCTTTAGTCACTTCATTTGAACTCTGGGGGCCATTAATTGATGACTTACAAACAGCCCACTTCATCTGTGGATACAGGCACAAAATTGGTATCTCTGTAGTTTTATTAGACACCCGCAAGTCCCAAAGCCAGAGTGTCCGACCTGACATTCAGAATAATAACTTTTTGCAAAATAGCAGAGAAATCCTCAGAGAGACACACTTGTTCGTCTTCAAACTAAGATGTTTTTTCTTAGTACGAGAGCATGATTATGAGACCGAGAGGGCTGTATGTGTGTAAAGAAAGGAGGTGTTAAAAAAGTGATGGAATATTCCGGCTTTTGCTCGTCCCACTCGCAGCTGCCAACAAGAACAGGACGCGGTGTACGGGCACAAGAAGTGACACTCGAGATTCTCCTGAGAGCGATGGATGCCACAGCTAAGAGAAAGGCAATGTGTGGAGATGGATATTGGAACCACTATGTGTTTGCTCTAAATTATTATCAGTTATTCGTGGGTAAATTAGAGCTGCTGCCATATTGATTAACAATTTAAAAGAAAATATGGTATAATTTAGTAAAAAGTCCTTGAAAATGTTGCATATATAAGAGGAAGTTGATCGATGTATTCTGGTTTGGAGATTTGATCTATGTAAAGTTTGGTGAAGTGGACCATGGGCCCTTTTAAAGAGATTTATTTGACCAATATATTGATTTATTTTATTTTTTTCTGGCTACCTAATGAACAGTTAACTTTGGATTATACTTTCCTCATGTAGATCCGGCATGGAAATTAGACACATGGAGCAAGCAGAAGAAACGTTTATAGTCTGTGGGGCCCATGTGGCTGCAGACAGTAGAAATCAAAACTAGGGAATCCTGCTCTTTTCCGTGCTAAGGGCCATCTCTAATAAAATGACAAAATTCAAATCAAGCTTTATTTATAAAAACAAACTAATAATGTTGAATACAATCTGACTTTTTCCTATTTTAAAGGAGAAAACGTTTTTTTACAATCTGAGCCTTATTTTGGTAATAAAACAAGTTGTTTTACTCACCCATAGCACTTTGGTGTCATATGGAGCACTTCCAGAGATGTTTTAGATTAGCGATAGCCGTAGCGTGAGTTCTCGGGGCATATAATACAGGGCTCTCAAGTCTCACGCTTTGAGAGTGTGACACACGCAATTCGACGTATTCACACGCGCACACGCCACACATGGCATTTCTCACGCTGATTAGTGTTTTTTTTTTTTTTTTTTTTTTTGTGCCCAGAAAATCGGTCTGTGTGGCTTAGTTTATGCAGGCTCCGCGCGTTTTCAGCGCCGCCCCCTGTTCCCCCTGCTCCCCCGAGCAGGGGGAACAGGGGGAGGGGGGTACGGCGCGTCTGCTCGCCGTCCCCCGGGCACGTCCTGAGCCTCAGTCCCGGTGCCACGTCTCCTCTGAGACGCACCGACTCCGGTCCCGGTGTCTCCGTCTGTGCGTAACGTGTCCCCCCCGACGGCTTACGCGCGGAATACGCGCGGCCCAGAGCCGAACTGCCCATGGTGAGAAGCGGTGAGACGCGGGCCCGGTGCATTGACCAGACTCTTACATGAATCCGTTAAAAATGTCCCGGTCCCTCCTCCCCGCCCCTCTCAGCGCGCACTGACAAAGTGCGGTGATGATAAAACAAACTGAGAACCATCAGGTAATAACTTCATTTATATAACTCTCATTAGTTGCTTTGTAGTTTAAGTTTGCTCTTTAGACAAACAGGGCTCTCAACACGCAATTCGACGTGTTCACACGCTCACACGGCATTTCTCACACAATTCAAGCGCCAAAAATTGTTCACTCGCACCCCCCCCCCCCCCCCCCCCCCCCGGTCCTCGGAAATTACAGTCACACGCACGACCCCGCTCAAAACTTGAGAGCCCTGTAATATATGCCCCGAGCGGTCTCCAAATAACACAAACTTTAGCACTTTTCAAATCATAGAAGCTCAATGTCTTAGTCTACACTTTTGTTTGAGTCAAAAGTGGCCTGTAATCCGAGATTTATCCATAATTTACAGCTTTGCGTTTCATGTTTGGGTCCCGGGAGCTGAGAGCGAAATAAGCTGTGACTCCGCACATGCGCACTGGCGTCCTCATCTACTCGACACTATGGATAAATCTCGGATTACAGGCCACTTTTGACTCAAATGAAAGCGTAGACTAAGACATTGAGCTTCTATGATTTGAAAAGTGCTAAAGTTTGTGCTATTTGGAGACCGCAAACATGTGCCCCAAGAACTCACATTACAGAGATCGCAAATCTAAAACATCTCTGGAAGTGCTCCATATGACACCAAAGTGCTATGGGTGAGTAAAACAACTTGTTTTATTACCAAAATAAGGCTCAGATTGTAGAAAAACGTAAATTCTCCTTTAAGTATTAAAAAACATGATTCTTATATAATGCTTATTTCAAGAAGCCAAAAGTCACATTACAATTCAGTGCTGTGTTTATTCACTCGCCGTACACACAGTGAAAGTTAATTCTCTAGTGGCAGCTGCCCTATAGGAAGACTGACAGAAGCAAGGCTGCCAAGTCAATCTAACCACATTCAACATGCCCAGGGACAGTAAGCACTCGAACTACCAACCTTCAGGCTGAAGGGCAAATTTACTAGTCACAGTCACCTTATAAAATGTACTTGAAGGAATCATAGTCACTGGACTGAATGACTGCAGTATACCAGAAATATATAAAAAGCACTGGTCTCTACGTACCAAAAATAGCGAATAAAGTTGTGACGGCTTTACATTAAAACAACTTTTTTATGTTACAGATACAAACACTGTAAAACTTGCATTAGAAGTCCCATTAAGAATGATTTTATGTCTTTGCCGTCTGAGTTTATTAGCGCCATTCATCACTTATATAAAAAAATCTCTCTTTGCGTCCCTCCTACCGTGTCATATAACTCTTACACCCCCCACCACCACCACCACCCACCCATCTCCATGTCACTGCCGAATCGACCGCTGGCAGTGTTCCTTCTCTTCATCATTACCCTCATCATCATCTCCTCTCCATCCCCCTTGGCGCTGTATCTCTATGCGCCTTCTGCCTGGTATAGAAAATCCGCTGTATGCTAATGTGGTATAGCTACACGCAGCTAGTATCACAGCGAAATTCCTGGGCCAATTTCAGAAGTGCTCGGTCGCCTTTTATTACCGCCCATAAGCCCCAAGGTCAGCCTGAGGAAGATGAAGGGGCCAGTGTGTCCTGTATACCTCTAGTCATTTATCGTTCGTCTCCATCCGTCCTGTGCTGTCATTTATGTAACTCGCGAGCATTTCTTTTGCATATTTTTCTTATGCCTAAAACCCCTTCGCTCTTCAGTACACTCGCAGACTGCCTTATTGCGATTTGTCTTACAAGTTGGCAGTGTGTTTTACTGCATTGTGGGTTTAAAAAGCATACGCCAGGCAAGGGCAGGAGTGTGTCTTGTAAGGTGGTTATGGCGCTCTTTATCGTCTCACTCCCAAAGTCTTCACAAAGCACAGAATCGTCAGTTTTAGAGAGGAGCTGCACTTCCGTTGACAGAAATGTGCGAAAATACTGTGAAATAAATGGCTCATGCAGAAGGATTCCAGGCAACAGTTTATAAAGTGTACAAATGACAAAATCTGTCCATGTTTTGTGTCAAGGGGCTGGTTGAATTGGGACATGGGACAAAATGCAATATAGCAATATGTGATACAGAAATGAAGTGTTTTTGTAGACACAGACCGACATATCAGTTGGCCAAATATGTCAGGTTGATATTTGCACTTTTTTAGCAGGTAGCAGCCTTAAATCTCCAGCAGAGGCCAATATTTTGTTTGGCCCAACCAGCTGCCTAAATATGGATTAAGAACATATGGATAATCTGACCACTTAAAGGTACACTGTGTAAGATTTTTACCCGTTAATTACCGAAATTGAAGATACCCATTCAAAAATACAGTGTTTTCCAAGCCTTTTCACTTCCATCATGAAATCAAAGTATTCTGTTGGACTTAGATATAGTCGATTTCACCTGCATAAAAGGGGGATCTTCCCCATGTAGCGGCAGCCATTTTAACTACGAGAGCCGCAGAAGGACATACTGTATTTTGGGTTCCGCCTTCGCCGTTTTCTTTATAGCTGTCGGCACTGGCCCGTGGATTTCACACACTTTCACTTTCGGGTTAATGGCGGGTTACGCGTTGCTTGCGCATACCGCCACCTACTGGTTCCTGGGAGATTCTGCTACTTATTACTGTTGTTTATGACCCTCGAAGTCTGCCGTAGCTAGAACCGGAATTGCAATGGGCCACCATCCTACACAGTGTACGGTACCTTTAAGTTCAAAGAGGGTAATGCAAAAATGTAACTACACTGCTTCCTTAGCCAGTTTGTATTAAAACAAGGTCATAGGTGAGTTTGTATTAAATTCTAGTTTGTTTATTTGAGGAAAATGAGCAAAATTGCCCCTGCATGTCAGCCCAAAAACATCGTCAGAGGCCATCGATAATCGGTATGGGCATGACAAAACCCACATCAGTCAATCTGTATTGTTTTTTTATCCAATATTTCAAGCTGCGGCAACTTTTTCACCAAACATTTAGCGCTAAAATGCATTTTACCAATATGCTGATGTATGTTGATGTATGCTGAAATCAAAACTAGCTAGTAGGAAATCCTGCTCATTTCCGCACAGAGGGCCATCTCTAATAAAATGACAAAATTCAAATCAAGCTTTACTTCTAAAAACAAACTAATAATGTTGAATATAATCTGACTTTCTCTATTTTATGTATATTAAAAAACATGATTCATAGTGCTTATTTCAAGAAGCCAAAAGTCACATTACAATTCAGTGCTTTGTTTATTTACTCGCCGTACACAGTGAAAGTTAATTCTCTAGTGGCAGGTGCCATAGGAAGACTGACAGAAGCAAGGCTGCCGAGTCAATCTAAACAATCTAATCTGTTTGCTGACTACCTCCTGAACAGTTACTTGTAAAAACAAAACAAAAAAGTATACAGTCCTTTTGCATTATTCAGTCACTCCCCATAGGCTGTGATAATTCTGTAAGGCTGCTCATATGTGCCATCTGCCCCTCCAGCCACCACCTATTAGTCTGGTTAACACCTGACCATATCACAAGTGAGATATGGGTCTGGAAACTCGCTTCGAAAAATCCCGTAGCGGAGGTGTGGTTAGCGATTGCCAACAGCCGTTTATTGGGCGTTACGAATGTCTATCATTGAGCGTATACGTAAGTCCATAGCCAATCATGTCAGTTGTCAGTTCAAACTACAAGCTTCCGTTTGTCATGTAGTACGCGTCACTGTCTTGCCACACCTCCCCCGCTCTCTGATTGGGGCCCTAAATCTGGGACTCTCGCTTGGACGAGTTTCCAGGCCGCCTTCCAGTTCGAAACGAACGGAAGCGGCCTGGGAATTCCCAGGCTAACCACCTATACCTCACACATTCATGCAAAGTGACTGTACCGCAATGGAGGGCTTTATTGGACTTTATGGTTGTTCTTTATCGTCTTGCTCCCAAAGTTTTCACAAAGCACAGAATCATCAGCTTTAGAGAGAAGAGCTGCACTTCCGCTGACAGTAAAATATGTGATATACTGTTAAAGAAATGGGTCCAAACTAGTGTATGCAGACGGTTTCCAGGCAACAGTTTATAATGGTCATAAATGACTAAGGCTACGTTTATATGATGACGGTCTGAACAGAAAATGCAAAAGTGGCGTCGCGTCTTCACTTTTTATTCTACGTTTAGATGAGCATTTTCACGAGGAAATCTGCGTGCATACGGTGACGTAAAAGTGTGTGGAATTTGACTGGGAGTGCATATCACTATGTCTGCGCGCATGTGTAGAATCTTCTCATCTGCGCCGCGAAAAGCAAAACATGGCTACCGGTAGCAAAACAAATTGTGTGGTCAGGCGAATAAGTTCAACTATTGCTTCAGACCACGTTAGACTACAAAGCAACGAAGGTGCAACAAGGTGTGGACTGGGGGTCCTGCCAAACAAAGTACACTGATATATGGACCGATGTGACGTAAAAAGGTCAGCAGAAAACGCTACGGCGGAGCGTATTCAAGTTTCCACTTTGGAAGGCGGTTTCAGTTTTTTCCATTTTTAAGCCCCCAAAATGCTGTCACCATCTAAACAAAAGGCACGATAAAATATTTTGTCGTTTTTACCCATAAGCGTTCTCGTGTAAATTGAATCCTTATACTCATGTTTGATTATGAATTCCAGTTAAAAGAAACACTATGCAAATTTTCCAAAATTATTCATGCTAGAATCTAGAATGTCCCACAGTACGGTATTAAACTTACCTCTCTCCATGGAGCCAAGCAAATGATATAACCAGGCTAAGTTAAAGGTCAGATCTCTGGAGAGGTCTGTCTGCTCACTGTTGGCATGCATGTTTTTGAGCACTAAAAATCTGTAACTGAAAGAATTCGTTTAATACCATATTGTGGAACACTCCAGGCAAAGCAGGTAGCAAACCCTCACAAAAGGAAAAATAAATCAAGCTATATATATTTGTGATTACATACTATTGTAAAACAAATGCTTTATGTAAAATTTGGAACTTCAATGAGGAATCCCTCAAGCATTTTTTGTTGTTTTTTTCAGTCAAAATATAACTCTTCCAAATGACTTTTTTATATCTGGAAAGTTCTGAGTGCAACACAAATGAATTTAAAGCACTGCAGAGAAACTTGTTAACAGAGAAACCAAATGCAAATACAAAACTATATTATAAATTATACTTTATTGTAAAAAACAAGACAAAGTAAAGCTGTGCTGATACAACGTTTGCGACTCTTAACACAAAATCCATGAGCTTTATAGCAGTCAATTCTTATAATTACCAACACAATTACAACTAAGAGAAAGAGTGTTTGTGCTAGTGTCTAACTGCCATTAACATCCCAGCCTGTTTATAAAGTAGTTAGAAGAATAAAATCAAGCTGGTTTGTTGACTGCAAAAATCAATATTATCGTTATTAGAAGTGCTTTAAAAGTTGTAAAAGTACTCAGTCAGACCCTATAGCCTGATTCCAAAAGAAACACTTTATTTAATGAGGATATAAATAACAATTCTATCAGCTCAAAGTGCAAATCGGTGCAAGACTTTTCCCCTAAATTCTCTTCTACTTTTCAGTGTGTGAGTTCTCTATTCTTCACTAGTTTTCTAAATTTTTCATTTTCATTTTGCCTTCCGTGTATGCTTTTTGGCAGGGGGTAGTTAGCACGGTGCGTCTCCTTCCTCACGGAGCCACATCAGAGGAGCAAGATGATTCAATACACAGCCAGGGTTGACAGCAGCGAAGAGCTGTGGGAGTGTTTGTGTTTGCTTTGTGTATACTAAATATGAAGAGTGGATATTTCTGGTGGTATGGTAAGGGGCGCGTGCAGCTGTGAAGTGGGTAGGAAAAGATGAGGTGTTTGAGCATTGTTTGATCATACATCCATCACTGGTTGTTCCTTTAATGTGGCAGAAAACATCCAAATGGAAGCCAGAGAGGGCGGAGGGTTTGAAATAGCAGGTCAGTGTACTATGCATTATTCTCTGTTATTTTCAGGGTATTTTTTATTTTATTTTATTTATTTATTTATTTATTTATTTATTTATTTGTATATGCATTATAGTCTGACTTAACCCTCCGGTCGTGTTCGCCTCCAGCCCCCTACCTTAGTGTTAGTTAGCACAAAAAACATTTTTTCACCACCAATTTTTTTATTAAACATTCTTTAGTTGAGAACAATGTTTCAAAATAGTGCCTAACAACAATTTATAGAAGTAAACATTAAATATCAGTGAAAATACAAAGCAACTACACTGAAAATGAACTGCAAAATGAATATATAATACAAAAAATAAATGGAAAACCAAACACCAAACTCACCAGGGTGTGTGTGTGTGTGTGTGTGTGTGTGTGTGTGTGTGTAGGTGTGTGTGTGTGTGTGTGTGTGTGTGTGTGTGTGTGTGTGTGGGTGTGTTTGTGTGTGTGTGTGTGTGTGTGTATTCATGCACATGAGTGGCATGTGACACTCAGGTCAGAGTGGGCCTTGCAAACATAAGCATGACATTTGCAGCATGTCAGGCTCGTTTTGATGTCTCTAGGGGCACAGAGGCCACAACGCTTCCTTTTCTGCCCATGTCCTTGTTGGGGGAGAGCAGCCAGGGCAGTGGCTGGGGCTGGAGCTTGCATGCTCCTAACCAGATTGGCGGAGGCTGGTGTGCGGGAAATGTGCTGGCGTCGCTGTATAAGAGGAGTCACCAAAGCTCTGCGAGGAAAAGTCTCCTCTTGAAACTTTTCCTCTGATTCCAGGTGTCCACACCACATACGCGTTGAAAGCTGACACATCCAGAATGTTGTGGAACAGTGCCACAGGCCAGCGAGCCGTCATCCGCTTACAGGTGTATGTACCAGTAAAGGAACAATAAATAATAAGGAACAATATTCAAAATAATTAAGGAACAATATTCAATCTGTCATATGACAGTAACTTAATGTAGACTCAAAGGTAATAACTGAAAAGTCTGAAAGTCTCATAATAATACCGTGAGCTGTCATAATACATCAAATTACAAGTCTCTTTGCTTAAATTTGTTGTTATGGTGCAGCAACAGTTAAAACAGAGGGAACTACATAAATCATAATCCTTTGCTCTGTTTTAGTGCAGACTACATAAAGAAATTAAGCACTTTTAGATTTTTGGATTATGGCATACCCAAAAGGCTTATCAAGGCATTTTAAAAGGAAAAAGCAGCTTTTTTTTTTTTTTTTTTACTTACAGTTTTAAAAGTGCAATAACATAAACAACAATAAACATGACTATCAACAAAAAACAACAAAAAACATTTGCCCAAAAAAGATACCAACAATGGTAAAGGAATTATGGATGCCAACAATGGTAACAAGACAGCAGATAAAAGTAATGTAATGAACAGAACTACCAACAACTACAACACAGTATTTTTGTAATGTTCAGACCCACTCTCTATATTCTGTGACCAGACCATATGTTTATAAAACAACTTGAATTTATGGATATTTTGGCATTGCTTGAGATGTGTATCCAGACTGTTCCAGAGTTTTACACCACATGTAGACACACAGAAACGTTTATGGGTCGTTCGAACATTTGGCAAATGTTCAAAATTTTGTTAGCTTCCACAAAATATTGCAATAAATACTGTACCATGAGATGCATATCTGGAAAAAAATCTTATCGAGAGATTTGGATATCGCGCAGCCATACTTAAAGGTACACTGTGTAGGATGGTGGCGCATTGGTGGATGGTGGGTATTGCAATTTCGGTTCTAGCTACGGCAGACCTCGAGGGTCACCCAGGCGCGACGTAACGTGGACAGCTCGGCGTACCCGGAAGTGGGTTCACCGGCCCGAACCACGCGCATGCGTGAAGCGCACCCGGCGCTGTGTGGGGGGAATCGGGAACCGGACCACGGAGGGCGGTCTGAACCCGGGGTGCGGGCCCACGCTGCGACAAAGCCCCAGCCGCGGTAGGTACTATGTCCTTCTTCTTTTCTTCTTAGATGAAGGCGCTTGCTCCTGCGATGTATGTGCAGAGTAAGTGTGATCCGGCAACATGCTTGTCGTTGTTTATCCAAACGCGTACTATCTCGTTGTGTGAAAACCACGAGCCCTTGCCAACAACTACTGTATAAAGAAAACGGCGAAGGCGGAGCCCAAAATACAGTATGTCCTTCTGCGGCTCTCGTAATCAAAATGGCTGCCTCTACATGGGGAAGATCCCCCTTTTATGCAGGTATATCTAAGTCCAACAGAATACTTTGATTTCATGATGGAAGTGAAAAGGCTTGGAAAACACTGTATTTTTGAATGGGTATCTTCAATTTCAGTAATTAATGGGTAAAAATCTTACACACTGTCCCTTTAAAGGTGTGCTATGTAACTTTTCTGGCAGAGAGCTAATGCTAAATGCTAATTTTGTAGTAATAGGCTGAATTTCTGGCTCTAGTCACTAATAGAAATGATCTGATTCAACATTTGTGAATTTACCTTTTGAATATTTTATGTCAAAGTACAATGAAATCAATAGGAAAGAAATGGCTCTTGCCCCCCATCTGGGAGAGTAACATCACATTGTGGATATGTCTGTATCCATGGAGACAAGTAGAGGAGGCAGAAGAAGAAAGAGACCACAAAAGTAAAGTTACATGTCGATGTCTATCGCAAATGCAGTAAGAATGCAGTTCTTAAAGATATCTTCTGAGTAATAAAAATGCAGATGAATAAATAATGCACAATTAGCAAGTTTAAAGAAAAGTCAAGTAGTTTGTACGAAGGCTGCCTTTGTCAAAAAGGGCATTTGAGCTATATCGTGTCCAAGCTATGGTGAAGCTTGGTCATTTAAGCATAATGAAGGTTCTTGGGGCATATTTGTATTGGCAAAAAGTTTAGGCTGTGTTTATCAATGTACTTATTTCTTCTAAAGTGAAAAAATTATGATGACAGGGGCAAGAAGGAACACACACTTTTCCATTTTATTGAAGGTTGTTTCAAAGCTCATCTACTAAATGGACTTTCTGATGCCTAAGCTCCTAGCGTCTCTGTGATTATTATTATTATTGTCACAGTCTCAGCTTGTACATAATGGCTTGTAGCATTTGCAGCTAAATGACTTGAGGCAGGTAAAAGCATTTGCTTGTGTGACCCTCTGTGTGCCTCCCCTTCTTCCCATCAGGCTACATTAACGCGTGGTACAGCCAGATCTATAAAAAGCACTTACCAAGCCGGCACGCAGCTAATTGAGACCTATACGGCGGTTCCTTTAATTGTTCATTTATTTTTGCAGGGCCATTCAATACACCTAACAATAAAATCAATAAAGTCAAATGTGTGTATTCATATTTTAACAAGTGAGTTTGTGATATACAGTCAGCAGTCCTCATAGTAGGTCTAGGAAACACAATATTTTCCTCTTTTAAGACATTTTCTGGTGGATTTTGTGTTCTATGTTTCCAGTGCAGCTTAATGAAACTGACATTTGTTTATTTTGTTTGTTTATTTACGGATCCCCATTAGTCTCTACAAATGTAGAGACTAGTCTTCCTGGGGTCCAATTTAAAATACAATACATTTTAATACATTTAAGCACATAAAAACAGCCCAATCAAAACAGTGAGATTAAGTTACATTATCCAAACCACATACTAAACACTTAAAATATGTTACATTCAACTTATAGCATTTTAAAATAGTAATTTCTTAACACATTTTTTTAAAAACAGCATGATTTTGTATGAGCATTATGTGTTGTGGCAGCACATTCCAGTGAGAAATGGCTCTATAGAGAAACGTTGCTTTCAGTGCATTAGTTCTTGGTTTTGGTAAAGTGAAAACTGTGTTTGAGGCTACGGTGGCTGAGTGGCTAGCACTCACGCTTCACAGCAAGAAGGCTCTGGGTTCGATCCCCATGTGGCACGTTGGTATGGCCGTAAGATTTGGATCGCCCGAGCCTTTCTGTGTGGAGTTTGCATGTTCTCCCTGTGTCTGGGTGGGTTTCCTCCGGGCACTCCGGTTTCTCCCACCAACCCAAAACATGCACCATAGGTAAAAATCCTCCAGTTGTGGTCCTGACCAAACCGAAGCAAGAAGATCATGGAGATGGTCCCGGGCGCAGTAATGTGCTGCCCACTGCTCCTAATAACAGGATGGGTTAAATGCAGAGAAGAATTTCTCCTGTGTGAGATCAATAAAGTCACTTCTTCTTCTTCTTGTATTAAACCTGTGTCTGCTACCGGTAAGCTGATACTGGATATTTGTACCAATTTGGATTGTTGGACCTATTTTCCTCCATGTACTTGTGTCTCTATTTGGCACAGTATATATTGTAGAGCCGGCATGTTCAGACTCATTTTTCTTGGCCCTCGAGCTTCTGTGTAAATTAGTCCATAATACTTTTTACAACATTTTTGGAATAAAAGCTGGAATAAAACATGTACTGTCTCTTATTGAGGATATAAGCATGGATAAAGGTCTTGTGGCTTAATCTGCACTGTTATAAATGCACATTTTAATTATTCGCTGTAATTGCTACCAGTCTATGGCCCTCAATTAGCCCTCTGCTCATCTGTGTTTCGATATGTGGCCCTTGATCACCCCTGTCCTACAGTCTGTATTTTGCTTTTGTTGAACATTGGGGAATAGAGCAGCTCTTCTACACTAAAATGAATGGTTTGTTTACCTCCACAGAGGAGTTTGAACCTCCCTTAGTGGCCGTTCACTCATACACTGACTCTATCTATGTCTTTGAGAAATTGGAATGATTACACCATCAGATAAGACTACCCAGTAAGAACAAGCTGTATCTAGAGGAATGTCTGTCTCCTTTTGGCCTCCGACGGTGGAGAATTGAACATAGAAGTTCCCCATAGAGCAGGGTGAGTAAGCAGAGCCAAAATGTCAGATTGCAATGGAAGATTCAACCACTTGCCACGAAGCTGGAGTCTTGCTGTTTTGACCTGTTCAACTCTCCACAGGGGACAAACCAAGCAATGTTGATCTGTTCTCCACAACACAGCCCCAAACACTCCATCATATTAATTTGTAACACACACACAGCCTTGCTAATATGGGACCCCCTTCTTCACCGGGACCACCTCGAGCGAGTCTCTCCTCCCAGGCTCCCTACCACCCCCGAGACCGGGGCTCTTGTGTCTGATGGAACAGCCGGAGATCAAGCCACATGAGTAATACCAATGAAGAAACTTGTCTAACCAGGCCACGATAAGCAGCACACATACCCTAACTGTGCGCTTTCTAATTAGGATTCGCTCCCAAGCTTGGCAGGAGTTTGGATGATTTTAGTTAACGTGATTTAAAAGACACATATTGAGAAAAATTGACTTTCTTTTAGCCTTTAACCATGTTGTGACATTGTTGTCTCGTCAAAAACATACCTGGAGTTGTGTTTAGCTTCATTCAAGCTTGTTTCAGTAATCCTGTGACGTGCTGTCTGCCTGAGCACTTGGTTTTCCCCAGACTGTGCTTGTACACTGTTTATAAGACTATAAATCCTTGCCACACTGGTTTGGAGCATTTCTGTCATCAATTTGCGTTCCAAATAACTGTGTGCTTATATTAGCATCTCTGGGCTCGTTGCTTAATGGCGAGCTGTTTCAATACAATAATGCATAATAATGTGTCCTTTAAACAGTTGTAAATTGTATTAAAATCCACATAGTAAACTTAAATTATATTGTAGCCAAAGGGGATACATGTAGTTTGGGGCTGTGAATTATTGATTAACCCTCCTGTCGTGTTCGGGTCAAATCTGACCGTTTTACAACTTATAATACTCATAAATATTATGTTTTTCATCTGATTACCTCAAGACCTTATGATATCCTCCACACTGTGGACTTGAACATATAAAAGTGATGATCACCTATTTCGTTCAATTTTGAGTGTTTTAATCAACCTTGTTACACCTGTGGTGTTCCCGGTCAAAAGTGACCGCCATAGGAAATGAATGGGTATCCAGAGTAAATTCATTCAACATACAGAAAACATCCCCATACACACTGCCCCAACTCACTCTCACACACACACACACACACACACACACACACACACACACACACACACACACACACACACACACCCACCCACCCACACACACACACACACACACACACACAGCAGTTATGCCTGGAATATGCAGGTGTACATTGGAAACCCAGTACTGGAAGAGCCGAAAAAAACCAGGGTATGCGTGTTGTGCTGGACATGACAACCGGTCTCCAAGGGCATAATATCACACGTGACAACTTCTTCACATCACATGCGCTTGGTCAGGAGCTACTGAAAAGAAAGCTCACCATGGTAGGGACAGTGAGGAAGAACAAGCCTGAACTTCCCCCTGCGCTGGTATCGACCAGAGGAAGACAGGCACTCTCATCACAATTTGCATTCACTGACACTCACACTCTTGTGTCATACGTTCCCAAGAAGAACAGAAATGTCATCCTGATGAGCACAGTACACAAAGACGCCGCTGTCAGCGCCACAGAGGACAGGAAGCCCCTGATGATCCAGGACTACAACAAGAACAAGGGAGGCGTTGACTGCCTTGATAAGGTAATGTAAAGTCTCATCATGCATTTTATTTTATTTTTATCTAGGTGAATCATAGCATTTTGTGTACGACAGATTGAATATTGTTCCTAATCTCTTATTTTTTATTGTTCCTTTATTGCAGCTTACTGGTACATACACCTGTAAGCGGATGACGGCTCGCTGGCCTGTGGCACTGTTCCACAACATCCTGGATGTGTCAGCTTTCAACACGTATGTGGTGTGGACAGCAATCGACCCAACCTGGAATCAGGGGAAAAGTTTCAAGAGGAGACTTTTCCTCACAGAGCTGGGGAAAGCTTTGGTAACTCCTCTTATACAGCGACGCCAGCACATTCCCCGCACACCAGCCTCCGCCAGTCTGGTTAGGAGCATGCAAGCTCCAGCCCTGGCTGCTCTCCCCCAACAAGGACATGGGCAGAAAAGGAAGCGTTGTGGCCTCTGTGCCCCTAGAGACATCAAAACGAGCCTGACATGCTGCAAATGTCATGTTTATGTTTGCAAGGCCTACTCTGACCTGAGTGTCACATGTCACTCATGTGCATGAATACACACACACACACACACACACACACACACACATACACACACACACACACACACACACACCCTGTTAAGTTTGGTGTTTGGTTTTCCATTTATTTTTTGTATTATATGTTCATTTTGTAGTTCATTTTCAGTGCCCAATTGTATTTTCACTGATGTTATTTAATGTTTACTTCTATAAATTGTTGTTAGACACTACTTTGAAACATTGTTCTCAACTAAAGAATGTTTAATAAAAAAAAATTGTGGTGAAAAAAAATGTTTTGTGCTCATTTAAGAGCAGTTAAAACAGACCGGTCAATTTTGACCGGGAACACTAAAGTAGGGGGCTGGAGGCGAACACGACCGGAGGGTTAAGAAACTACATAAATTGAACCAATAAGCTCCATCTATACTACATTTCTATCTGTACTCAAAGTCATACATCCATCAGAAAGCTTCATGTGTTGCCACAGTCAACCTAGGGCAGCCAAACCAAAACAACTTTACTCCCAGACATCACCAAAGATGCATTGCCAAAAGACACAACAGCAGCATATAAAGTGGAGAAGATAGGATCACCTTACCGTACGTTGCATCCACACATCAACAAGGTATTGGGCCAGAAACTGAAAGGGAAAAGGTGCATTATGTAACATTTCTCATGTAAGTATGCGCCCCTTGCTTGTGTCCATGGAGATATTATTGCTGAACCTGGAACTGAACTGAAACTATGCATTTTAATGTAAGCGGGTGAACACAGTGAATGCTTGCCTCCACTGGTTATGATAATGCTAACTCGTGGGAGCATCCATAGACTGTATAAAGAAGTGGCCCAAGGGAGTGTGATGTCACCCATATCATTCAGTTCCACCCAAATGAAGCTTGTGATGCCAGCAGTTATATAGGCAAATTTGGAGCCAGTTCCATATTAAGAATAGTAATTTATTTATTGACAAAATAGTGAAATAAAAACACAGGGATCATGTAGAGCTAAACAAGGTCTGCCTCAGGTGCTGGGGAACCAGAGCACCTTGATGAAAAATGGGCTACTGGAACAAGGCGGAAATGGGCGAGATGCAAGAACAAGGCTCTGTTGGAATGCTACTACTCCAGTAACCCTAGGCAGAGGGGTTACATGAACAGGATGTGGGAGGAATGGTCACTTCGATACCCACAGTCCAAACTAACGGCCAAACAACTAGTAGCTCAGTGTTTCAACATCCACAAATGGCAACTGCTATCACAACAAGTTGCATAGTTCATTTTTATCATTTCAAATCAAATCAAAACTTTATTTATAAAGGACTTTTCATACAAAAAATGTGACGCACCACAAATTTTAAGGTCACATGTCGGGGTTAGGCAATCTTAGCTACACACATTTTTACAAAAAATTTTTAAAAACTGTGATTTTTGTTTTTTTGCAGAATGTGCTAGTTGAGATCATGAAGAAGCCACTCAATGTTTCAGATAACAGCATTAGTGACGTTAAAAACATAGATTTTGGTTTTGAAATTGCCTGTGGGCGTGTGTAAATTACCATAGTTACTACAGGCCAATCACGTGCGCGAGTAGCGCTCTTTTGTTGTCCTTCTTCCGCCTATCAGCTGTGAGCTAGACACAAAATCGTACATATGTAAGCTGTGTAGCTGCATGTTATTTCACTACTGAATGAAGATGGACCAAGCTAAATCTATTGCAGACGAGCTGAATCGTGGTTGTTTTAGTGCAGTGTGTAGTAACACAAAGTGCTTTACAGTGATTAAAAACAACCCACATTTCCTTCCAGCCAGCCAGCCCCCATACATAAAACTACACACAGTAAAAAAAAAAAATCAAGAAAAATCAAGAAGAAAAATCAAAGGCCAAGCTAAACAGGTGAGTCTTAAGCCCACTCTTAAAAACATGAACGTTCTCTGCAGCCCTGAGCTCGTCCGGCAGGCAGTTCTATAGACGAGGGCCGTAGTACTGAAAAGACGCCTCTCCGTGAGTCTGTGTCCTGACTTTTGGAATAACCAGGAGCCTGCTGCCGGAGGAGCGCAGGGCCCGTGGTGGTTCGTAAGGTAAAAGCAGTTCTGAAAGATAAGAAGGCCCAAGACAATTAAAAACCAGTAAAAGAACTTTAAAACCTATTCTGAAACTCACAGGGAGCCAATGCAGAGATTTTAAAACCGGTGTAATGTGGTCCCGCCCTGCTGAGTTTTGTAATAATTGTAAACCTGAAATACTCTTTTTGGGAACACTAGAGAGCAGGGTATTACAGTAGTCTATATGACTGGTGATAAAAGCGTGCATCAGTGTCTCCGCGTTGGCCCGACATTATATCTTTTTTTTAAATCATAAACTCAAAGTATCTAGTATCTATCTGCTTGTCTTGTGCTCACATGCAGCTATTGAGACAACTTAATGACACAGCTGGGAGCCCACGCAAAGAGGCAATCCTGTTCAGTGGCACAGATGAAGAAAGTAGTCTATCCAGGCATAGGGCATTGTAAGCACACACTCATCAAATGCTTTAATTAGGCTTCACTGACACCGTAGTTTTGTGTGAGCTCCAAGGAACCACTTCTATAGATGGCACTGGAGAAGAAAGTCTAATTAAGGTCTCATTCTTCTCAGACTGATTACGTTGCATCCTCTCCACTTCCTTGTTCTTCTCAATTATGGATGTACGCTGGTCTGCATTTGGTCCATGTGGGCAGGGGCTGTTATCTATTGCAAGTCTAGGGTATGAGAAGACTGTGAAGAATGCTATAGCTGCATGTGTGGGCTGGGATAATAATGCATGGAAATGAATTATGAAATATGTGTAATTTTCTTTCCAGGAAGCTTCAACACCATCGCTCTTAGTATAATAATCCTATGTGATAGTCACAGTTGAATTTTAATGTACAAAGGGTCTGTGGTATTGGCATCGCTAACAGATTACAGTTAACATTAAAAGGCTCTATAGTAGCCCTTCTGAAAGATGGCAACCGCAAAGCAAATTATTAACTATCAAAGCATCAATGCAGCTATAGATCGTGTTAGAGCAGGGGTCGGCAACCTTTACCACTCAAAGAGCCATTTGGACCCATTTCACACAGTAAAGAAAACACTGGGAGCCACAAAACCCTTTTGAAATTTAAAATGAAATAACACTGCATATAACAGCTTTTTTGCCTTTGTGCCATAGAATTACATTTTGAAAATGAATGAACTAAAATAAAATACATTTTAATTTTTTTAACAGTGGTCCCTCACTACCTCGTGGTTCACTTTTCGTGGCCTCACTGTTTTGTGGATTTTTTTTATAACAATTTTTTTTATAGTGTATCAGCGTGCATTTCTGCGTCCTGATTGGTTAAGGGACTGTAGACCTTTGCTGATTCGTCAGTTGTTCTCCTCCTGTACAGGATGCGTTCAGTTTGCCAGATTTATATAAATGTTGGATCGCACTGTGACTCTGAAGTGCTGTATGTTTGCAAGTTTTCTCCCCGACAAAACCCGCCACAGCGAAGAGGTGCCAGGATGAAGAGGCTCGGTCATAAGAACTGTGAAATACACACAAAATACACTTTGGTTTCGTTCTATAATACTGTGCTTTTTTGTTGAAAATCTATGAAAGTTTGAGTGTTTAAACAAGAGAGAAATGTGAGAAAACGTTAATTCCAGTCTGAGAAAAGTGTAGAATGTGTGTGGTGAGGCGTTTACAGCCTTAAAACATGGAGAATAATTGTAAAATATAAAGCTGACGACTTCGCGGATTTTGCTTATCGTGGGTTATTTTTAGAACGTAACCCCCGTGATAAACGAGGGACCACTGTACTGAGCCGCATCAGAGGGATCAAAGAGCCACATGTGGCTCCGGAGCCGCGGGTTGTTAGAGGAACAAAAGGGAGAGTTAAAGGAAAATTAACGGGGTTTTTTTTACAATCTGAGCCTTCTTTCGGCAATAAAACAAGTAGTTTTACTCACCCATAGCAGTTTGGTGTCAATTGGAGCAGTATCGCAGAACTTATGTTGAGCCGTTCTGTTCTACTAATGATCCCGTATCCGTTAGCGTGAGTGCTCGGGGGACTGATTTGCGGTGTCCAAATAACACAAACTTTAGCACTTTTCAAATCACAGAAGATCGCTGTGTCAGGGTAGACTTTTAGTAGATTCCAAAACGGCCTGAAACCCGATATCGCAACAGAAAAGTAAAGTTCAGAGTGGTGTTAGCTTCTTTCGGACTAGCGGTGTTTACAAAACAGCTGAGTTCACGCATGCGCACTGTCCTCTCTGATGACGTCATCAAATGAAACTATAGCTGGATATCGGGTTTCAGGCCGTTTTGGAATCCACTAAAAGTCTACCCTGACACAGCGATCTTCTGTGATTTGAAAAGTGCTAAAGTTTGTGTTATTTGGAGAGCGCAAAGTAATGCCCCGAGCATATGATACGAGCACCATGTTAACGGATACGGGATCATTAGTAGAACAGAACGGCTCCAACATAACTTCTGCGATACAACTCCAATTGACACCAAACTGCTATGGGTGAATAAAACTACTTGTTTTATTGCAGAAAGAAGGCTCAGATTGTAAAAAAAACTTTACTTTTCCTTTAAGTAAGAGAATTTGTGATTGGCCTAACAAAAGTTTGCGTCAATGCAAACCGTAATAATAAAAGTGGCAATGTTTCCTATAAACACTGATACAAGACTTTTAAGTGAGAATACACGATTTGTTAAAAAGCTGGGGGATAAAATAGATTGTTTAAGGGAAACCAAGATTTCTTAAGAAGCAGTTTATCAGCCATGTGTCAGTACAGAGAGCTTGAGCCATGGAGAGGGTGGTGTGAAGAAAAAGGATTTATAGTTTTACAAAATAATAAATGAGCATCCATCCACACACACATACTGTACATACATACAAAGAGACACTACTTTGTAATCAAAATGTTTAAATTACATAGAAAATTTTAAGATGCACTTTCATGCATTTTCTGGTGGAAGCTTCCCCAACTGCCTCCATGGAGATGTTATTGCTTTACTATATCCCACAGTATGGCAAGTTAGAGGTAAGAATGGATGCAACAATAACACCTGTAATTAAATGCTAGATCAACAATGTGGAACATCTACTGTATAGGCAAAGCAACACCATCTCCATGGAGATAAGCAAATGTGTAATGTGTACCCCCAGCCAAAAGTTTCCCAATGCACCTTTAAGTAAGTTATATTTTTAATTATAAACATTACAATACCTTAGGGCAATAATTAATTTACTCAGGCTGCTAGCAACAGTAGTGCACTACATCATGTTTTCCTGTGTAAACTGCATATACTGATTGCATATACTGACTGACAACATAAACAAACATTTACACTTTCCCTGTCTATATATCTCTCCATTAATCTATATGATAAGAGCCCACTGCTAACTCAAATGTATGACTTTGACTTATTTGACTAAATAACTCATGTCAACTTGCCAATCTGCAGGAATATGTTTGAATCTATGTAATTACAGCATCGGGTTGAATGGTGTAGCCGTATGTGAGATTATTATAGGGCCGAGTGGTTAACTTGTCATAGTCATTATATTGTACACCCTTCAAAAATCTCTATACGACGTGGAATATTCATGTTTATCATATAGATATAAGTAAGATGAATGGCAGCGTATCCACTCATCTGTGTTAGAGTGTATCATTTTCTCATCTCTTGTCAGAAAAAGCCCAGTTCTATTTGGTGAAAGCAAATCTCAATTTTAGCTGATATATAAGGAGTCCAGTGAGAAGGCTGCACGTTCCTTTCAGTCTGTTTACATCAGATCAATGCTAAACGGACTTCTGTCAACCTGCTCGTATAATTAAATGTGAAGTCAATATGTGTATGACAAGCTTTCGCTTAAAGCAGAATTAAAGTTTTTTACAATCTGAGCCTTATTTCGGTAATAAAACAAGTTGTTTTACTCACCCAGAGCACTTTGGTGTCATATGGAGCACTTCCAGAGATGTTTTAGATTAGCGATCTCCATAATTTGAGTTCTCGGGTCACATGTTTGCGGTCTCTAAATAACACAATCTTCAGCACTTTTCAAATGATAGAAGCTCAATATCTTAGTCTACACTTTTGTTTGAGTCAAAAGTGGCCTGTAATCCGAGATTTATCCATAGTTTCGAGTAGATGAGGAGGCCAGTGCGCATTTGCAGAGTCACAGTTTATTTCACTCTCAGCTTTCGGGACCCAAACATGAAACGCAAAGCTGTAAATTATGGATAAATCTCAGATTACAGGGCACTTTTGACTCAAACGAAACTGTAGACTAAGACATTGAGCTTCTATGATTTGAAAAGTGCTAAAGTTTGTGTTATTTGGAGACCGCTCGGGGCATATATTATATGATCGGGGCATATATTATATGCCCCGAGAACTCGTGTTAGGGATATCGCTAATCTAAAACATCTCCGGAAGTGCTCCATATGACACCAAAGTGCTATGGGTGAGTAAAACAACTTGTTTTATTACCGAAATAAGGCTCAGATTGTAAAAAAAAACAACGTTAATTCTCCTTTAAAATCCCCCTTTGCATTGGAGAAGAAATTATTATTCAAGTACAAGTGTAGTGTATAATGTATCAGAGACACTAACCCATTTGACTAAACTGAAATCAAAGCTAAAATATTTGATTAACGATAATATCACAAGAATTATTCAAATGCATGACTTGGGAATTAGTTGCTAACACGTAACGTTTAGATCACAATGTTACCTTTAATTGTATATTGAAAATGCTATATTTGCCAAAACCAACGTATTCAAATGTTTAGTTTCAGTTTCGTTTTTGCAGCAGCGTTCTCCTGCCTTTGCTCCCCATGCTAAGTCACCCCCCTTTTAAAGTGACATCACAGCACAATCAGCGTGCCTACCACTAACGCAACTACTGCACATCGCATCAGGTTTGTGAAGTTGTAGCATATTGTTTTGTATCCTTCTTTTGTATTGTTTAAAATTGTCGTGTGGGAGCCTGGGTGACACAGGTTTGTGGGCTGAGGCTTGGACAGGCTCGTACTACTAACCGTAAAGAGGGTATGAATCACTAGATCGCAGAAAACCTTGGCAAATCAATCAGAAGATTCAATTATCTTGTTTATTGTCTTTAAAAAGAGAAAAAGTTTTTATGAACATACAAAGAAGAAAAATGAATGTTTTTAGTGTGAATAGGGACACACAAGAAAGCAGATCTCGTAAATCATTCACTTACCACTACACGCTGACTCTGCTGAAAGATTTATTTTATTAGTACAAAACAACAGGATTTTGACATCAGAAATGAAAAAAGTATTGCTGGTAAATTTGAGAGCTGCAGTACTGTATAACTGGATAAAACCCCACATAACAACCACTGAAACAAGACAGAGTAATGAAACTCAAATAAAATAAATGAGCCATTATATGGACAGAAATGTTGATTACTTAAGCACCCAACTGAGTATATTACCTTCACCATATGGCAAACAACAGCTTCGCATTGTAGTCTTTACTGCAGCTAGAAACACAACAGACAGGTAACGCCACAGTGCTCACTACAAGAATGCATGATTTTTAAGGTAATATGGAACAGGCAGGGTAGCACAAGCAGGTGGTGTATCCTTTATCAGAAAAGTTACATAGTGCATCTTTATAAGCAACTTGCTTTTTTTTTTTTTTTTTGGTCTTTCAACAGAACCTAAAGTTCTTTGATTTTGATTTGATTTTGATATCCTTTATTCATCCCCGTAGGGAAATTATTTCTCTGCATTTGACCCATCCTTCAGGGAAGGAGCAGAGGGCAGCTCGTCTTTCAGGTGCCCGGGGGGCATCTTTAAGATTAATATTGTGAATGCTGGGCTGTAGAAT
This sequence comes from Paratrypauchen microcephalus, assembly GCA_036785185.1. Taxonomy (NCBI): domain Eukaryota; kingdom Metazoa; phylum Chordata; class Actinopteri; order Gobiiformes; family Gobiidae; genus Paratrypauchen; species Paratrypauchen microcephalus. The sequence goes on along the minus strand of JAVJIX010000090.1, from coordinate 619,794 downwards.
GTAATGTGTTGCATACATTGACTTGTGTGTTTCTGATAATTTAGCATTTCTTCTCCGTGAGTAAGAAACATTTTTTTTTGTGATCATTCTATTAATATGTGATTACACTGTATCCTCCGGAGTCTCCATTGTAAAAAGCCTGATCGTCTCTTAATAAGACCTAAAGGGGATTGGAGACATGCTTTTATATTCCACCAGTGTGCTGAATTATACAAGACTTGTTGTGTGGACATTGTGTTCCTCACTTACATAACGCTGTGCGAGTATGAAGCTCCATCTCATCTGTGAACACAACATACTCCTGAACCAGGACAGAGGGGGGAGATCACTGGTCAATTTCATCTATGCCTACTGTATTAATATTGAATTATCATCACTTGATGACTGATGACTGATACTTTGTAGTGACATCACACTGGGGGAGTTCTACATGTATGAGAGAAGCTACCATGGTGACAAAATGCACATATTAGCAAACATAGCCAAAAGTTTCTCAAAAAAAAAAAATTTTGATTTACAAACAAAGGGATTAAACAGATTTTCAGGAGGCTGTTATCAATGCGAGCATTCATGGTTGCGTTTAGGTGTGTGATTTTTCAATAAAATGTCAGAGTGACTGCTGGCTGACGCTAGTTAACTCGAGTATTTAAAGTTTAACAGCACAAATCAGATCACCTGTTGTGCTCACCAGCTAAATCACCTCTTTCTGATCAGAATGTGTGAAATTAAAGCTCAAGCACACTGCACATTTTCAAGTCGAGATTACTGCCTACCAAAGATTAAAAAAAAAAAAATTGCAGACCAGGGACTCCAAGGTATTCTGAGTTTCAAATTAAAATCCTATATAAACATGGAAGTGGCACAGGGTGGGGTTTTGCTTTGTATGTGCCACTTTATAACTGTATGTCATTAATCAGTTACTTCTAAAAAAATAAAAAAAAAACTATACAAATGTCAATTATTCTTCCTTTGTTTTTTGTTAATTATATTTGTTGATTTGTGTACATAATTATGAAGAGCTTGGCAGAATGTACTGGTGTGTATTTTAATTAAATAAGCCATGTTTCAATAAAGACTTTTAAACTTGAAACTGTCATTGCGCCTTGGAGTCTTTGGTCTGTTGTTTTTGTTTTTTGTTTTGTTTTTTTGTTTTTTTCATCTTTGGCAGGCAGTTTACTGGAAATTCAAGAAAATACAAGTATTCAACCATCATCTCCAAACAGTACCTGAGCGTTTTCATTCTCAGTACCCCAGGACATGAAGCGCTCCCCAGCTTCTCTTTAAATGCACATTGTAAGTTTGTTGTTTTTCCACGGACAATATGATGGCAATAAAGCTTTTCCGTATGAGATGCAGGTGTTTTCATTTCATTTTAGTCCCAAAAGGTGCAGTGTTGGGAAAGTTCATTTTCTACATGAACTAGTTTAAAGTTCAGTTCACACATTTCAAAATGAACTAGTTCGTTCATAGTTCCAAAAAATAAACTAGTTCATAGTTCTTTTTTTTTTCCAATACATTGCTGCGAGCTATTATTTTTCAATATCATTGCCAAAGCCCATATAGAACCATAGACAGCAATTATTACATCAGTTTTAACAATCAAACCATGTGTTAGATTCCATCTTCATATCCAATTTCACATCCTTATCCAACCAGGATCACAATAACATTTAGGCAACAGGATTTCCCCGTGCTTTCATAAACCTCGAAAGTCTAGCCGGGTGCTTTAGTTCAATGTGTCATTTTAAGTTTGCTGTTGATGTGACTGAAGTGTGGATTTTCTTCTTGAAAGCCGGCGGGCAAAGTTTGCACATAAATGTGAGGTTATTCCCTTCCTCACCGACCTTGTGATAGAGCTCTTTTAAATGTTCATATGACAAATCCTTGCTGCTCAGTCTTAATTAACTAAGAGACTTAAGAAAGCAAAATAAACCCACAAATTAACATTAGTGATTCCCCCTTTAATGTGGCCCCCTTTAGCGCACCACTATGCGCTGTTTCTCACAAGACCAGGAAGTGCCGCAGTTTGGCCCTTGAACCAGAGAGCAGGAGGAGGAGAAGGTCGGGAGAGCATGAGGGGAACAGAGTCCAGATAGCAGGAAAACAGTTTGTAAGCACTCCTGCAGTAGCAGCGAAAGGTTTGCGCCGAAGGCAAACCAGGCGGAGCGAGAGAGAGGGAGAGAGGTGCCGGTCGGGTGGGGGCACATGGATCGGAAATTTCAGATGGATGGATCAGAAATCTGAGACCCTATTGAACGAAGTTAAAGAGATAGCGCGTGTCGTTCATAGACACCAGAATGAACTCGTTCACAGTTCGTTCAACAGGCAGTAATACAGTGCGTTCAGTTCACGTTCGCCCAAAATATGAACGCGTTCATGAACTATTGTTCAGTGAACGCGTTCAGGTATAACACTGAAAAGGTGACAGCAATTTTGACAGCACATAGCTCTTTATTGTTCAAAATAATGTAATTTTCATTTATATTAGCATGTGGTCCAATATTAATGCTGTTACAGACCAAGACATTTCTCAAACTCAGGAAAGGTCTTATTTAATTATTTTTTCAGTGTTCATATTTCTTCCAATGAGTACCAAGGATACTATCTGGGTGTCAATTTTCTTTGTCTAGCTTCTGCAAAGAACCAGTTTAAGACATAGAAATTGTATATATAAAGGGACATGACTAACCTGCTAGTCGTCGTGTTCCAAATAGGAAGACTTCACATATCCTGTAACTGCTGCTTTCAGGCTCCTTAGTTTTGTCTTAAAATGTTTGTGTTAACCCGCTCTACATGCATCTAGTGTTTTTATTTCTCTATTTTGTCAGTAAATAAATTACTATTCCTATAATGTAATCCAAATTCACCCCATAACCGCTAGCATTGTGAGCTTCATTTGACGGGGCTTAACGCCATGGGTGACGTCACATTCCCTTAGATGTTCAGGGCCATCTAGTATTTTAAAACTTTGTAGATTTAAAATGTAAGCAACAACTAATTTATTTTAAGCATTCATTTTTTAGAGACGTACGGAAGCCGACAGAGGCCATCTTCGTAATGATTATTTTCCACCTCAATAACAAGAAAATTAACTGGAGATCTCAAGAAAATTACACAATTAATTTGTGATCTCAAGAAAACAAAACTGTTATTTCGAGATCTCGAGAAAACAAAGAGTTATTCCGTGATCTCGAGAAAACGATCACTGTATCTCCATCGGTAAAGACGAAGCCGGGCCAGTCTTCTGCGAACTAATCTTGAAATTATCCCGAATTAAAAGACGTAATGCAGTCGCCCCGTGTCAACCCCTGATCGAAATATTGCCTTATGAGCTGATCGATTATTATTCCAGACATTCTAATGACCAAAAACGCGAAAAATAGCCCCGAAGTCAGCCTGTAGACGTTTCAGTTGTTTTCTCGAGATCACAGAATAACTGTTTTGCGTGAAAAGTCCCTCAGTCGTCCAGGTAGAATCCATGATCAAAGGAGAAGTTCAATTTGTCAACTGGACAAAGTTTGTTTGGTTGAAAACGTTTCGCCGCTCATCCGAGAGGCTTCGTCAGCTCTGGCCCTCATGCTTTTGTTAAAAAAGATAATCCGTCGTTAAACAGAAATGGAGGAGTTAGACACAACTTGTCTCCCATCTATAATTCGATTCTCAAACAAAGAATCATTAGGACAGACAAGCCATTGCAGAGGGGTGGAGAGGGTCGTTGTCTTGAATAGGGAACTGGACGCCAGAGAAATTTGAAATACAAAGAGACAGATTAGTTGATAGTTTGAGAGCTATTTCAGTGTAGTGAGCGCCGCCTAGGGCTGATAGATATGCTAATACAAGACGCCAGAGGAATTCGTAAAACAAAAGAGAGTAGCTGGGATAGGTTCAGGGCTTTGTTCAGGGTAGTTAGCTCCTCCCTTGCAGCTAGATATAAACAGGGTCTAACCAGCATGAGGGCCAGAGCTGACGAAGCCTCTCGGATGAGCGGCGAAACGTTTTCAACCAAACAAACTTTGTCCAGTTGACAAATTGAACTTCTCCTTTGATCAATAACTGTTTTGTTTTCTCAAGATCACAAATTAATTATCTCGTTATCTCGGGATAACAAGGAAGAAAAAAATTTGCTTATGAATATGGCCTCTGTCGACTTCCGTAGAGATGCTTGGAAATGCATTGCTCTTAAACGATTTGCTCCACGAGGGAACTCAACACAACAAAGCTTTGGTAGTTTGAAACAACACAAGCTAGTCCACAGATGAGGTGCAGTCATTCGTTTCATCGCTGATCTCGAATGAGTGAGCATACATTCAAATAAATTTTATATTTTCCTGGCTGTTTTTGAAAATGACGAATGTCCCCTTATTGTTAAGGTTTTGGTTTCACAATGCCATCACATGGCAGAGAATGACAAAGATATCACTGTCAGATACGTTAAAAGACGCCCTAAGACGAATTCTGGAACCCAGAGAAGATACAGTTGTTATAGTAACGACAAAATTTAATGACAAGCTTTCAGATGATCCTGGGATTGGGAATAAAGCTGCAGCCTGGCTTGGGTATTGTCAGACACACACTGGCTTTTATTTGTGCAATGGTACAACAATCACAGAATATGTGCTCTGTTGTAGAGCTACTGGGGAATATGACAATACACCGTGTTACTGTGGATGGGGCTACAGATGTCGACAGCCTATTTTTGCAGAAACTTTCCAATTTAAAGTCAAGCTATGGCTACGATATAGCGTGGCAGAGAAATATAAGCATGTGATCATGTAGACCAGCATGCAGTAAAATCTAGAAGCAAAAATACAGGAAACTCAGCTATTTAGACTGCAGAATGTGACTGGTTTTGTCTGAGAGTTTATTGAGTCAATGCCAAATAAACATTTCCAAGAGTTGGAGATTAAAAACAGTTTTTTCTTGTCCTTACCAGAAAATCAAACCAAAAATTAATCTCTAAAATGTAACCATGCCCAAATAGTACAACACTGCCAGTCTCACTGCCGTCTTGTATTTGACATTGCAATGAATTTAATCAATACATTATTCATCAAAACTAACCATGCAAAATTCTGAGAAATGTTGGAAATTGTAATTCTAGAGTAACTGTATATAAAGCATAAGAAATACACTATTCTTAATAAGCAATAGGACAAAAAATTATGCAGGCTTAAAAACTGAATTAAGAGTTTAGAGTTTATTAAATACTAATCCTGATTCATTCATAATACACCATTTTTATTATTATCAAATCTTTCTTTATGCTTTATTGTATGCTGATACTAAAAATGGGGTTCAGAATTGTAGGCGGGAAATGAGACTAAAGCATTAGGATAATTAGAATTTTCTACATGAAATTAGTAAGTAAGTAAGTAAGGAGGAATGAATTGTAAGGTGAATAACTTCGCTAAAATAAATCAAAACCTGTCGACGTGCAATGAACAAAAGAGAACTCGACTTTTATGAGGAAACGCGTCATTGCCAGTAGAGGTCAAGCACTGCATCAGTTACAGGGTCAGGCGAGTCATGGTCATGTGACAGGAAGCACAGTGAAGTCATTACCGCGGCAACAGAACAATGAGCCTACAGTGGACCCAAGAGCAGCAGGTCCCAAATAGCTGACATCCTGCCTCACCCCCCACATACACACCGCTCCAATTATATACTTTGTACTTTACTTTGAACACTTTATTTTTCTGGGCTACTGCAAGTTGGCATACAGAGGCATTTCCAAACGCTATACTGCAAAATCCATCAACTCAAAGAATCAAGTGAAACTGATTAAATGTAACTTCTCTCAATGGGGGTCAACCATCAGCTTGTCTCCATGAAGTTTGTAATGTTTGGCTGGAATATTCCACATTATGGCATTAAAAGGATCTATCTTGCAATCATTAAAAGATCCTATACTACGCAAAATTGACTCTTGTGAGCTTTTAGCCCTGTTAAAATGTCACCTCATCAGAACATACCTGGAGTTGTTCATACGTTTGAGTAACCCTATATTATTAGTCAGTCTACATCTCCAAAGTCCAAAATGCTCTGTTTCATGAAGCAGAAGTTTGCCGTTTATTATCCAGATGAATCTAGTGAAAGTGTATGGACTTTAAAGTGGAGCACTTCCTGTATTACCACACCACCAAGGTGGAACAGGGCGTTTTCTGTTTGAAATAAGAACTGAGCATAAATATCCAGGACTTGTGTGCTTAACATGTGTGAATGAAACAAAACACTGTTTTTTGTTTTGTATTGTTTTGTTTTGTTTGATGAGGAAACAGCATTATAACGTAGATCAGAAGCTATTTAAATACAGTTTTTTTATTGCTAGAAAAGTTTACTTCCATCCAGAGAAAGACGCAGCATCTCTATGAAGATAAGCAGGGGGTAAACCCTGCACCAAAAAGTTACCCATTGCACTCTTAAATGTGTGTATTTATACAAAACGCTACTCCTCAATCACCACTGTTGATTGGTCATTTGATAATGTGATAACCTTAACTATGTTTAATGTGCATTATAACTTGGGCACTAGTGATGGAGTGACTTATAGGCCTTCATCTCATCAGTTAAAAGACCTATATTACAACAAAATCGACTTTGGGGGGCTTTCAGCTATGTTAAAATGTTACCTCAACAAAAACATACCTGGAGTTGTGTTTTGTTTCATTCACACGTTTGAGAAGACAAGATGGCGGCGCGCACAGACGCAGCAACCTGGAGCTCCCACTACTACCGTACGTATGTGGATGCTCCAAACACACTTTCATTGTTCTTTCTTGTGCAGTGACAATAAATACTTGAAATCTGAATCTGAGTAACCATTTATTATTAATCTGTGTACATCTCGAAAGCTCTGTTCCTGCTTTGTCATCAATGGTAGTTTTCAAGTCAACAGCTACCTTGTACCTTTAGTTCAGTAGAGATTGGCAAGTCCAGGTTGGAAATAGCGTAATGTAATATGGGCCTCTAAAGCCTTACCTGTGTAAAGGGTAAAAGTAGGGTCCAACACTGTAATGGCTGCAGCTACTTTGACCCCTGGGAGCAGCCACACTTCCTCTTCCTGCCTCAGCTTACTCCACAGATGGTTTATTTACTCCTGTTTCGGGTTGAAAAATAATGAGGTGTGCTGACGACGACTAAAATGCAAATGCATTGGAGAATGACAACTGGAAAGGAATATGGAACACAATTACCTATTCATCAAAAAATCTAAACCATCAGATACTGCACTTTAACTTTTTACATAGAACTTATTTGACACCCAAAAAGAGGTATCTGATGAAATTGTGTGTGCATGTGGGTGTACAGGTGTACATACACTCGTGTGTATGTCTAGACGCACATATGCACACTCATATGTACACACACACACACACACACACACACACACATATATATATATATATATATATATATATATATATATATATATATATATATATATATATGAGATTGAAAGCATCTCTCTTCAGTGCAGCCATTTAAGTACGATATTTACAACACAGTATGGGTAAAAGAACACAGTAATGGTAATAAAAAATAGTGCAAAAAACAAATTAGTGCAAAAAAAAAGTCCTGTACTACGCATTAGTTGCCAGGTTATTGCAAGTCTTGCTCATATATAGCAGTAAGGGTGACACATTACAACCATTTATACACACACTAGAAAGTCTCTACTTTGCAGAGGGGGATATTTCACATAATTCAGTTTAGCATATTGTACTGCATTAGATATTATCAACAAGCTATAGCATTCTGTTAAATATTGCACCAGAGGATATTACACTGTAATTAGGTATTGCACAACAACAGGTGGATATGCTACAAAACCCAGTTCAAGTTAAGTAACTGTGTTAAGTAATTGCACAACGGGTGGATGGGGGAGAGTGGGGGACAGGAATATGGGGTAAGTCAGTACATGTGAGTGTTCAAAGTGGTTACGGCCCTTGGGAAGAAGCTGTTTTTGAGTCTTTTAGTCCTTGCTGTGATGCACCTGTGACGCCTTCCTGAGGGCAGCAAGTCAAAGAACTGAGGGTGGAAGCTGTCCTTGATGATGTTGTTGGCTCTGCTGAGGCAGCGGGAGGTGTAGATGTCCATCAGGGAGGGGAGAGGGCAGCCTATGATCTTATGCGCTGTCTTAACTACCCTCTGGAGCCGCTCCCTGTCCGCCTTGGTGCAGCTGCCATACCACACGGTGATGCAGTAAGTCAACAGGCTCTCAATGGCGCACGGGAGGCGGTATGTAGCAGGCTGGGGTCTAGTTCGTACTTCCTGAGCACCCTCAGGAAGTGTAGACGCTGCTGAGCCTTCTTAGTGATTGCTGTGATGTTCTCAGTCCAGGAGATGTCATCAGAGATGAGAACATCAAGGAACCACACACTTGCCGTTGATGTAGAAGGGGGCTAGGTCTGTGCAGTGCCTTCTGAAGTCAACGAAGATCTCTTTGGTTTTCTTGGCATTCAGAGCAAGAGTGTTCTCTGTACACCAGGCGGCCAACTTCAGGACCTCCTCTCTGCAGGCTGACTCATCACCCTTTGAGATGAGCCCAATCACTGTGGTGTCATCAGCAAACTTCACTATGAGGTTGCTGTCGCTGGTTGGACTGCGGTCGTGGGTGTAGAGACAGTACAGGATGGGAGAGAGGTGGGGGCCGAGTCTCACAGTCTGGGGTCAGTTAGTCAGAAAGTCTTTAATCCAGGCACATGTGAGAGGAGGGAGGCCAAGGATGTTCAGTTTTGATATTAGAATGTCCGGGATGATTGTGTTGAAGGCTGAGCTGTAATCCACAAAGAGTGGAGGGCTATGGCAATGGCATCATCAGTAGATCTGTTTGCCCGGTATGCGAACTGGTAGGGGTTGAGGTCTGGTGGGAGGTAGTCCTTAATATGCTGGAGGACTAATCTTTCGAAGCACTTCATGATTACCGGTGTGAGTGCCACAGGACGGTAGTCATTGAGGCTGGTGACGGGGGACTTTTTTGGTACTGGGATTGTGGTGGCTGATTTCAGGCAGGGTGGGATGACTGCCTGGTCCAGGGATCGGTTGAATATCCTGGTGAAGATGCAGTGAAGCTGGTGGGCACACCCTTTGAGCACTCTCCCAGGTACCCCGTCTGGGCCAGCAGCCTTTCTGGGGTTCACTGAGAGGAGTGTTCGCCTGACAGCGTCCTCTGTTACAGTGAGTGGAGTGGTGAGGGAATCAGGGGTGGTCGGGGAAGGGGTGTAGGTGGAAGAGTCAGGAGTGTCGGTGTGGGAGGGGGTGGTGGTGTGAGTGGGTGAGGGCAGGGCTGGGGCCACAGAGTGCTGTTGTTGTTCGAAGCGAGCAAAGAAGCAGTTTAGCTCCTCTGCCAGCTGCGCACTCACTCCGGTCCTCTGCTGTTGTTTGGTGGCCTCTGTAAGAAGTGATTTCCTGGATGCCCTGCGACACCTCTCGTGTGCTGTGGCTGGACAGGTGGGATTCTATGATCCTCCTGTGGTTCGTCTTGGCTACAGGAGGAGCATATAATCCCACATATATATATACATATTTATATATATATATATATATATATATATATATATATATATATATATATATATATATATATATATATATATATATATATATATACATATTTATATGTAATGAATTTATTCATGCATCTATTTTTTTGTTGTTGTTCATGTGGAGCCCAAGGAGGTGGGTGGTCACCATGAGTTCGGGTTTAGGTTTTTTTGTTTGTTTGTTTGTTTTTTTATATGTGAGTTGTAAAATAATTTCCCTTGGGGATCAATAAAGTTTATCTAAGTCTAAGAAGTTTTGAAGTTCAAAAAGTTTGTAATTGTACTTCCCCAATCTTTCACGTATGAAAGCAAAATGATATTTCCAATTACGCCATATGTTTTCGCCTGTCTCATCACTTATCATAATTTCTCCAGATAGCACAGAAGAAGAATGCTTGTATCTACCTGCTCCATCAATCCCATTTCCCCATTGCCTGCCATTTAGTGACAAAAGGTGTTCACCACAGGAGCCGCTTCATTCGCCCCCTCACTTCTCATCATAGCCCGTGCTTATCTCCTCTGGAAGCAATTTGAAGTGAAAGTTGCTTGGTTAAGGGCTATGATGGCGCAGCCTGCTTTGATATGGCGCTCTGGCTCACGAGCTGTCAAGATGCGTGGAATGGAGGAGTGATGGTAGAGGCGAGACGGAAGGGAGAGGAACAGACGTGACTTGGGGAGAGGAGAAAGAGCTGAACTAAGTGGCATGCTTCCAAGTGAGTCGGCTGTCGAGATTGGCTAATTATCGAAGCCGTAATTAGAATTAGGTCTGACGTGCACAAAAAGACTCCTATCGCTCTCTCTCCCTCCATCTCCTCCCTCCAGAGCCACTTTGGGTGAATTTCCACTCAGCTGCAGTGCTTGAGCAAATGGTATTTTTTGAGAGATTAGCACACAATATACCAAGCAGAAATTTTTATTTATGACGCTATAGTCATGTATTGGAGACAGAATTTGGCAGGGGTTTGCTGTATTCTGTTGGTCAAAATTAGTGAAAGCAAGACAATTCAAATTCAGTTTCAAATTCAAAGTCGAAATCTTATAGACCCAAGATTTCAAGTTCTCCACCAAATTATAATTGTAGAGACAAGGTTATAAAAGTCCTGGATATACTACTATTATAAAATAGTATTGGCAGTAAAGTGAGCAGAGACCAAGCATTTTCTTATTCAAATTCCCTCCAAAACGCACTGAACAATTTTTTTCTGACAGTTTGAAAAGGTATTTAACAAAATAAAGGTGTCGTCGTTCATTTTTATAATTTTCTAATTGTAACTACTGTGCAATTTAGACTTATATTTGCTTTGACCCTTGTTAACATAGTTGCCTAGCAACAGTTATGGTATTACCCCTCGTCTACACTTGTATCTGTGGCCCATGTCCAAATAGGAAATAAAATTATAAAATTCACCAAAATTACAGAAATTTTAGAATATTTTTGATTAAAATTTTAGATACAATTATGTTTTGGTCTAACCTGTCACATGCACTTACCATGCACTAGACTCCACACTGGCCCCAACAGCCTCGTGGTTCTCTTCTATAGGCTTTTATGTATGAGCAGTTGATAAATGACATCAGGGTGCAATGTAATTTAGCCCAAGCACATAACATCTTTTGTACCAACACAATGTTTATGAGGCCGGGTGAGCGATGGAGATGTCCGAGCAGAAGTGACAGAGGAATAACATCAGTCATTTGTGCGTCACGGTGCTGGGCTGTCCTCAGAGCCATCATTCACGTGCTGAGTTTTCATCAAGTGCTTTTTATGTGGAGCACTGATGTTGACTGATCATAGCAATGACCCTTAACAGTACAGTACACTACTTTAGAGAGGAAAAAAGACCGTGAAGTAGACATTGTTGCTTCTTTTGCACCTGTCTGTATTATTTAGTGGTATATTACTTAAAAAGGGGGTACTATACACTATGGGGTATTAACTGCTAACACAGTTCAGATCACCATGATGCTATATTTGTCAAAAACAATGTATTGAAAGGTTTAAAGGTCCCATGGCATGAAATTTTCACTTTCTGAGGTTTTTGAACGTTAATGTGAGCTCCCCTACCCTGTTTAGGGCCCCCTCATGGTTAAAAGTTGCGAAATGTCTAAACTGAGCATTTGCGATCCTTTTCTGCGTTAGAAAAAATATGAGCTCAAGCGGGCGATTTTGAACAAGGAAACCTATTGACGTCAGCTCGAAAAAAGAAATGCAAATGCAGTTCCACCCCCGTCTGTCTGTACTCAGCGTCTCTGTAAATCACGCCCAGAGAGTTTGGACTGCGGAGGAGCTACTCAATGCGAAATGCGTTTTTTATTTGCCTGGAGGAACTTGCGAGTGTTTCTAGGCTCGGAAGTCCTTTATCTGAGCTTGTGGATATCTGAAACAGCAGTGGTTTGATTTTATTTTCTGTGGAAATGTGTTTATTTTTCAATGGAATGCTTCTCATCTCTCCCTCCGCGCAAAAACACGGAAGTGGGTCAGAGCGCACAGGGCACAGCTGAAACGGAAAGAGTGGAGAGTTTGGCCACGCCCCCACCCGCTACTATAGGCCATCTCTGTCCTCCTCATTTGCATTCAAGCAACAACGCTCATAATGGACTGTTCCAGAGTGACATTTATGACTCTTTCTCATCTTATCTCTCTCTTCAGAGTGCTATCACAACACAGTCAGCATGCATTAATGAAACTACTGGACATTGCAGGTTTGGGAAGATATAGAGTGCTGTTTTGAATCATGCTTTTGTATACAGTATTTATGAAAAATGGCCATGTGACTGCTAACCGTAAAGGAGGATTTGAATGGGGCCTGGGAGAGATCGCAACGCAAATGAATTAACTTACAGATACCTTTAATTTAGCCAAAAATCAAGTACATACAAGCGGCATTTAAATACACCCCTGTACATTATACTAAGTTTTGCTATAGTTATTAGTGGTAATAGTGTCTTTCTCTTCATTTTCATTCAGCATTTCTGCATGCTGAATGTCCTGACAGTTTTGGAAAATTCAGGCAATCTGTTCCCTAATTTATTTTGGTCGACTGAACTGGGATTTGCTGTGGAGTTTGTTGAGGCTGCAGGGACACTCCACAGACCGGGAAACACATCAAATGAAGAAGGGGTGCACTGTTGTTCCACATTACCAATATCACTGTTGTACTTGTGCTCAGAGATGCAGAATCTTGGCATAATTTAAATGCAAAGTACAAACATCCACCGCCTCAGCCTCACACACGGCACTATGGGTAATCATTGGTGTGCATGTGCGGCAGCCGTGAGACAGAGAAGAGCTTTGTAGTCTGCTAAAGCCAGTGCCGCAGCCTGCTCTTCTATCATCACATTTAACTGCTCTGGACTCGGACAAGGGACAATTCAATGTTTGTGCCACTTTGGCTGTATTTATTACCAACAGTATATGATGGATTTATACAACCGCAAAATTTAGAAGAATTGGGACACTGTGTAAAAGGAAAGATTTTCTACTGAATGGCAGAAACAGGGCTCAGAAATGTGGCACAGTGGGAAAACAAGGTCAATAAGTAATAACAATAACAACATGGAGAGTTTAATATAATGGCCACATTTTTGTAATCAGTAGCATCCATATTAAGGCATCGCCTAATGATGCTTTGTTTTTATGGGCAACTGCTCTGTGTGCTTTCTGAATTGCTCTACTTGGGGATAAATAAAGTGTTGAACTGAACAGATAATAATGTCTTGAGTTTATATAACACATTTTAAGACTCATAAGGCACTTTTATGTTGTATTACTCAGTCTCTCCACTCTCAGTGGTGGTATGCTAATTGTAGCTGACCTACAAGTTGGTGTCCAAGCACTCTACTTTATTAATTCCTGTAGGGAAATCTCTCTTCTGCATTTGACCCATCAGTCATGTCAGGGTCCCAACTCCCGATCCTGACCCAGGCTTGGCCACAACTACCAAGATTTGAGGATTTAGTTTATTGTGCAAGTATCCCAACCACTGAGTCACTGTCACGCTTTAAAATGTTCCATTTTAGTAGGCAAGATAATGACTACTAAAAGTGTTACTGCATCTGATCCTCTTTGGTTTTAATAATAGCTCTTGTACTCTGTAATGCTGGTAGACTTTTATTGCTCTGTTTTTCTATTACCTTTCCATCTTATCTCAACAATATCTAAATGTTTTGGGTTGACAATACTGTATATTTATTGTCACATGAGATCTGATGATCTTGTTGCATTCAAACATGCCTGCTTGTATTCCTTTATATTCTCCACAATGTCCTAACTTAGTCAGATTTTGTCTTGAACTCAAGACTTGAGCGTGGAAACGTGCTGCCGTTCAGATGGGAGAGTTAAAGCAGTGAATAATGAGCCCTGGCACAGAAGAAGCAGTTTGTTTTTGCCTCTGTGTGCTGCTCTGGGGGGAGAGGACAGGGGCAGAGAGATTACTATCAGGGGCCAGTGTAGGTAGCTGCTTCCTGAGAGCCCATGTGGTGGTCCCTGGGATTCAATTGGTCGAACAGCTGCAAGGCTCACTCTAAGCTACTGGTTTCCTGTTCAGTCAGATGGGCTCTGCTACAGCTCAGCACAGCCATCCTGTGGACAAGGATTAAACTGCAGAGGGGGGGTGTTAAGGAAACATGCACTGATGCACAGTTTCCCTCAATTAAAATGATGTATAGTTTGGATAATTCAATCTTTATGCAACACACCTACAGGTTTATTAGTAGGAGAAGAAAGGGTGAATTGTAAATTGCAGCAATATTGTGCAGTGAGCGTGGAGTGTGGAAAAAAATGCAAATATTTCAGATATGTTGTTAAAATGTCAGGGGGAAAAAAGCTATAGGTAGTGTGAATTAAGAAAACTAACTTATTTGAGTTATTTGAGTGATGTTTGAAAACTATTTAAGGTACACTAGTAGTATTTCTGTCAGAAGGTTCACCCCTTGCATGTCTCTATATTCAGGGGTCTCAAGTCTCACGCATTGAGAGTGTGACACACGCCACACATGGCATTTCTCACGCTGATTTTTTTTTTTTTTTTGTGCCCAGAAAATCGGTCTGTGTGGCTCAGTTTATGCAGGCACCACGCCTTTTAAGCGAAAAAAACTCCCCTCCTCCTCCCGCGCCCTTTTCAGCCAATCAGAAAATAGATTGTTCTGTTGTTGGGCAGACTGTTGACAGTGCAGTGTGCGCTCAGTGATAAGGACAGCGACTGAAGACGAGGTACGACAAAACGGTGATGATAAAACAAACTGAGAACCATCAGGTAATAACTTCATTTATATAACTCTCATTAGTTGCTTTGTAGTTTACGTTTGCTCTTTAGACAAATATTTACAGCAGGGCTCTCAAGTCTCACGCATTGAGAGAGACAATTCGACGTTCACACATTCACATGGCATTTCTCACGCATTTCAAGCGCCAGGAGGTACGCCGGGATTCACCTTCAGCCATGCAAAGGATTAAATACACGCGTGACAAGCTCCTGGAGCTACGGGGCCTTTCTCTACTCCACGCGAGGAAACCGGAGGTCCCAGCCGAGATACGGAGAAAGAGGAGAGGCTGCAGGGGCGGACGCAGGAACCGGAGGCCGTATTCACCGAACGGACTACCCACGGTGACTACGGGGAATCTGCGTTCGCTAAACAACAAGGTGGAGGAGCTTGTCGCGCTGGCCCAACATCAGAGACAATTCCGGGACTGCAGTTTGATGTGCTTTTCTGAGACATGGCTAAATGGGAATATACCGGACAATGTAATCTCACTGGACGGATTTACTTTGAGGCGCGCGGACCGGACCGTCACGGGGACCGGGAAAACACGAGGAGGAGGACTTATCTTCTACATTAACGAACGCTGGTGCCACCCCGGGAATGTACACGTAAAACACCAGCTGTGCTCCCGGGACACTGAACTGCTCGCTGTGGGTATGCGGCCGTACTATCTGCCCAGAGAAATTGCACACATTATTGTGTTCTGTGTGTATATTCCTCCATCGGCGGATGGTGCGGCAGCATGTGAACAGCTCCACAGTGTCGTTAATGACATGATGATACGTCACCCGCGCGCCTCATTTCTGATCACTGGGGACTTTAACCATACATCTCTCTCCACTACTCTCCCCACTTTCAATCAATACGTCACTTTCCCCACGAGA
The DNA here is from genome assembly GCA_036785185.1 of Paratrypauchen microcephalus. Lineage (NCBI taxonomy): Eukaryota > Metazoa > Chordata > Actinopteri > Gobiiformes > Gobiidae > Paratrypauchen > Paratrypauchen microcephalus. The sequence continues at coordinate 604,106 of JAVJIX010000090.1, read as the reverse complement.
GACAATAAGACTCTGGACTTGTTTTACGCCAACATCAAAGACGCTTACACCTCCGCCCCCCTCCCCCCACTCGGACGCTCGGATCACTGTCTGGTCTACCTGCTCCCGCAATACACACCCAGGGTGCGGAAAGAACCTGTGCGGAAGCGCTCTGTGAAGCTTTGGACTCAGGAGGCCTGTGAGAGTCTGAGAGACTGTTTCCAGAACACTGACTGGGACATTTTCACTGACTCTTATGGAAACGACATCAACGGCCTGACCCATTGCATCACAGACTATATCAACTTCTGCGTGGAGAACACTGTGCCAACCAGGAGGGTACGGTGTTTCCCCAACAACCACCCCTGGGTCACCCCTGAGCTTAAAGCCCTCCTGAACCAGAAGAAAAGGGCTTTCAACTCAGGGGACAGAGAGGAGCAGAAAAGGGTCCAGAGAGAGCTTCAGTGGAGGATCAGACGGGAAGGACTACGGGAGGAGGATGGAGGAGCAGCTGGCCCAAAACAACGCACGGGGCGTGTGGAGAGGACTGAGGAGCATGTCTGGTTTTGGACAGAGTGGCAGAGGGACAGCTGATGGTGATCAGCGCTGGGCGGTTTGACTCGCCCCCCACCCCACCTGCCCCTCTGCCGACTCCCCCCTCCTCCTTTTCACACCTTCCCGGGCCAGTAGCCATACCCCCCTTCCCCTTCACACGGACTCAACCCAGCACCAGCCCCCCTCAACCCCCCACTACCACCACCCCCCGCAGTCCACCCCAGTCCCCCCCCCTCCCCCCTCTCCATCACACCGGACGAGGTGAGGGGGGAGCTTAGGCGACTCAGGCAGAGGAAATCCGCAGGACCCGACGGTATCTGCCCCAGGCTGCTGAGAACCTGTGCAGACCAGCTCTGTGAGGTTCTCTGCTACATGTTCAATCTGAGCCTCAGCCTGGAGAAGGTCCCCGTCCTGTGGAAGACCTCCTGTGTGGTCCCGGTTCCCAAAACAACAAACGCCAGGGAACCGGCCCACTACAGACCAGTCGCCTTGACCTCCCACCTCATGATGACCATGGAGAGGGTGATCCTCTGTGGTGAGCCCCACCTTGGACCCGCTGCAGTTTGCCTACAAGCCAAACGTAGGAGTAGAGGATGCCGTCATCTACTTTCTGCAGCGGGCGCTCACCCACCTTGAGACCGCCGGGAGTGCTGTGATAGTCATGTTCTTTGACTTCTCCAGTGCCTTCAACACCATCAGGCCGGCGCTGCTGCGGGGGAAGCTGGAGGACGCGGGAGTGGATGGACATCTCGCTGCCTGGACCATCGACTACCTCACTGAGCGTCCACAGTACGTGCGGCTGCGCGGCTGTGAGTCAGAGGTGGTAGTCTGCAGCACTGGGGCCATCTCCAGAAGTTCTCCGACGACTCAGCCATTGTGGGCTGTGTGTCAGAGGGGAACGAGCTGGAGTACCGCTCGGTCATCAGTGACTTTGTGGACTGGTGTGGGCGCAACCACCTGTGCCTTAACACCAGTAAGACAAAGGAGCTGGTGATCGACTTCAGGAGAAGACCACTACCTCACTCACCGGTGAACATCCAGGGGCAGGACATAGAGACTGTGGACAGTTTCAAGTACCTGGGTGTTCACCTCAACAATAAACTGGACTGGTCCCACAACACCGACGCCCTGTACAAGAAGGGAGACTGAGGTCCTTTGGAGTGTGCAGGCCTCTGCTCAAGACTTTTTATGACTCTGTAGTGGCCTCTGCTCTCCTCTACGCTGTCGTCTGCTGGGCCCCGAGCAGCACAGAACGGGACAGAAAAAGACTGAATAAGCTGGTCAAGAGGGCCAGCTCTGTCCTGGGCTGTCCTCTGGACTTTGTAGAGGAGGTGGCTGAGAGGAGGGTACTGGCCAAATTCATGTCCATTAAGGACGACACCTCTCACCCTCTGCACCGGACTATTGAGGAGCTGAGCAGCTCCTTTAGCAGCCGACTAAGACACCCCCAGTGCAAGAAGGAGCGCTACCACAGATCCTTCATCCCCACCGCCATCAGACTGTATAATTCTAACATATAGGCCAGACATGCAATATCCTCCTTTTTCATGTTGATGCTTGTTGTTACTATTATCATTATTACTATTTTCCATTATTATTATTATTATTATTACTTTTTCCCTCTTGTCCAAATGTCCTGAAGCTACTGTGGCGAGTAAATTTCTCCTGTGTGAGATCAATAAAGGCTTATCTTATCTTATCTTATCTTAGACTTAGACTTAGACAAACTTTATTGATCCACAAGGGAAATTGCTTTAGGTACAGTAGCTCAATTATCAAATATAATATACAATACAAAAACAGAGGGTGAAAGAACAAGAAGAAAAATAGATAGAATAGCAACCAAAGAGCAATAGACCTGTGCCAGATGAGACACAATTATATACATAAGATAATGGTAATAGATATATATGTACAATCAGATTTATTGAATTGATGTTAATGCTTTACCTGGAATGCCACAGTATGACATTAAACGTATCTATCTCCATGGAAACAAGCAGGTAGCAACTCAAGACCAAGCTACAGGTTTGATCTATGGCAAGGCAATAGAATTGAATTTGATGGCAATTTAAGTTTAATCCCATACTGTTTTATTTTCCAGGCAAAGCAGTGATATTTCAACGATATTTCAATGATATTTATATTAATAATGCATAAGTTTAATATAACACTTGTTTCCCTATTTTGTGCATTTTAATTTTTTCCTTAATCACTATTACCAAATATCACCAGATGCAAACTGATAGTGACACAACCCCTCTATCCACAGATGGGCGCATGCATGGTTTACCCCATTATTTGCACAATGTATAAATATGTGTGAATGCAAAAAACTGAAGGAGTATTTCAAAAAGTATATTAGTCTTTCATTGCACGATTGAGCCACTCTCTCCAGTCTAATATATTTTATATATACCTTTACACACTGTTACACCTGTCACCTTCACTGCCTTCATAACATCCCTGCCATTTACACACTTCAGGTTCAGGGTGTACCTTTCTCCTTTCTCCAACAAGACAGGAACTATGCAAGAGAGTGAGCAAATCCCCCAGCGTTCCTCGGTCCCCTGCTGGTCAATGATAGCAGTCCTCACACTTTTATGGCACCAGGCGTCTGAGGCAGGGCTGATAAGCTCCTCACAGCGGGGTGGTCCTCTCCAGTAGTGCTATCTCGACCTGTCATGGTGCTTCGACTTTCCAGAGACAGAGACAGGATTTTCATTTGGGTACACGCTGAACCTTATCGCATCCAGAACAGCGAGAAGACAGCGATTTGCCCCCGCTGCTTTCAGATGAACAGAAGATTAAAAGAAATGTATTAATCTGGGTTAAATTGTGTGTTTGTTATTAGTAGAATAGTGGGGATTAGTTACCGCTGTGCATGAGACAAAGATGTCATTAGAAGGGTTTCAAAGGAGTTTTCAGTCAAATCTTACATTATATGCTGCTTAAGTATTTAGACTGTATTTATTCCATCTCGCTATAATCAGCGCTTTACCCTAACACAACTAAAGCTTTCTTTGATCAGCTTCCATTCCTATTTGCAGGTATATTCTTTATTACATTTTTAAAGGTGCACTGTGGAACTTTTTTGGTGGATAACAACCTGCTTGCCTCCATGAAGATGTTATTTCTTTGCCTAGAATGTTCTACAGTATGAAATATAACATAATATCTTGTATTTATCTCATTAAGTTACAAAGTTTACAAAATGTCTTAATGGGTCACTGTAAGTTTTTAGATAGGGTCCGGAACTCTTCATTGTCCATGGAGATGTTTTGCCTGGAATGTTCCACAACATGGCATAAAAGCAAAGTCTCAAAGTAGCCAAATCACGTACTTTTTTGGGGGCAATTTATACTTTTATGTCATCTCTGTCTGAAGCTGTTCCTCAAGTTAGACTTTAATCTGAGCTTTAATTTAATGCAATCTGACAATAAAGAATTTACTTAGTTGAAACTACAACTACAGGTGATCTGATTTTGTGCTGTTAAAGATGTCCCTCTCAAATAACAATACAGTCTCATGCTACCTACCATCAGCAGTTAACAGTTTTTCAGTTAGTCATA